>VZRQ01008244.1:1286573-1470422 GCA_013397975.1 Machaerirhynchus nigripectus
AAATTCTTGTTTTTTTTTTTTTTTTTTTTTTTTTTTTTTTTTTTTTCCCACTTTGATTGCAGGTAACCAAACTCCATTATCATTAGCAGAACTTTAATTGCGAGTTCTCTGTTCAGCTTCTTCCACAAATACTGGAGCACAATCAGCGATATTGTTTTCTAGCCTGTTTCTCCACACAAGCTGAAACCTGGCTGGTTGCATGTGCTGTTTGTAAACAGCAGAAAGTACAATAGATTGTTTGTGAGGGTGCTAGCATGCTACCAGAGGCTGGAGTTGCAGTGCTTCTGAGCAAACAGCCCGACAGCATGCTCTGAAGTGTAGGCGGTAATACTCTCCTAAGACCACAACTTTAGAGTCAGAGCTCTTCTTTTTGGTTCTGGGATCATTTTCTGACAGCTAAATCCAAGTGGTGACTCAATTTGTAGATCCTGATGAAATGCAACGGTATTTATCCTACGGTAATTTCTTATTTTATTGTTTTCAAGTCATAGTGTGACACCAGTAAGGGAGGGTTGTGAAGGATGTGGCAAAACTCTCTCTTGGAACCCTGTGTCAAGAAAACTTACAGAACTGATGAGCTCTAAGCTATAAACAACTCCAATCTATGATCTAGAGAGTGAGGCAACAGCAGTAACAGCAAAGCAGGGAGAAATATGTGGGAGAAATCAAACAGCTGGACCCTGCTTTTGCGTCTTCTTAGTTGTTGAAAATGGTCTCCATGTTAAGAAGTTATCAGAAGAGTTCATTGGGACGTCTGTTTCTCCTATTGCCAGGAAGGATGATAAAACCTTACATTATTAATTTCCTGCGTCGTTTTCTGATAAAAAGCATCATTTTTTTATTTTTATATTTCCACATGCACCTAGTTCAGTAAAGTAATTTCAAAATTCTATTGTGATATATATAAATATATATATATACAGTGTTAACTGATTTCTTCCAGTTTTTAATTTTTGTTTTGAAATAGTGTGGTATGAAAAGGAACAATGAAAGTAGAATACTTTTTAAAAATCTATTATTTCAATCCAGGAATTATTTCTATATTTTTGTGAAAAACAGTTTTACAGTCTTCCACTGACACCTTTCAAATGCACCTACTGCGAGTCTACCTAGTTTTTGCACTGCCTTGAGTCATTAATCTGAATTTAGCAAAGCCATTTTGTTGATGATCCTTCTGGTTTTATCCTAGAATGAGAAAAACTGCAGAGCCAAACGCCTAAATTCACAGTAATTACATCTCCTTCTTCCTCAAATAAGCATGTAGGAGTCTGGGTATGAATCTTCTGTTTCCATTAGTGATTGTTCCTGTGCTCTCCAAAGTGTCACCTGTTTTTCCAGTGTGAGTAAAGGGTCCCAGATTAAGAGATCCTGCTGAATGAGAAAGTGCTGACTTTCACACAGTCCCCTTAATTAAGTGTTGCCTGCAACAATGTGTTTTGGTGCTGAGGATGTAAATTTGAGTATTTTCCAGAACCTTGATTCAAATCCAAGCAGTACTCTTCCATGCCCCCAAGCCAAAACTTAACCTCAGTCTATTAAATGTTTGATTTTGAATCTAAATGATGAAACAGTCTGTCTTGCTTGCCTTGAGCAAGAGCCTGGGATCAAGACCTGTGGCATTTTATGTTTTGATTAATGTAGCTGGGTCCATGGCACTTAATTTTCTAATAACTTTGTCTTTTTTCTCTCTCGCAATGTCAGGCAGCCTGGTCTGTGAGTTACCGATGCAGCCATGACATACAGCTTGTGGGGTCAGAAAGCAGTAGGGAGGCAATGCCGTTGGGGATGGAGGTGGAGAGCTACTGCTGGCTGTCATCATTACGTGGTGGGAAAAGAGGAAAGCTTGGACAGCATATTTCCTGGCAGGAGCTGGACCTCACTGCTCCCCTCCCCAGGCCTGTCACCTACCCACTTTTGTCGTCTCAAGTGGGCTGGCTCATGTGGAGAGAAACCTTAACGTGGTGCAAAGCTTTGAGCCTTTGGTTCCTTGATGCAGCTCTTAGAAGAAACTTCTTGGCTTTTGTCATTTTATGACCTAGTCAAAAGCAACACACAATTTTATTTAAGCTATCCGTGAACTTTGGAAAACTAATGTCTTTCAAAATATCAACAATGCATTATCGAATTTTATGAGTAGCCCTTACTCGTTTCAACAATCATCTCCTTATTTTAGCACACTGGGTTAAACTCAGGCTTCATCAGACATGAATAGTAAATCAATTATTTTAAAGACAGGAGAGCTGCTTGGCTTACAAGTCTTTCCCATGCTGATGAACTCCTGCAAGCTCCATGGCGGCTGACCTGGTCTGGGAGCCTTGTTCTAATTGATAATGTTGCTCATTGTGAGAACGCTGGCTACGCAAATCCCGAAGCTTGGTGTGCGGATTTGCATTCCAATACTCTCTGCGCTCTGTAAGGGTGCGCGGGGCTGGTGTGCTGGCTCTCAAAGCACAATGGGAATTATGGATATGTGTCTCTGGGCCAACAATTATTTCCATGTGCTGGCTAAATGAGTGTGGGGAGAGAAGACTTTCCTCTTGTTTAGTCTCTATCGCTGTCTTTGGTGCTGTATTGCATTTTAATATAAACCTCCCCCCACAACTGCCTCACCCCAGCCCAGCTAGATACTTGCCTGGCTTTCATTAAAACACTAGTGCATGAATAGCTGTAAGTTCAGGGCTGGAGGGCATCTTTGCTGAAGCTTGAATCTTTGGTAAATAACTTTCTGCACTTTTGGAAGTGTTTAAAGTAACTAAGCACCTAATGAAAGAGTAGCTGAATAATAGAGTTAGTCAAACTACTCCCACTAGTCTTTTTTGCTAGTAGGGGTAAATAAATAGTAAATGTTTTTTCAGCCGTTATATATATTGTTGGCAGCTCAGACTTCCTATCATATGTGTGTAGGTTCACAGGGCTAAAGAATATCATGCTAGTATATATTGCCCTGTCTAGCTATCAAAAGCAACAGGTTTCATAGGAAGGATTAGGCTTTTCCTTCAGTCCAAATAGGCTGGGCTTCAAAAGTAACACTATCAGAGCAACATCTGGCTTAGTCACATAATGCACTGCTGTATAGTCAGGATTTCTTGTTTTCATTTCACTTTCCTTTGTTTTAGAGACATAAAGGGAAGCCCTTGGGGGAAAAGACTTGCAAATTTAGTGCTTGACCAAAGCTGCCTGACTCTGGCATCAGCAGCATTTATTGACTGGAGCTTTAACATTTCTTTCTCTGAACATTGACACTGGCACCTCTCTCCAGCCACAGAACCAGTACCAAACAGGCCCTAGTGCAGGGCAACAAGCTTTCTCACACTGCCCTTCCAACTGTTGAAGTGTCACCTGCCATGGACTATCCCCAGGGTTAACAGATAATCACTCTGTACAGTGATAAACATCCTAGAGTCTGCCCTTAGACTGCCCAAATAAGTGTCACTCTGTGCTGTGTGGCTTCTGTTTTAGGAAATGGTTTGAGGTCACCAAACTGTTCCTCACATGGAAGTAACAAGCATTTGCCAGTGCCAGCTCTACAATAATTTAAAACGTGTGGCCTGTGCCGGGGACTGATGGAGCTGTGTTATGGATGGTGATGGGTATGGGTTGGACTCATGCAATGGCAGCTCCTCTGTCAGGTGCCAAGTGTTTCTACTTCCCCCACTCCTGCCACACTGGGCTGTGCTGGCTGACAGCAGCCCAGCTCCTGAGCCAGCTGTACCAGCCATCTCATTTCAGTGCACTGTTCCTATGGAAAAGGAACAGTGGTATCCTGATCACGCACAATAACATGTGAAGCAAGAGGAAGCTGTAGTGTGGAAAATACCCCCTGCATTTACAGAACAACTTAAAAATTATTGCTGAAAAAGACACTTCTCAGTTTGATATTACTGGCCCCCAAATTAGACTGTGTTGCTCTCGCTAAAGGGGCCATTTCCGTTGCTTCAGTAATTTGATGGAGGATCACATAAAAAGATCACATAAAAGAAGAATGAAATGAAGAATACACTAGATATTTCATCCAAGGTGCCTTGATACTGCATATTGGTGATGTATAACTAAATATTTTTAAACCTTCATATAGCATTGTGCAGTTCTGCAGAATATGATACACTGCCTTCTTTCTTTTGCTCTTTACACTGAGCTCTAAGAACAGCTGTATGGGTTCCTGAAGCAGCAAGTCAAATATTTTGCCTATAAGGTCACTTTTGTTATCACATATGGTGTCGTAAGGAAATTTCCAACTTAGTTTCAAAATAGCTTTGGCAGGACATACAATTCAAGCCAAGAAAGCCTCCTCCTCCTTTTCCCAGCTTCTGTCAACACCCAGTCAAGGGTCGGCAACCTAAATCCAGCTCATATGTAGTTGGCTAGCTCATTTTTTCATTCCTCCAGGGGCAAAAAGAGACTTCACTGCTAAGATAATGGCCCTCCCTTCCTACAGTGACTGAGGTCTAGAAACCCTCTTCTTGGGTGCATTGCATAACCTAGACTTTTGCTTTCTGTACTTGGGTCAGACATGCACCGTATATTTCAGTTGAAACAAACACTGCTCCCAACATGTCTGGCTTGTTCTTTTGACACAGTTTCTTAACAGGATTTCACTTGTCAGCGAGAAAGGTCAGAGAAAAGATAAATCTTTATTTGGATAAACTGCACTGTGTTAAGTACTTACAGTGTAGCTCACCTTTTGTAATAACCTGTCTATGTTTTTCTCGGGCTCTATCTGATGTGTTTTGCGATAAATATGTCTGTATAGCCTTTTTGTGTGTCTGTGCCAAAAATAGAAACAGGGATATAAATTGTGTTCTCTGTCCCATTTCCTGCCTTTGGAGAATCTCTGTGGACTGAAGGATCACTAATGTTCAGGAACAGTTATATTCAGGACAGGTGCCCATCATTGCCCCTATGGATCTGACTAACTGCAAGTACGTCTTCATGCAAGAGAGCTTGAGGCTCTTTTCCCCCACTCAACAGGCAGCTGAATTTGAGTATGAGTACTGGATCCACGAGCCTCAAAGTTTCCGTGCATCTGGTCAGGCTCAAACAGCTCTCTTTGGACTTTCAAAGACTGCTTGAAGTTCTACCTTTTTTCTCCTCCCTAGATTTGAGTCATGCTACTGTTTCAGGTGTTCTTACTCGGAGACACAGCAGCTGTTCATTGGTATTTAGGTTTTACTTTTTTTTATACCAACCAGCCGGTTAATTTTACCCTGGCACCTTCAATAGTGCAGCAGTTTCATCAGATATATGAAACCTTTCATACAGGGTCTACTTTTCATTCACAACTGCCCCATCAGTCGACTAGAGGCTCATAGAGACAAAGCCTAGTTCACAGAGAAAGTGAGAATCAAAGTGATCAAGAGGTGCTCTGAATTTTTTAATTTGACATTTTACTGGTATTGCAGGATAAAAAGCAACACCCTGTTCTGAGGTTTAGGAAGAGAAGGGATAGAAGGTGTTGAGGAAGATAATAGGTAGTGGTAGAGTTAATTTATAAAATGCTGTCTTTTTAAAAGGAAAAAAAAAATCAGGGGAGAAAAAAAGGATCATAGTGGAGGGGGTTGCTATAGTGAGAGTAATCTTACGACCTAATGTGTGAGTGTTCTCAAAAGACTGGATGTTCCAGTTCAGTGAAGCAAGATGGCCCCCTGCAGTATTGTTAGCCCCCTCACAAAGAAATTTCGCTTCATCTAGGAACATCACTGTACAAAACACTAACAGAACTGCTGTGGTTTACCATCAGTTTCACTCAAAACACGAGGTAAACATTCTTTGCATTAAAACATCAGTCAAAAATAGAAGTCCTCAGTTACCTACTTTGCTCCCACTTCTTCCGAATGCCTCCTGTGTGGTTCTGGTGTGAGACTGAAAAAAAATGGGTTTAGAGTAACGTCTCTGAACCCTCAGGAAACAAAACTTCTCTCTCAAACTCATGTGGTAAAGATTGTGATAGGGTAATAGTAAAGACTGAAAAGAAAGTCTTGCTGGAGTTGTGAAGCCAGGTGAGAAGTAAAGTTTCATGAATGAGAAGGTAAACTTCAGAAAAATAACACTGTGTTCTACATGCACTCAGAACAGGAATATTGATGAGTATTTTGTGCATGAGAAGCTTTTCATTTCTCCCATCCTATTAATTTCTCTGACAGTGAGAATGGGGCAGTATTCTTTTTTGAAAATAAGTTTTAATAATATTGGTATATTGACAACACTTGGGCTCTCAGGTTTTCACATTCTTTTCACTGACACAACTAAACGCTGTAAATTCTGTGCCCTTGTGACAGCACAATTCCATGCTTTAGCACTTGTACATACTGTGGAGTTGTGTTAACCAATATTAGTTGTGGCTGATAAAATGCAGCAAAATGCAGACCTTAGTTTATTTAGCAGTTCTGCAGGGATATGCAGTTTGCTTCCCTCTGAAGTACGTGAGGCTTTGACTGCCATCTGCAACTTAAAGCATCCATCCAGGTCACACACTGCAAAAGCTAGGAAAAAGAGAGGAGAACCAGATGAAAAGAGACTCAAATATTTTCTCAGTGATTAAATACAACAGTTCATAAGGTTCATGAAGTCAAACAAATTCCTTTCCTAGTCCTGTTTCTCTCCCCCCTCCCCTGCTTTGTATACCTCCATGATTTCTATCACTATTATTTGCAAGGCAGAAACACTATGCCCAGTGCTTGACAGAGAATGTGCCAGAAATAAAAGTGCTAGAAGAGAAGGCAGTCTTATAATAATTCTAATTCACACTTCAGCTGGTTCCAACCTAACTCAGATAATCAAAAATGGACTTGGGAAGTCTGAATGAGGGTAAAATTTAGTAAAAATTAATTTCTTTGCCTTTCAATGCTGAACTTAACACGTCACTCACAGAAACCCACCCAAGCTCTAAAGAATCAGTGTTGTGAGGTCTGTGTGGCCTTCTACAGACTGCTTTGGTGTGGGAGCTTGGATTGTTTTTGACCCTGTGACACTGAATGGCCAAGAGCTTCCATGCAAGGACAATGGTGCTGTTAGTGCCCATTACTAAAAGCCTTCTTGTTTCTTTCAACTGCTCACAGGCCTCCTAAACAATGAAAGAAATCCATACATCATTAATAAGGAGATTTAATTTAAATTCTGCTCTAAGAGAATTCTCAGATATTCCCCCCTTTTTTTTTTTTAAGTGAAAATTGCTGGAGTCTGATGTAAGGCAGAACCTAAATGTAGAGAAGTGTTGGGCCTCATTTAGAAATGCCTGGAAACTAGTGGGAATTGAAGTCATAAAGCAAACTGGAAAGCAGTGCTGGCACACCAGTGAGCAGCTCCCAAGGAATGAAATCTTGCTGAGCTTGGGGATATGTCAGCTGGTAAAAAAAAGTCGTCTTGTTATGTGATCTCTTTTGAGCTGAGGCATTTTATTACTTTTACATTTCTAATGATGGTAACTTTGTTTTTATTGTAACTGCATGTATTCAGTATTTTTAACAGCCATTTGTCACTCAAAATGGCCTAATTTTCATTAGAAAAGGGAATTGCTAAATTCCAACAGAAGTTGATGTGAAAGAAAATGGAACAGGATAGCCCACATTCACTTTTGTAGTGAAAGGTTGTTAATATACACATCAATAATTTTGCTTTTAATTGTCAACACTAAACACAATTAAAAATCAGTCAGTACAAAACGATGAGGGCTATTTGTCACATGAAAATAATGTGAGTTGAGTTTGCCTCAGATCTGTCTCTACTGTCAGTGGAACCTATCACATGAGGAATGAATCCTGATTAGGGATTTCAGAAGGTTTTATTCTGCTGTCACTTTAGATTTGAAACCATTCTTCATTTTGGTATTTTTAGGAATGTAAATAACAACACAAGATTTCACAGAAACTTCTAAGTTGGACTATATTGCTTGAGAGATTGGTTTATATTGCTAAAATGAATCCATCTGCCAGAGCAAGGCCAGAAATTACTAATGATGCCTTTGTTGTGTGTATATGTGTGTATATAACATCCTTAAATGTTTAAAACAGATTCTAGTGCATATGCAATCCAAAATGAGCCAGCAAACTAAGGATTAAGTGGAACAACAGTTGAATCATGCTCATTCTTCACAGGTTTCAGTAATCATGCTAAGTTTCTCATTGGGTGTGTTTTGGTTACCTATCAGATTATCTATCTATCTATCTATCTATCTATCTATCTATCTATCTATCTATCTTTCCACATGTGTATCTATGCACACACACACAAATATATATAAATATATTTAGAGAGAGAAAACTTGGAAGAAAAATTCTTCTGCTTATGCCATTAAATGTAATTGAATGTTTGGAATTAACTATTCTGTAGTTATGTGATGCTACCTCAGAGCAGTATCTGTATTTTGGCAGATAGAAATTTTGTTAGGTAAATTGGATTATCAGTCTAAATGCAGTCCTTTTACAGCTCATGTAATACTCTTTTTAAGTTAGGTCAGTCGAACTAAGTCATGAAAAGGTTATAGATATGAGCAAAGATACAGTTATTAATAAATAAATTGATAGATGAAGAAAATAAGAAAAAAACCTAAATATATTACAAATAGCTCCCCAAGTCTGCTCTCTGTGTATTATGGCTTCCAAAGAAGGTAGCTGCAAAAAAAATTCAGAGACTTCTCCACAGCATATTTCAATTATTTTTTTTTATCCCAGGCCCCCTTACCTCTGTAAAATTGAGCAGGGTCTTATCAAAGATGTTATATCCACTTTAAAGATTCTTACATTCTTTTACAGGTGCTCCTAACATGACACAGCCTCAGGCATTTGTGGAAACTTTCGTTTTGAGGGGATTCTGGAAGTCGTCTCTATGTCAAGTTTTCAAACTGTACCTAGTAAGTACATGATTGCTTTACAGAGCAGTGAAATGTGATTTCTTTCCCATAAATGTTTAGGCAGCAGTACCAAACATCAGTTTAAAACAGGAAATTAAAGATTGGTTTTTTTGGGTTTTTAATTTGTTTTGAAAATTTAGGATAAGAAAAAGTATATATGCTTCTGAGGATGAAATAATTCCTTGGAATTTGGGTACGTTGACATTAGCATTTCTGTGTGGGTCAGCAGTGTGCTTTTGAGGACTCCCTTGCTTGTCGCCAGCTTCCATGTGCTGGTTCACATCAGAGATACCACAAACTGGATTCTTTTAGAATGTCATTAAGACAGAAGATGCAAATATAACACACTCCAAGCCACCAGCTGGCAAATCAATTCACACTCGAATATTCCTTTGAATGCCTAAATAAGTTCATGTTGAGAATGTACAAGTCCTTTCTATGTTTGTTTTTACAAATATTTGAGCAACTGTGCCTCATTAGCTAGAACAGTACCAGAGCCTTCATCACAAACTCACTTGAATGAATATGCATGAAATCACCATTAGTTTTGCATTTAGAGCAATTATTCTGCATACATATTTAACCAGAAAGTGGACAGCAAAGAAACCACTCATCTCATTTCCTTGAGCTCAAGAAAGGAAGGTATTTCAGGCCTGAATTTCTGCTGCTTTGCATCTTCTATGTTTCTGCAAAATGAGCGTGAAACATTATCCATTCTGTTTTGAAAACATTTCACAACAATGAACAATGCTGTTCCAGTAAGTAGTTATGTTATTCATCTGTCTGTATCTAATTCTTGCTTATGCTTAGAATGTAAACTTTTGAGAACAGGGACATACCATACTGGTACCATGCAGTGCAGAGTGGGATCTTGTTCAGCATCTGGAACTCCTGTGCACTCTCGCAATATTACGGAGTAGTTTTGCAATCTCAAGATGTGAGAGGTTCAGTCATCTTACACTGAAAATGTTGTACATTATAAAGGATAGATGTAATCAAACTATATGTTCATAAAAGGGTCAAGAGAATTTGTCAGTTGAACAAAGGTCAATCAGAGATCTTAATTCCATGAGCAGAAAGAAAGGAAAAATTTACTGAATAAGACAGGAGTTGGGAATTATTACCTATGCTTTTGTAAATACATATAAGGCGACATTATGATCATGTCATAGCATGACCAAAAATGGAGATTTTAGTATGGGAAACATTATTTTCTGCTCTGTCCCTTCCTCCTCTCCTTCTCCAGCCCCACTCCTTTGTTCTTTGCCATTCAGTGTTTTGGTTCAAGTTAATTAAAGATTCCTGTTGCAGCCTCCTGGAGTGAAATTCTGGCAGTATGCCCAGCGCTGCCATAGCTGTATGTAAGCAGCCCCTCCAGTGAGCTCCATAATGTCTCTAAGAAACTATACAAAGAGGAAGAAAGAAACTGAATCCAGATGGAATGGGAAATCAGATATTTCTTCCATTTGTGTTGAAATCTGTGAAGGCTGCCCCATAGGTTGAAAGAGAAGACAATTCACATACTCTGCAGTCTCAGGGAAAAGCGTGTTTTCTCCCCCACCCCTCCACCCTCCACTGAAGAGGAATCTGTGAGAAAGCTTACAGTGAGACTGCAAACTCAGTAATGCAAAACATGTTTTCCCAACTCTGCTTTACCCTGCTAGCTATAGGAAGGTGTAGTATAGACCTGTCAGGGGAACACAAAAAACAAAACAAAGGAATCAAAAGAGCGACTCAGGCAGACAAAGACTTTTCCTAATGACAAGGTTATGAGAGAATTTGATATCCAAACCAACATTTTGACACACAATTCATAGTGAAAATAGGACTTGAGGCATTTTAAATGCCCAGCAGGAGAATAAACATGTCTAACACACTGAGCAATAACCACATCCTGAACTGCTTGTTGTTAAAAGGCACATTAAAAAGATTACAAAAATGTATAGTACATAGTCATTTATTGGATCTCACATGCATAACAAAAATCAGAAATATCCCTGGGGGAGCACAGATATGGCATATTTTGTGTTTGTGAGTCTTTGTCAGCTTCAGTGCTTGGTTCTTAAAATGTAGCACTACACTTGATTGGTAGTTACATAATTACTAGATTAACAACAGCATCATTAGAAATAAAAAGTGTGGATATTTGCAAGTATGTTTTATATTTGAATTACAGTTTGCTTCATGGCAGATTCATGTTCACCAGGGCTATTCTGGAATTTGGTGAGGGAAAGGAATAAATCTTGGATCTATCTGCAGCATTGCTTGGTTTCTCTATGCATTTTATTTTACTATCAACAGTGTTAATTTGTTGCTCTCTGATGGCCTGTTTAGTTTTTCAGGGTTTTTGTAGCTCAGGGGTGAGAGGTGTTACATGAAGATTAAACTTTGCCCAGGACCATTATGGGAAAGAAGTGTTGACAGTTGATTTCTATGTCAAATGACTAATTTTTAATTTTAAGTATCTGGGCAGATTGAGCTCTTGGTGGCAGAGAGAAAAACCTGTTGCAACTCAAGAGATACCCATTTGGGGTGCAGGCTTTGGGCAGAGGTTGTGATTCAAGGTTTTAGCTGACAGTTCAGAGCAATACTTCAGGTGAAATGAACCTGATAATTGCAGTGCAGATTTCCCCAAATAGCAGGTTGACTGAAATAGCTCTGGTTCCCTGTGACTAATTGGATGTTTTGTTACCACGTTTTTTTTTTCTTAAGAAACAAAAATGGTCCAAAATGCTGTCCAGGTGAAAGGGGTAAGAGATGTATGCTGATATGTGTGTTTCTTGCCCTTTCAAACCTTTGAAGCCAGGTTGGGGTCAAATTACTCAAGCAGAACAGCTCTGTTGACAAACATGTGGTCTTCAAAAAACAGTCCCAGTATGAGAGGTGCTGCTAATTTAAAATAACAGAGGGGAAGGGAGGAAAAAAAAAGTAAAAAGAAAAAAAAAAAAAAAGGGAAAACCAGCACCAGTCTACGAATTCCAACCCAACTGCCACCTTCCCTGCTAGCCACCCTTTGTGAGCCTGCCTTCCCCACCGCGTGAATCAGCTATGGTTGGGGTTAAATGGGTAGCTTTTGTCTCCTCACAATGGCCGAGAGTGACAGGTTGAGCTAAATGATTTACTGGTGGAGATGATTTGAAGGACAGAGCCAGGCAGCCTTGGGAACACATGCACAAGAAAAGGACAGTAGCGAATCAGCCTCTCCTCCCCCTCCCGCTTTCATGGTTTTGACTGAAAGATCACAGAGTTAGACTCTAACAGCCACAAGGACCATTGAGAAGCTATTTTTATTACTTATCCATGGCAGCCTTGCTTTGTTGAGAACAGACCTGAGGTTAATTAACCTTACTTTTTTAGATTTTTTCTCTTTTTTTTTTTTTTAAGTTGTTGTTTTTCGTATTGGGGATGTGAGCCTGTAAGTTGGCAGGGTCACATGCCGTGGGCAAAGGGAAAGTCTCTTGTGTGAGACTTGAGCACAAGGAAGCTCAACAAACTCATCCCTAGCCAAAACAAAGCTTTCCACAGAGCAAGGCAATGCAGTGGGGCCGTGGCGGAGGCAGCTGCTCGGAGCAGAGCCGTACCAGCTGTTGTCAATTGGAATGTGCTAGAAGCAGAGCTCCCCCACCCCGCCACGCTGCTCTGGTGGTGGTGGTGGTACCCAGTGCTAATATGGATCCCAGATTGTTTCCTGAACACTGTTTGATCTGGCTGTGTGGGCAGGAATGAACTCGTTTGTTGGGATGCGGGACATACCGGAGTGCCTGCGCGCTGCGTTTGCCCGTCTTCCCCAAGCACAGGCCAGGCCCGCAGGGACACAAGGGCGAGCTGGCCGTGGGCCCTGAGCTCTGACTCTGGGCAAGGCAACGCCAGGACTCTTTCCTGCCTGAGGTGAGGGGAGTGGGGTGTTCGAGAAACGCGGCTGAGGCAGGGAAGGGGCACAACACAGAGCAGCTGCTAAGCCCTGCTGGCCACCATGCTCCCCACCATCTACCTAGGGCACCTGTGGATCCTGCACGTGGCTGACCGGCCCAGCAGCCCCAAGCACCATCACCATGGAGCTCACCCTGCTCCACACACCCAGAACTCTGCTGGCTCAGCAGAACTTGCCATCCAAGGCAGCAGGCAGAATGGGGACCTGGCCTGCAAAGGGGAGCAGAGGTGGCAGCCCTCCAGCCTCTCTGTTAGTGTGTGTGATGCTTCCTTCAGCAGTTTCCCTCCGAGAATTTGAGAGGAAAAGTGTAAACTTTTCTTAATAAGAAAAGGAGCTTTTCAGACAGTTGTGGTGAATTAGTCTGAATAAACCCAGAAGTAGTTCATAGAAGATATGAAAGCTGGGTTTATGGATAAATCAGAACTCATAAGAGCTGTATTGCTTGAAAGAGGCAACGCTCTCTTGCTGTTCCATATTTCATTTGGTTTATGATTTGTGGGCTATTTCTCAAGCGCAGTGGAATAATCCATCCTGTTTCAGGTTATAATATTCAATAGTCATGTCAATATTTGGTTCTGAGAAATAGACTGACACAGCAAAAATTCTACAAGTACTACCACGAAAATAAAAAAAAAGTATTTTTACTAGTGCCTACCACCTAATGACATCCCAAACCCTGTGAATCATATCTTGTGAATGTGCATCAAAGCTTTATGACAATGCATTCAGCTAACTTAGAAAAAAGACACTCAGCAAATATCTCAGCCATCTTAACTAGTTAGGGAAGAAGTTTGGACAGTAAGACCCACGGTGTGCAATAACACATAGCTTTTTTGCTGGCTAGCTTCAAATTGTATTCTCATTTTCATAATAATTTTAATGAAAACTTGTAGTTATTCAAAAGAAACAATATGATATGGGAGCATGATGGCAAACCAGCATTTCATATCAGCAAGCTTGTAAGATATGACTTAGTAGAAAAATGAAAGGATCTATAAAATTGCAACTTTGGAGAGCAGAAGTGCTTGGTGTTAGTTAATCTGTGTACTGTAGAGTTGCAGTACAGTGGAGTTGCAGTGTGCTGTCACATGGTGTATTTCTAATGGCCTCTTGAATCTCAGTTGCAAATAAACACTTCTGTTTTAAAATACAAAGAGCAAAACAAACTAAATTTAAAAATGCAAGAAGGAACTATGGTTTTCTTTTTATTATTCTGTGAAACAGAGCAGTGTTTGCTAAAGATAAAACAACTCTAAAAAAAGCTTACCTGACGGGCTTCCAAATATGGATTTGCCACTGTAGGGATTATGGAAGGTGTAAATAGAAGAAGGAAACTTTCTCTTCCATATACTTCAAGCCATAATCACTGTCACTGTCCCAGCGTGCATGAGGAGTTTTGGGATTGCTTCCTTCCTGAAATCCCAGAAGAGTAAGTGTACTTTAGTACATGCTGAAAATTACAATGAATAGGTTTAATAAGTGTTATTCTTGTCTGGCTCTGTACTAGCAGGTCATGCCATTATAATTTGCATCTGTTTCTGTCCAGGCTGATTTTCTGATTCTTCTCCAAGAAGAAGAATTCTTCTCCTTCTCTCTCTCTCAACTTCTGCCTCCACACCTAAAGACCCAGTAATGCTGCTATAAATATCATCACCTCCAGAACTGTGTACACAGTACTCTTGTAGGACAGGGCTACCATCCTTTGCATGTGAAGCCCTGCTTTAAGAAGTGCCTCCCATAAGTGGAGTCTATAGAGTGCTTTAAAAAATAAAGGAAAACACATATTGCACAGGATGAAAGATTTGATTTGAATCTCAAGAGCAACCCTTCTACACCCAGGAGTGCACAATAACAGTGATGTTTGCTCGAAATTACAAGTGTCATCTACATTTGGTTCTCACCTTACCCTCTAGTTTGTAGGAAATTAGTAAAACATCTACTTTTTAAGCCTTTACTATGGCTAAATCCTATCCTTTCTGTGATTTTTCTCCTTACCTTCACTTTTCTTTATTGCTTGCTTAGTTCTGTTGTCTTCTGCCTTTCACCTGCCTTTTCTCTGATTCCTTTACGTTTCCTTGTCTCATAATCCTCTTGAGCCACTCCAGGTGTAATAGTGTTTAGAATCTACAGGGTTTGAGATATTTGGCTTTGAGGGGAAACTATATAAGGGCAGGAGAGGATGCAGGGTCTCCATTTCATTCCTTATTATGATGCTCTGACAGTAGCATTGCAGTTCTGCTGCCTCTCTCCTGTTTGTCTGTGTCTGATGAATGCCTTGGCTAACCCAGCCTGAGTGCCTAGATATCATCTGCTGGCTAAAAAAAGCATGGAATAGGACAGTGTTGAGTCACCCAAAGAGGGAACAGAATGGAGTCCCCACAGTCAGGGGGCCAGAGGACAGCGTGGGCTGCATGGTCTCTGTACTGCAGCTACCCCCCAAACAGCTGGGCAACAGAGTCCCCTCCAGCCACTTGGCACTCTCCAGTGGCATTGGGTGGCCTCTGATGCTGACATGGGATATGTGGGTTGGTCTGTTCATTCCAGCAGGGCACAACCCTGGAGCACTGCTTGGAGCCAGCTCTTAGTTCTTGGGGAACACCAGCCACTTAGTTTCTTCCCATGCTCAACAATTAATTCCTTCTAGCAGACCTTTCAAAAGCCTTTCTTTACATTACAATTCTTTCATTGCTTTGTAAGAGCTTACGTCACATCACAAGACCAAAAAGCACAGTGCAGCTTAGTGTAACTTGATCCTGATCTGGCATTTCTTTGTGATGTGTCATGTCAGAAATGTAAAGAAAACAACATTGTCCTTTTCCTACTCGTTTGGGCAGCAGTGGCCACTACAGGTTGCCTTTACCTTCTGCCTGGAAGATGTACGTAGTTTGTAAGACTAACAAGGATTCCGTACTGGAAGTAGGAGAAATCATGTTTGTGAAGCTTTACATACATTTTGGAGAACTGAATGTGAGTTTAACAGCAAGTGGGCTCTGAGTTAGTTCTTCTAGGTGGTTACAGAGACACTGGCAAACAAAGCCAGCATCTGCAATTCCTGTCACTTAGAGCAAAAATGATGAGGGATAGTATGACAGTGTACTGTTTTGTAATGTCTGTATATTTTATTTCTGGGCCTATTTAATTTCAACTCCTTTTAAATAAACATTTTCCAAAATGGATTTGAGACAGCTGGAAAAGGCTGAAATTACCCTTAAAAATCCTGAGTAAAAAATTCTAGAGCATCCTAGGCCCTGTCATAAAGTTCTTCCTTGTACTGAGCCTAAGCAAGAGCTGGCAAACAGGACCTGATACAGGCTAGACCCAGGCCTGATCACATTAAAAGATAACATAAAATCATATCTGTATTAGTTTTCTCATATGTAGGCAGGAAATTATAATCATGACTCCCATTGCACAGCGTGCTGACCTGTTGTTGCTCACTGTGAGGAGTCTGTCTTTTATGTCCTCAGAGCTACAGCCTATTTGCATTGAAATATCACACCCTCAAGAGCCTTGCTGCTCCTGCTGCAAGGATGAAGTGCTTCTTGTTTGTAAAGGAAGACTTATAACTTTATCACCTTGGGGATGATGAGCATGCAGCCCTGATTCAAAAGGCTTATGTGGTAGTAGGAATTGAGGATAATTTTAAGATAGAGGATTCTAGGGGTGTCTCAAGTGCTCGACTTCCAGTCCTGCTATGAACCTGTTAAGTGACCTTGAGCAACTCCCCATTGCTGCAGCTCCACTTTCGCTTTGATTTTTTCATTTGTTTAAGCCTTTCTGTAGCACCTTGTGGTATGAGTCCTGGTGTCACCTTGGTTGTTAGATACTGGTACAGTTTGAAAGGTGTACAAAAGTGGAGATTGTTCTGAGTTTCCATACTTCTCTGCAGGGATGAAATGTTCCCATACTGTATAGGGTTAGCAGTTCTCCAGACAAAATACTTTTGCAGAAGAGATTATGCTCTCTCTCACAGCCTTGTCTTCTCATCCACACTTTCTCAGTAAGTTCTGGTGAATCAAAGTACCTGAGTCAGATCCCATTTTACCATGGAATTATTCATTGAAATAATCAGTGCTTCCACCAATAATTTGTTTTTCTCTGTGGTAAAAAAGGTGAGACCTTTGTGAGTGTGATATATTGCAGAAAACATTCGAATGAATAGGCTGTTGTAATTTTGAACCTAATGTCTAACTAAAACTAGGTGCTTTAGTTTGCAGATCTCTTTTCTAGAAAAGGGACCCCCACCCCTCGCAAAGAGCTCACCACAGAGCCACCTCCAATCATATATATACAAATATATATAATACTAGAAAATAAAAAAAAATTCCAAAGCATCTGCAAGATTGCTTGTGAGTCCACAGTACACAAAAAAGAGATATTTTAAATTTAATTTACAGTATTTCAGTTTAATTTCATTAATTTAAGAATGTGTTCCTCAAAACTTTGCTTAAATTAGAGTCATGAAGTGTAAGAGCCATCTCATATATTTGGAATGTTTTCCTCTGTAGGCAAGGTTACATGGGTCTGGCTTTTGACCTCAGAGAGAACAGGCACCTTGTGACTAAGCTTATTTAATAGAATGTTCACTGGACATATTAGAGATCAGCTTTAACAAGAGGTGAGTGGTACCCCAGAAGTGCTATTTCTGTCAGTTCACTGTAAAGGCAGAATACGTGGTTAATCCAGATTTAGACAGTAACATGGCAGATGGCTGTGCTTGATCAGCTGTATTGATCAAAATACATGTACAGGATCTTCAGAAAATAAATGCCAAGAAGTGTGTGCAAAGTTAAATAGGGGTTTGGTTCAAAAGCCTGTTAGTCTCTAGTTACCCTCTATTATCTCTGAAAATGTCTATCCTCCTTAAGTCTGTCAAAGTGGAAACGTAGATTTGTTAATGTTATTCTCTGCCTGATTTATACTTGTGGGCTTTTGTCTCCCTTATGCATAGAACCCTGTTCCTGCTTATCTCCCTTGCGAGCGTGTGTGAGTGCACATGTACATGTGTACATGTGTGCTGGGGCAGTACTGCCTCAAAACCCCCTCAGCACTGGGGATAGAACTGAATTCTTATGCTCCATGGGTGGAGCAGCAAGAAGGGTTAGAGGTCAGGCCAGAACAGGAGGGGATCTGGTGGCAAGTAGGAAGGGAAAGGGATTCCCTTTCTGTTCTCAGGTGTAAGTAAAGGTGCAGCCTCATGGTGTCCTTGGTGCCAGCAACAGCCCTTTGACCTCTCTCTCTGGGTCTGGAGGCAGCCTGCTGGATGTGCATGTGCGTGGCCATACAGGTATTTATGATCTCTCTTGGGATAAGTAAGGATATGATACCTTTTTTTCTTTTTATACAGAATGATTTTGACATTCTGTTTTTTTCTGTACCAGAAGATTTAATATTAAAAATCGGGCTGTCCACTGAGATGCATGTGATGATGACCATAAACACACATCTCAATTGTGACAAGGCTCACAAGGCTGTGCAATTCTGCACTGGCTGTATATTACTCAGGGTTACCTTGTCATTAGAGACTCCTAAGTTGCCCTTTGTGACTGCAGAATTCCCAGGATCTCCCAGACTGCCTGCCGTGGAATCTACTGAAAAGTAGCCACCATTTACATTATTCTGGCTTTCAGTTCCCAAGCTGTAATGAAATCCTTTCTGAGTGACTGTGCTATAAAGCCCCATGATCGATTTTAGCCATATTACCAGAGTCAATTTTTAAATACTGCACTGCCAACTATTAAAATCCATCCTGAGTTACATCAAGGGTATCAACAGCATATGAATGTGCACCTTTCAGTTAACATTACTAGAACTAATATGTAAACAAATAGTAGGCTGCATTATTCTTAATGGGCTTAGAATATCTTTCAGTTATTAAATAGAGGGCAGAAGGCTATTTACTATTATTCAACAGTACTTTTTTAGGAAACCTGCCCTCCAGTTAGAAGTGAAATGCTTTTTCTGTGTGTTTTAAATGTTAAAGAACGAGGACGACAAGAGTAGGCTGAAGAACTCCAGGCTGTGCCCTTCCCTGCACAGCTTGAACTCTCCCTGTATTTATCTGAAGCAGATGTTCCAGGCAGGATGCACGCTGCAGCCAGAGGTGAGGAGGGAGGTGTACAGGACTTGAATACATTTCACTACAGCTCCCACATCCTGTTTACACATAGCTGCTGGCCTGAGAACAACACAGGGAATAAAAAAAGAAAGGTGGAGGGGGGTGTGATAGGAAGGAATGGTTGATGGGAGTCGTGATACCAACACCACTGCTGGGTGTGCATATCGAGGGTGCTGGAGATTTGTGTTTCTCTTTGCATCAGCCCTTGCCAGCAACAATTTCTCCACTACTTTGGCAGGCATTGATGGACATGCTGTCGTCAGCCATAGGGAAGAGGAAAGGCAGAGAGGGAGTAGTTAGGTGAAAAAAAAAAAAAAAAAGGCAGCTCGCCTGCAGAGAAACTATACTTTCTATCATATTCAGAAATGCTGCCCAGACTCTAGAAAAAACACAGCTGGAATTCACTGAACCAACTTTTCTGTCTCATTAAAATCTTGGACTGATTTTTAATAGTAGAAAGGCACTTACTGAATCACTGGTGGGCAATGAGAAATATTAAGAAAGCTAAGCCCCATTTAAGCAGTCAGTGTGCTGAAGGATGGATTTTTTCAGGCTGGATACTTACTGGCAATTTGATTTCTACACACACAGAGCAGCAAAGGGCCCCCTTTTCTGTGCACTGGACATGTACTTTCATTTTATGTTTCCCTTTCAACTCACTGCACCTATTCCAAGTCATCCACACAAATTCCTGGCTAATGCTAGGGAGATAAGAAAGAGGTGTACATGTACTCTGTTTACCTTCCTTTTTTTTTCCCCTGTTTTTTTTATAAGTATTACTTAAACTAGATCACTAAGGGACCAGCTTTTCATAGTCCAAGATTCATAAAGCTGCTAATGGCAAAAATGGAAGAAGCAGTTTTTCTAGGCTGTTTTCCACAAGGTTCATAATATGGGCTGGGAACGTTATGGATCTGTCAGGTGTCTCTGTAATACTGTATTCTGCAGAGACTGGCTACTGACTTTACATCTTTGTGGTCCTGCACACATACAGATGGGGTATTTTGAAGGACATGTACTTTCCTGTGCTTAAATGGTATGAATTTAAACATTAAACATCGCAGATCAACTGATGTCTCATCAGTCAATATAAAACAATAAAGTGCAAGGCAATATAAAAGAAGGTCAACATATATAAAAATATGAAAATCTATATTTTAATAGGTGATTATAATCTATTTATTTTATCTCCTACTCATTAGAATGTTTAATACTAAAACCACAGCATAAAAGTTTCTGTTCTCTCAGTCAAGAACATATTAACTTCTTCACTACTACCTTTTTATTTTTTAAGAAAGGAACCATCTTAGTACTCAGGACTCCTCATTTTTATGCATCATGTTCCAGCAGGAGACAGAAACTTCTAAAGTATTTGCTAAGATAAGCTGCATTTTCCCAGATGCCTTGCTTTTCTTTACCCTATTACATTTGGATTATTTTGTTATCCAAGAAACTACCATCGTATTAGGTTTTGATTTTCTTATTTCAAATCATCCAAAAGACCAGAAATTTGGGGTCAAATTGGAAGACAGAAAGAAAATTTAAATTCTGATAATTGTCAAGCCTTTTCTCTAAGCTTCAATCTATTTAGCACTTGAAACTCAATCTTCAGATAAGGAACACCAGTCAATCTCTTTGTTGCTTCCCATTTGTTTTTGTATAAGACAGCCTATCGAGTTCCTTTTTCTGTGAAATGGCTATAACAAAAAAAGATGAATTAAGATCTTACTGTATCATTACTCATAATCCCAGCTTACCTTTACATAGCTTTGTAACTGCAATGTTTGCTAAAAGCTTTTCAAGCTGCATATGGAAAAGTTACTATGTCCGTGCTAAAAAGCATCCATCTTAGGGTCAAGCAGAGGCTGCAGGAAAAGTGTTTAATTTTGTGTTGCAAAAAGGGTTAGAACCGGGTGAAGCACTGTAATTGGAAATACAGACAGACACTGAGGAAGAAGGCTATTTTATCTTTCTCAGTATTTTCCATTTCCCTATCTTTTTTATTATTTCATGAGAGAATCTGGTCTTTTGCACCAGTTTTGTGGTGGTGTCTTCTGCCTTCTGGCGTAAAATTTATTGTTAAAGTAAATGAACATTAAAAAGTCTTCAAAGAAAAAATGTTACTGGGGTTACTGGTAGACAGACAGCAATATTTTCTGACTTAAGCCTTTGGCCTTCAGTCCGAGCGTGTGTTTGCAGCCTTGTGGGCTACTATTGCCACTTGGAAATATTCTCAGGATGGTGCCCACAACAAAGACCTTGGGAATGACAGCATAATATCAAAGACGTTTAGCAAATGGAGAATGAAAATTGTATTAATGGTATAAAGCTATGAGACCTTTGTAGTAGAAAAGACACCAGGAGATAAAAAAAGCACTAGGGGGACAGCACGAGTGTCAGCTCCACATAGTAACACAGGTCTGAGTTTTACACCAGACTCCACCTCTATTCATCTTTTGCTGGCATTTCCAAACAGGGTAGAGGTCATTTAAGATAAGATAGTCAGAGATACAACAGATAGCACTTCACCAGTAAGAAAAGAAACTCAGTTACTCAGCATGAATATCGGATATGGACATTTTCTAATTGTTTCCAGCAACTGAATATCCAAAGCAATACTCCTTCTTTGGAATAAAATAATGAGTCAAAGCTAGATCAGAATACAACGTGTGGTCTGCATATAGGAATTATTTCTGTATAATCTGCTTGTGATAAATAGAGAAGATAATCATGGCAAGATACTAATATTTCTTGCTTTTTCCCGCTTCTGCATTGCCTGTCCAAAGGTCCTAGTTTACAAAGTAGAAGTGGAAAGAATTTCAGAATTGGCTTCTAACAATTGCTGTTACCATTTTTATCATTATCTATTTATACTTTAATCATGCACAGTGGTCAGGAGTGGTACCTGACTGTGCTGACAGCTTTATGATATATGAGATGACACACTTTTTGTTCCAAGAACTCTGTTATCCCGTGGTTGGAATAGGTACTGAAAAGTTTTAGTAATCACTCTGTCTTTTTAATTTTGTGAAAGATTTTTGATCCTCACAAAACTCTTGTGTTTTGAATGATAGTAAAGAACCGTAATATTCATATATGTATATATATATATGAGGATATATTTTTAATTTGTATGTTAATTACCTTGCTTCACCTAAGCATTGTCTAAACAGTTTCCTGACCTGTTGAACTGCATACAGAAGAGGGCCAAGAAGATGACCAGAGGGTTGGAGCACCTCTCCTACGAAGACAGGCTGAGAGAGTTGGGGTTGTTCAGCCTGGAGAAGAGAAGGCTTTGGGGAGCATCTTCCAGTACCTAAAGGGGTCCAGCTCCATAAAGGGAGAGGGCCTTTTCACAAGGAATCAAGTGATAGGACAAGAGGTAATGGCTTCAAACTGAAAGAGAGTAGATTGACACTAGGAAGAAATTCTTCACCGTGAGGGTGGTAGGGAACTGGAACAGTTGCCCAGAGAAGCTGTGAATGCCCCATCCCTGGAAGTGTTCAAGGCCAGGTTGGATGAGGCCTTATGCAACCTGCTCTTGTGAAGGTGTCCCTGCCCATGGAAGGGGGGTTTGAATGAGGTGATCTGCAAGGTCCCTTCCAACCTAAACCATTTTTTGATTCTGTGATTCTATGACTCCTTGCCACCAGCACCTATTGCATGGGTAGGCTGAGGAATTATTTTGGTCTTTCTTCAGTCCCTGAGATGATGAGGCTGAACAGAAAAAGTCATCACTTTGGTGGAGGTTTAGTTACAAATTATGTAGGAAACTTTAAAAGCATTTGGCATTCATACCAGTCTGCTATAATACTGAATAATAATACTATTCATTCTCATGAAGAGGATAAATTCTTCAATAATGCTTAATGTTCAGTTTACAGTCATTATTCTGGAATGGGAATAACTCAGAAATACAATTATGAATCTACTGCGTCTGGTGACAGTTTTAATTCCATTAATAGTGAACTTGGCCACTGTGGGAATTTCTTATTCCTAGTTCTTTTTCTGCAGTCATATCTATAGACAGTGCACTTGACTCAATTTAAGTTATGAGCAATACATTATTCATATTGCTAACACCCTCTTCTCGGGAACTTTACTTGCAGACTTAATTTCATGGTTAGTGACTTCATTGTGAGAACAATAAGAACAGATGGAAAAAAGACAGAATGCTTTCAGTTTGTTTGGACACCAAGAGCATTGTAAAATATAAAGCAAGGAAATTTCGCAAACCCAGAGCTGCAAGTAGAAGATTATGAGTTCTATCACTGCCTGCAAAGTTTTTGTGTTTGATCACCTTGTGATTTTAGTGCAGAAAAGACAGGTTTTACTATAAAACTAAAAAGAGCTGCCACTAAATTATTGATTTTAGTGAGTGCTCAGTATTTGCCCTTCATGAAACCCAAAGGAGGGTATGATCTCAAAAGATCATCTATTAATACCCCATTGTCTGTCATTCAATCCCAAACCTCTGTCCCAAGTGAAAAATAACTAAATTTAGCTGACCACTAACTTTTGCTAATGACACTTTTGATCTAACTGCTAGGAGCTGTCTTCCCTTCTTGCCTGATAAGATAAGCACAGCCTTTGAAATATTTTAAGGTAAAACTGTTAATAGAGCAAACTGTACTCACTGTACCAAGTCTTGCACACAAACTTACCATCAGCCAACTAAAACCAACTACAGGTGCCTGACAAAGTAAATGCATAAATTTTAAATGCACAGCTAAATGTAAAGCTGAGGATATAGACCACCTAGGTACAGTTATGGTGTGATAATGACATTTTATAAACCTATTTTAGTAGATTATTTTTAGAAAGCGGCAATAATTACAATGCATCAATACATTTTAAACAATACTGGTCTTAGTGATATTTTAAAACACGGAAAAATTGTAATAACTAATGCCACTGGATTTTGTAGCTATTTAATTAAGAAAGAAAAAGCTTTTGATGGCCTTTGTGGAGTTTGCATGGTAGGAAGGAGGAAATAATGGAAAAGCATCTGCAGTAGAAAACTAAAATATCATGAAGACATCTGGTTTACATTTATGATTTAGAAGAGATTACTCTGTGTCACATTAAACTATCTAAAAGGAATTTATTTTAGGTAGTGTAAAGATTAAGATTATTCAAAAACCATCTGCTCATTGGGGAATTGTATAGGAAGGTAACAGCCTCCTCTTGCATGTTTTGCATTGCACTTTTCCAGTTCCTGTCCTCAGCATGTCAGAGTACCTGCACATTCAGAGGGTTCTCAGCTGCATTAACCTTTCACATTTGTCTTCAGAATGTGTTCATTCACCATTCTAAGGTCTAACATCCATACCTACCTATCTGTATGTGTATCTGTATCTAATCTATTTTTCTTAGCTTTCCTTATCAACCATACTCACTTTCACAGATAAGATGATGCAATAGGATGATATCAGGACGATGTGTAGAAGGCAGACCATAGGAGTGAGGAAAAAGGGGAAAAGAAGGCCCATCTCCAGGCTGTGTACACAAATAGCCGCAACCAAAGAAAGGCAGGAGGAACTAGAGCTCTGCCTGTGGTCACCAAACTGCATCATCACTGGGGTTGTTGTGGTGGGACAGCTCACATGGCTGAAAGGTTGTTATGGAAGGATACGCAATATTCAGAACAAAGAGAATTGCGTTACAGACTATCTCCTTAGGATGAGGGAGTAGATGAAGCCTTGTTTAAACAACTCAGGTAGTCTCTCTACCCAGCCCCTGTTATTTTGGAGAGCTTTCTTTTCTCTGACATCTACTGGAAGGGCAACAATGTACATGGTCAGGTATAGGTACTATACCAAAGAGGGATGACATATAGCTGCATCTGCTATTCACTTAACAAGACTAGTCGGTTTGTAATAATCAGTGATACCCTTTGTTATAGGAGTTCATGATCCTGAGGGAGGAGAGCAGATTGAAGGTTATTCTGGAAAATTGTAGATGGGAAACCATGAGAGGGAGCTTCAAAGAGGAAAGGAACTCAGAAAAAAATTTGCAGATCCTTAACGACAGCATCCTCCAAATCCAGGAATGGTCCATCCCCATACACAGGAAAACAAGGAGATGTAGCAGGACACCAGCTTGTCCAAGCAGAAAACTCATGAAGGAGCTACAATTCAAAAAGGAGACAAAACTCAAATGGAAACAAGAGTAATCTTTACCACTACATTGGTAATAGAAGGCTGAACAAGGAAAATGTTCACAGGATGGGTAAAAAATGGGGTAATTAATCAGGTTTTGAAGGAGGTGGACCAAGCTGCCTGTAAGATGATGATGAGTACATCAGGTCTGCCCTAGACCTGACCTGTTTAGCGTCTTTACCAAGGCCTTGCCAGAGGGGATGGAGTGCATGGTCACTGACTTTGCAAATGACACCAGACTGAGTGGACTAGTCAACGAAATCTAGGGCAGAGCTGCTATCCAGAAAGACCTAGGCAAATGAAGGAATGGGCCAACAGGAACCTTCTGAAACTCAGGAAGGATGAATGCCAAGTCCTGCATCTGGAAACAAATGAACTCCTGCAGCAGTACAGTGACTCGCTGAGGAGCATCTCTGCAGGAGAGGACTGGAGGGGCTGGGTGGGCATGAGCTGGTAGTGTGCTCTGGCAGCAAAGGAGACAGATAATGTTCTGAGCTGCATCACCAGGAACACAGAGAGTAGATCAAGGAAAGGGAAAGAAGTCCTGTGAGCCTTCATCTAAATACTAAGTGCAGTACAGAAAATATGAAATCTCTATCCTTGGAGGTTTTGAATGCCTGTCTTGAATAAAACACCAAATAACCTGAACTGATCTTAAAGCTGAGCCTACTTCAAGTAGAAGCTTGGGCTAGAGGCCTCCTGAGGTCCCTTGCAGCTTCATTATCCCCTACTCCTATGATTAAGAGGCACTGAAAGACAAGACTTGGGAAGATAAAGGAGTGGGTTCAGATCAGAAGAAATATGCCCTCATTTCATGCTTCTGCCTCCTAACCTCTACATCCTAAAAGAAAAAGTGCAGATGGTTTTCCCCAGCTAGGTGAGAACACAAGACAATCTCCTTGCAAAAAAGCTGCCAACTTGAAACCCCTCAGTATTGGCAATGTCCCAGGAGCACAGGGAAGTTCTGCCACAGTCCCCACACTAACAGAAGGGAAAGGGGTAAAAGTAGAAGATTTTCACCCAAGGAAAGTGTGAACAGACATTTGGAAAGTATTTCTTCCTCAGACATTTGCATATTAACACCTTGATGACCCTAAATCTGTCTTTTCAATAAAGGAAATGTGAAAGATTCCTAAATGCAATTTATTTTTAACATGCTGGGGTTTTTTTTGATCTTAGGGCTAGCCCTGGGATTATACTGTCTAACAGTTTTCTCTTAATTTGTCTCTTTCAATTTTGCTGAATAACTAACATGTACCCAGAGGCATTTGGCATAATTCTACCAAATATAGCCTACTGATGGGGTGAGAGAAAGAGATGCAGCATGTTATTATACCTCAGACATTCAGGAGATAATTTTCAGGTTTATTTAGCTGTTGAAAGTAAACAGTGAAAAAAACGAGTAAGTGGCATCTCAAATTTTTACGGAGGTAAATTTTGCCTAAGATTAGCAGCTTGCTGTTGCCTCAGCCATATATCAAAGGATGTACTACTCCTTGTTTAAAAATGTCTTTTCTAGAACCTAGGTTCAAGGGCATAAAAGGAAATAGAAAAGGAGTATCAGAAGGTAATGCTTGGCCAGCCATGTGATGTTATTAACAATATAGTTGCTTGTAAGTCAGCTGGGTATTTATAGCAATTTCCCCCATGAGAAGGGCTATTGATAAATGCTACCATTAAAACCTTACAATAACAGTAATAGTATCTTTCATTTTTAATAGTGTCTTTGATCCTAAAGGGCCAACTTGTTTACTACCTGTTTTCCAATTAAAAAGGGCATTCATGTTTTATGGCCTTCATCCTATTCATCCTTGTTATTGGTTTTTTAAGGAGAAGGAATTAACCTGTAGCTCTGGAAAACCTAAAACTACTTTCCATTTCTATATTCCCCCTTCAGTGCAGAGTCTCTGCAGGCTCTCCACACAGAGTGCTGTAGGCTGACTCTGTTTATCTCATGTCATTGATATGATGTGACATGGTATTATGTCTCCTAATGTTTGCATTGTATTAGATCCTTTTATATTAAGATCTCCAGACAAGTAATCATATTCCATTGTCCTCTATGCTGTGTAGAGGTTTATCAGAAAAGGCAGTCCACAGCCCAGAGAGTCTGCAGTCTAAACCAGACAGGCCAAAGGGAAACAGACATTTGATCCACTGAGGGCCTCAGACACGGGAGTAAACTGTAAACACTTTAGCAAATTTATTTGGGAAGACTGTGGAAGAATAGGGAACAAACAATTTCTGGGCTTAATTCTGCTTTCACACAGAATTAATTTGGATTAGCTCAGTTCTGTACTTGGGTCATAAACAACAGAAAGTAAAGCATTGGGCTAGACTCTTCAAATGTCAGGATCAGCTGAAGTTTATAAATGCTTTAGAGCAGATTATTCTAGATTATAGCAATCAATTTAGTAAAATAACTCTGGTAATCCACAGATTTTTGCCCTAAGATGAATCTTTCTAGACAGTAGTTTCTTTCCAGGCTGAAGTCTTATCTAGAAAATAGAATGTTTTTATGGGAATAGCCCTTCAAATTAAGTGGTATTTTTTACCTTTTTGAAATTGTTCAGTAAGATTTTTGACAAGTATGAGTAAAGATTTGCATAGCCTTCTGCAGACCATGTTGCATGTCAAGCTTTGTTGCATCCCTCACACAGAGGAGAAGCTCCTTGTGGAAATGTCTCAGCTTCCCCTTCTGTAGTACCAGGGAGATGTACCAGGTTACAGGAGGGAAACAGGAACACACCACTTTAGACTCTACTGCACCCCAAGAAAAGCCCCAAAGTTTTTCCTTGAAATCAGCCTTATGACCCTCAAAACCTGAAAAAAAGGCAAAAAGAAATTTCTACCATATGCTAGGATCAGATCAGATCTACCATAGGTTAGATCAGATTAAACTTGACTGCTTACCCCAGTATTGCCCACAGTACATAAACCTCTGCTTAAAAATAATTTAGAAAAACTTGAACTTTTTTTTCAGCATTCTGGTGTTGGACTGGAAGAGGAATATGAAAAAGGAAGAGACTCAAGCTGAAATGAACAGCCGTTTTTATCAATTTCAAATTTTAATGAGTTTCTGACACTGAATTTCAACATAGCTATTAGTGTTAGTTTAAAACTCTTCCCAGTGGTGCATGTCAAGGTGAGACACCCCTCAGTTGTGTTCAGAAGAAAGAAGGTTTATGTTGGCAAGTTTTTTCTATTATCTTGGCCTTTCAGATACCAAGTTATACCTTTTCAAATATTCATGAGAAATATGTGCGTGTCTACACGTATATATTGACACTGTAGTGGACTTCCTTTTAATACTTGCTCCATCCAAATGAAAATAATCTTAAGCCTTAAGGATTCTTTACTTCTTCGAAAGTGGAGGAATTTATAAATCCACAGTTGGAACAAGAATAGCAAACCTTAAAAGACAGATTATGTTTCCAAAACATGAGGGCAAGTATGACCTTCATGCAAAACTATGTGTTTTAGCTTATGGGTAAAAGTGGTACATGAGGGGATTATTTATGTTTAGGTGTGTAAATAAATAGTAAGCCTTTGGACACCCTTCTTATATTTCCAGTACAGCCTGCCAGAAGTCTTTTATTTCTGTTACGCTTTCAGGATGTTAAGACCACAGGAACATAGCTAAATTAGATGCTGAAAATGCAGAAGTATATGTAGCACCTCTCACCTTCACATCTAAGAGGTCTGATTAATTTGAACATGTGCTTTACTTAAATATAATAATAGCTCCATGACACTCTGGTACGCTCCTCCAGACCAAACCACTCCTCCATGTGAAGGTAGCAGAACTGGGTCCTTGGTGTTTTATCTATCTGATCATGAGACGAGTTTAATCCTGTACTGATCATGACAAAAGATTGGAAATAATTCTAGGGAAATTGACTGCATTTGTACAAATACTTCTTTTAGTTTTATCTGGCTGCAGAAGGAGTAGAACTGTGTTTGTTGTACAGTGATACACTTGGTAGATTTTGTAGAGGCAAAATATTTCTGAAATGGTTGAAGGTGAGATGTAAAGAAAATAATCAGAAAGTCATGTTCTTTAAACATTTTATTTATCTGAAGCCCTGTGCTTTCTGAAGTGTTGTTCCATTACTTCAAAAATGGAATAACAACAAAAAGTCTCAGGTTATTAAGCCCTCTGAAATAACCATAACCAATCATAGGCCATCATTATTTTTGTATCTTCTGTGATTAATATTCTTTTATACATGGAATAAATAAACCGAGTCTGATATACATATTATCTTTGTGCTTTGCCTGGAAGCTCCCTGAATGGTTGAAAGAGCTGTTCTTTTGGCAGGAGCTGCAACCCTGTACTATATGCAGCATACTACTCTCTTGTGGTTCAGGTTTAGGCAGAGTGCCAGAAAAATTCCACCTTTATCTTCTCTGAAGTTATATGTGATAACATACAAGCACTCAGATGCTTCAGTATCCATCCTTTCGCATAATACCCCACTAATTCATCCAGAAATTAGGAGTTTTGTGCTTTCTTCAAACAAGGAATGCTTGAACCCATATCTTTCACGTTAGTGAAGTGCTCAGGCCATGAGGTATTCAGGTTAACTTGTTCTCCACCCTTTCTCTTGAAGTGCATCCAAAAACTCTACCTTCATGGGCCAGAAGGAGAATAGCCAAGAAGAAACCTGACTCTAGCTTCAGGTTCAGACATTTGGTTAGAAGGGAAGAGAACCAGAGATGCCAGACACTCCTCCCTAATATGTATGCATATTATATAACTCTTAGAAGAGCCTTGGGAGCAGAGTAAGGAAACATAATGTCTGTTATTATTAAATAACCACCTGAGAAGAAGGCTAAATATGTATTGTCTTTTTCTGCTTGTAGTAGCCCTGGGAAATATAGATTCAATGAATCTTCATCTGTGTTTTCTCAGGTCTATGGGTAAAATCATTGCAGCATTCATTGCTCTCCTCTTTTTCTTTTAATTAGCACTTGATTCCTGTTTAAGGGCTTTTGAACATGTTCCCATGCACCTCATTGCCAAGCAGATCATCACCTTGTAGCTAATGCATATTTCTAAGGCAGTTCTCTTGGGCTCTTTATTAAGGAAATACAAGAACACTCATGTTTTATTCTGCCAACAGCAAATATGGTGGAATGCCAAAGGTTAAAATGAGAGGCAGGAGAAACAACTGTGTAAGAATTTTTTAGTTATCAGAGTGCTCTCAGGTATTCACTGGGATAGAAGTGCTGCATACTGTTCAAACAAGAAATTAAAATAATCTTTACTCTGAAAGAAAGACATCCTAAATAAACAAGAAATATTAAAAATTAATTATGAAATCAAGGCACAGAAGATGACCTGCCTCAGATAAAAAACCCAAACCAACAGAAATAGTCAGCAAGATACTCCCATACTTCTGGCACCCAGCTCAGTGCCCAGCATGACATGCATATCATATTTCTGCACATGGATATGTCTTCTGTTTGAGATACTTAAATTTCTGAAAAATCTGCTTAGACAAAGTCTACCCTTTCAAGCAGTTAGGCAAGCTATTAATGTTGTGCCTTGAAAATAGTGCTTCATATCCCTCCTGGTGCCATTGATGTGCCTTTTGCAATGAGGAACACGGGCACTATTTAACCTAGAAAGAAGTGTGAGGGTTTAAACATAAAAATTAAAGAAAATTTCTGTTCATGGGAGAATTTTGAGTGGCTGGTGGCAAACAAAATAACTGGTGGTTTCAATTTCTAAACATCTTTAGATCTCTAGAATGGACTTTCTCAGGGATTATATACATATATTTAGAATATAGACCATATACATACATACACACATATATAGATGTATGTATGTATTATATGGATGTGTATTTACACATTGGCACATTCTGTGCTTCATAACCAAACAATATTCCCACTGAATGGCCTAGAATTTGGCTCCGTTTGAGAATAACATTCTGTATGGAAAAACTTAAATCCTGTCTGAAATGCAGAATAACTTCTTGGACCTCCTTCAGCTGTACTGTATAAGCAGTTAATCATTCAAGATTCAGAAAATAGAAACAGAGAAAAGGAAGCTCACCAAACATGGCTTTTCTGGAGAAACACAGAGGAAAAAATCTCCCTAATGTATTCCTAACACTGAAAAGATGATGGAAATTATTGACCTTTCAGCGGTCAGGATTGTGGTTAGACTATATTGTATATGATATGATCTCTTAGTGGGACATCTTTTTAAGGGTCAGCTGCTCAAAGGAAAGGTTAATGTTTGCTGTCATGTACAAAAGAGCTCTGCAAAACTTCAGCCAACTGGAAACCCTTGTCAGTTGGAAGTTTAATTAGATTAATTTGGCTTAATTATGTATAGTACTTAATAACAGTTACATAGAGGCTAACTAATGTACTTTAAATACCACATTCTCAGCCTAAAGTATTCTATGCTAGATGTATATTTGAATAGTCTCAGTTTCCATAGTAAATATATGAATATTACAATGTTTTTTGTAGAATATATTAATATTATTACATTACGCCAAAACTGTCTTTTCTAGCATGTGAAATATGATGTGTCAACAGTTTATTTCAGGTTTTAGACCAAAATGAATAGTTGCTATAGCAGTTGTTACATCACAGCTCATTTGACATACTCTGATTCAGAACAATAATAGATGAAGTTTTAAGCAATTTTGTCACCTGTGTAGTAAGAGCCAGGGAGGACATATTCCTGAAAACTTGAAAAATAGAGCCTTCCTGCTGACACGTGGTTTGGAACTGAATTCTGGAATGACAGAAGATTTTCTGTACTAGTCTCAAACTGCGCTGAGAAAAAAAATCAGACGTACAAAAAGATTCAAAGACATTTTAGGCATATAATTAACTTTTCTAAGCTGTTCATTACAGCTATGTGAAAATAAAGTTCTCAATTCCACAGTACATGTATGAGCTCCTCCTAGAAGATTGCTACATGATAGATGTATGACTCTGAAGTGACTGAATGCAAACAAATGTATTTCAACCTTTTAATGTGTTCTTTGTTTTGCTCTGCACCTTTGACTGGTGCCAGTTTTCTCTGTAGACCCCCAGGCTTAGGTAGAACTTACTGGAAAAAATACTGCATTTTGCCAAGAGATAGTTCAGGACCAGAATCTTCACTGGCACTGGAATAAATTAACTGGCTGCTCGTCCTAGATTACAGAGTAAGATGTAACCAAAAGTATGTACTCTATTATCATCACAAGCTGTTGAAGCAGGTGGGACAGTGTTCGTCATCCCCTACCATGACTCACCCCTGATAACTCCCTCTGGGAGCCATCTCTGTTTAATGGGCAGTCAAGGACCCACCAAATGACTCATAGAATTACATCAACCCATCATGAGATGCTCTGCCCAGGGGGGAGGAGCCAAGCATTCCCACCTGGATATTATCTGGTGTTTGGAGCAGCACAAGCAGCCCTTACCTACTGGATTCCCAGAGGACAAGAGCTACCACTGGACCTTCAGGTGAAGACCAGCTCCTTCTATGGGATCACTGCTTCGACAGGACCACTTCATCTGGACTGCCACCACCACCCTGACTAACAGGGTGTCAGGTTGTATCCTGACTCTGTCAGTGTTCTTGTACTATTGCATTTATTTTATTTTTCTGAATTAATTGTAATTCTGTCTTATGGTCTCCCACTGGTTTGTTTTCAAACTAGTACACTGCTTTATCAAACTAGAGAGCGATCTGGATCATAACATAAAATAGAGTGCTCTACTCCTGTCAGAAGCTTTTGCACTCTTTGTCTTCACTTTTCCCATGGATCTTAAATCTAAATTTTATTGGTAGAAACCTGGCATTAAAAACTTTAAAATTTACAACTTCTAAGTTTACAAAAGAAGCTCTGCTACCTGTTTGGGGACATCCAATGCTTGACAGAGCTTTCTGTCTAGCATTTCCAAGGATTTTGGCACAAGTGGAGGCTAGTGAGGGAGATGAGGCTCTAACTTGTACTTCTGAGGTGTACTTAAGGCCATCAAGGCTTTAACGACATTGTAGAACAAGGGATGACTTTGCAATTTTCACACAGTTGAGGGGTATTAGTTCAATCCAAGCAGACTGTCAAAATCTCAGATATTCAATGATTTCTATTTCTATAATATATCCAAATGACTAAGTTAAAGTGAGAAGGCTTTCTCCATTTTTTAAAATTTCTGTTTAAAATGAAATTAAAATTTACTTGTTCTCTGGAAAAATGCATGATAATATAAAAAAATGCAAGCAGAATAGAGTGCAAGAAGTGAAAGCGTCAAGCTCTCATGAGTAGATGAAAATCCTTGTTTTCCACCCTTCTCAAGTGTGTTTGGTTGATTCATTCCTGTTGAAAAATTTTCTTACAACATGACCACGAAGCAGATCAATGTATTCAGGTCACAGGAAATAACAGAAAGAAAAAGATTGAATGTGATTTCCTGACTGAAAGAGCTATTCCTCTACCACACCTCCCCAGATATCTTGCCTTCAGCCCATCCTAATTCAATTAGGAACAGTATTAGGAATGTCTCAAGTTACTGCAATTGCTGCAGCAAAATGGGAGGAAGATGATAAAAAAGTACATACCCCTGACCTGTGTGGGACCGATCCAAAAGAACTCAATTACATGTTATAAAAATAACTGTTACCTGTACTACTCTGTCGTGGTGATAGCTGCATGGGAATAGATGCCATCATTTATAAAGTGCCTTTGACCTATTCACCTGGACCCAGAGCAGTAATCCATCTGGCCTGGGACAATTTCTAACACTCCCAATCTGTCAACAGTTCCAAACAGCTGCCATTTCCAAAATAAAGCCAGCCTTTCAGACAAATGTCATCTCCTTTCCCTCAAGATGTGGCATTATTCTTCTCTTTGCTCCTCCTCTCATAAATTTCACTGATGTGATGGGGGATCAGTAACTGGTCTTTGAAAAGGTGACTGAAGAAGTGGCAGATTCAGTAGCTGATAAACTATCTTAACCCGAAATGATAAAAGATTATTCACACTCATGCTCTGGGACTTGTGATTCTAAAGAAATATGGGCTTCATTCCTGCCTAAAAGAAATAGAGTGAAACGTACTAAAAAGGGCAAAAAGGGTACATAAAATCTACTTTTGACTTTTTTTACTGGATTTTTTTTTTCATGTCTATGAAAATTCTGTGGGATGACATTCTGTCTTTATTATAACACTGCAGTCAATGAAAATTAAATTAAATTTATGTTTGTGGAGAAATGATGAAAGGGGACTGTTTGACTGAGGAAGGGACAAGACACCCTATTGGTCCCATTTGCTCTAAATTCCCACACACAAAATTTCCATAGTTTTTAATACAGCCAGCAGTTTTTGGGAGTCATCTGTTAGTAAACCAAGACCATCCATAGGTATGGTGTTGCCTTGGGGTGATTTTATGATAATACTGTATTTCCCTATTGTCTGCTTTATGCCCAGAAATGGGTCCCGCAGCTTTAAGCTGGGTCCAAGAGAGGGGGAGAGAGAAGCCGGGTGAATTCTTCAGCACGGTTTGTGGTCAAGGACTCACTCACACTCCCCTGCGGCCTCACCACTGCAGAGCCAAGGGAGCACCTTCCTGCTTTTAGCTGGCCCGTTAGCTGAGGCAAGAAATTTTCCCATACTGGCATACCAAAATCCTCCAGTAACTTCTTCCTCTTTGTCTCGGTTTGAGACAAATCAGAGGGAAACGTCATGAGATGTATGTGTCCTGTAATAGAAGGCAAATTTCTGCAGCTCCTCCCCCACAGGTTCAAAAGGAATTTCTTGGAGGAAAGTGAAAAAAAAGCTGTTTATTTAACAAGCAAAGTGCATGCAGGCACAAAATGAATGATGTTAGATAATTCTCATTGTGGAGAAAACCTGGTAGATTCAGAGTCCTTTCTGTAGGTGTGGCTGTACCCTCTCTGGAGCTGGGGTGTGGCGAGGGCCCCTCCGGGCCGTGGTGTGGGGCCTCTCGGTGATGGTGATCCAAACCAGAGCAAAGCTGAACAGTTCCAGGAGAAGAAGAGCCACAGTCCCAGGAAAACTCCTTGCTTCAGCTAACAAGAATCTAGCTAAAAAGCAAGAGAATGCAGCTCTCTTCCCTGCTGCAGAGCCGAGAGCTGGGGCGAGAGCAAGAGAGTTATCTGTGTTTTTGAATACACGCCGCCGAAAGAATCCCACCGGCTTTTCCCCCCACTCTCTCGGATCTGGCTTAAAGGCACTGCCCGATAGGGAATACAGTGTCATACAGCACAGGACAGACACGCAGTGACAGAGCATGAATATAAGGACATTCAACAGAGGAGTTCAAACTCCTATAGAGACTCTGTAGCAAAAGTAAAAACTGGATGTTCTCACAAAGTGGATTGTCCAGCATTTCCAGCTTGAGGTGAACCTGTTACCCAGCTGCAGAGAGACGAAGCAGCACCACGAAGAAAAGGGTTTAGGATGTGGTAAAAAGCACTGAAATCCTTTTCTCCGCATTCCTGAGAAGCATTGTGCCAACAAAAAAGGGATGGCTGCGAGTGCAGTGTCACTTGGAGTTATTTCTATGTATTTATTGATTAGGACTACGGTTAGGTTGGGGTAGGTTAGGGTTGGGATAGGGTTTGGGTTAGGGTTTTGTTAGTGTTAGGATTAGGTTTAGGGTAAGGGTTAGGTTTAGGATTAGGACTGGGATTAGGATTGGTATTGGGATTAGGAGTAGGACTAGTCTTGTGTCAAGGTTAGGATTAGGGCTAGGCTTGGGTTAGGTTTAAGGTCAGGTTTAGGGTTAGGGTCAGGGTTAGGTTGTGTTTAATTTATCTATTGTGGGTCTTTTTTGTGAATTTTCCCATAAAGGAAACAAAAAAGGCTTTCCAGGAAAATCTTTTATCTTAAAGAGAAATTTCTGATATAATTCATTCCATGTCAAGTCCTTTTCCAACTGGTTAAGTTTTTTGGTAGAGCTGTTTAGGAAATCCACTCCATAACGTCCAGGTAATTTGGAAGTGTGCAGTTTATCCCATTGTGTTCATCTAAGTAGCTGTGGATAAGAAAATCTGGAGGTGCTTTATCATTTCTGTGAGCAGTAGTGAATGGAGTCTTCCCGTTATAACTTCTATTTTACTGTATTAAAAAGAAGAATTCATTATCAGTCAGGTAAGTGAAGGTACTTTATTCCTGAAATGTCCCCATTTCAGAAAGGTTTTATTTATTCTTAATGCTTTGGCAACTGGACAATCTGTTACTGAGTCAGAAGTACATTCATTTATATGGAAGAGTGAAACTAGAAAGAACGAAAATTTGTTACTGATTCTTTATACAACTGCTATGACAAAATAAAACCTTTTGATAGAATCCTTTGATACTGTTTCCAGTGCAGGAGAAATAGGTAAATTCCTTCTGTCTAAAGTCTCCCAGAGCTTCAAAAATATGGAAAAATCTGAATATATTGTTGCTTCTATGATGTGATAAAGTGGGTAGGAGTTGCTTTCTTCAAGCAACTGCACTGAAACTGCATGAGCAGTGATGGTTCAAAATTTGAAAAGAGATTTATGTCCCACTGTTCAGTGAAACATACCAACATGTGACTGAACTTTGAGAATTCAACAGCACCCAAGAAATACTCCTGATGCTTGATTTTACTTTTAATTACAGAGCTGAGACTATGGGGGTTCCCAGTGATCTGGCCACTGGCATTTCTAATTGGTGATAATCCTCCATTCCTCCCCCAAAAAGGAAGGGTGTAAAATGAGTCAATTCTAAGGTATGGATGCCTGGAAGTGGCTACGTAAAACAGACTAGACATGAATAAGGGAATAAAGGTAGGTATTTATTTGAAGGGCCTTCAAGGTACACCTTGGGCAATCAAAAGCCTACACCTAAGACAGACGCTGGGTCACGGGTTTTTCACACCCGTGAAGTTTGGTCCATTTGCATATCAGGGTTAATTCTCCTATTATAACTTCAGTTAATGATGTAATTACCCCAAGTTTGCCCCTCCTCTTCAAAGGCTTTTAGTTTACACATTTTGGGGCCTGGGACAAACAAGGTGTCCTTGGAGAGCAAACCTAGAGAGGCTTTGTTATGTCTAACCAGCATGAGAAGAGAACAGTAGTTAACAGGCCACAAGAAGCTTCAGAGTTACTCACTAGGCAGTACAGGATTTGAAAAATATAAAAGTTAAAACCTAAGGCACCAGCAGCAGTAGCACAAATGGTCTGCAAGAGGGATTAGGGTCAAAATGGAAATGGCTTAACTTGGGAGCTTCTTAGGTGACAAGAATGAAAACAACCAGTAACCTGACACAATTTTTACACCTCTCTAAAAATATGAGCGTAGTCACTGCGGATTCACAGTGAAAACTTCATAATACCACAAAACCAAGACCGCCTACTTGGCCACCCATTTTAACCTCTGGATAGAACTGATGTATGATTGATAGACACTAACTATGGAAATATTTCACAAGGGGCAGAAAAGTAAGGTTTTCCATGGGGCTTCTTGTTTTCACAAAGTATATGGGCTCTGTAAATAGTTCTGGTTAAATGCAGAGGATGCTCTGCAGCTGTTCATCCCTGTGCTCTACCCTGTGAGGCTGCTGGCTGGGCTCACAGTGCTCCCACCTCTGCCACACACAAAAAAACCTCAAGGTGCACAGCACCCCAGGTACATAGTCCTTATGTGAGAAAAGGCTTCAGAGAGGAAAGGGGGCTCACTGAGTTCCCCACTCACACCTCAGCCTCTGGAGTTGAGATTGTACCTTGGAACACAGCTTGGACAAAGGCAGTTCGGGTTTTGGTGGCGCTGCACTGCGGGCAGGGTAAGAGGATATCAGCACCTTGAACGTGAGCAAACCCACATTTGCAGTCAGCTGTTATCTGGAAGATTTTGCCATGGGGCCCCTTTTACTTGCAGCGTGGGTGGGCCTACGAAGAAGACATGCTAGTGTTTGCTAACCCCAACAGAACTGCCCTGTCTGACACCACACAAAGTGGTGATACTGTAAAAATTCTTTGGGTTCTTGATGGAAAATAGATCCTTGTTATAATTCTGTTCTATGATTAGTGACTGTTTCATACTTTTTTTTCAACATCCTCAGGGGACACCCACCCACAATTCTGTGCAGTTTATAAACCAGAGTTTATTTTCTGTTAGCACAGCAGTACCTCAATGCTGTGTGAGAACTCAAGGCTTTATGTGTTAGTGGTGCAAACAGAAAGCCTATTTAGAATTTACCACGGCTCACATTGTCTAATCTTTTTTTCCTAGCATTAGATCTACCGAAACATCTGTGAATCTGCCCTGCTAAATAAAAGCGCCTGACTTTTAGAAGAGAATGAAAGCAGCTCTTGTAGATTCTGTGTTTGCAACATGTCATATGGTACAGCTTGGTCAGGATATTTTTGAAGTTAAATAGTGTTTAGAGAAGTTCCAAAACAAAAATCAGTCCAAGAAAAAAAAATCCAAATAGAAGATTTCTGGTTTGCAAAATGTTGAAATGTTGTCAGCCCTGCTTCTTTCTGAGTAAGGCTGATCTATAAAAAAAATGGCTTTGTCTGTGTGGCTCTAACAAAGGGGATTGATTTAATTTTCTTTCTCAGATGAAATAATTACATTTGTAATTACGCCATGGAGGAATGGTGCTGCCTTATTTCAAGAACAATCAGTCCAGTTTGGGAAGGACAAATGTTTGTGTGACAGCTTGTGGGTGCACAAGGACTCACACCCCAAATTCCCTTGTCCACGGAGGAAAATTCCCTGAGCACTGGATTACACACTGAAATACTTCTCCTTCCAAGGAGGCTACTTGAACATGCAACCACAACCTTTTTCCAGGTGTGCCACATGTCAGCACAGGCTTTAGAAAGCCAAAAATCTTCAGAGAGACTACTTTGATCTTCCTGCTCCTCAAGTACAGCACCAAGCTAAACTGAAAGCAAACATCCTAGTTTAGCATGTTTCAGTCTGCTCAGGAACGAGATGTTCCCTGAGAGCAGATGTATAGTTTCCTTTTTCTGTCCTTCTTTCATAATTTTACTCCTATTTTAATGTAACTGAATTATTTATTTATAACCTGAATGTTATATGATTTAGTTTTTTAAGCTACAGGCTCCCAAACAGGCTTCTGGTTAACCTCTTGTGTAAGTGTAGGACACACTATTTGTCTCCGAATTCCCCAGACAGACCACAACTCACACCAACTTCTCATCTCTCCTCTAGTGGGGAGCTTGGGAGTTTCCACTGGTCTGAGGAAGGGTTATTTATCATGCATGTGACTCTGGTTCTACTTCACCTGAGTCTCATGACACTGTTTTTAGGCTATAATGATCAAGATCTCAATTGTCCTTAAAATGGGAAAGCACATTTCCAGATTCTGTGATTGTTGAAAAAATTTAGAAGTGTGGACTGCTCCTCTAAAATGCAGAATCCAGAAGTCAAATAAAATACTTTCCTCCTCTTTGTGTTTCAGGTCCTTACCTTTTTTAGTCAGTTTCTTCCTTTGGTATTTTCTTTTTCTGCAGAGAAGGCAGAGGCACAGGAATTAACTCACACTTTTACTGATCTATTTTTTGTTCTTTGAGGCTGACATTGAGCTTTTGCTCGCCTTCTGACTGTAAGGATTATGCTGCTCTCATTATAACTGCATTGACAACTTGTTCTCCAAGCAGCAGCAGCTACCAACTCCCTCCGAAAGAAATTTAAGATCAGTATGCCACCATCTACCTGAACCAAAGACAGATCCAAGGGAACTCTTTCCTTGTAGTGCATCTGGCAGTCCTGAAGAAAAGGCTGGGATAGGACCCCAAAAGGAGACACAGCCTGACTGACGGTCTGGGTAGCTTTAGGGGGATCAGAGGAATTTACAGTGTACGTGTCAAACCAACTATTTGCCTCTCAGTATTCTGAGAGGGGTGCAGAAGGCTTCCCTTTTCCCCCTTATAAGTAAGTGGTCCTGCAGCCTGAAGGTAAGGGTTCAATGCTGGACAACCAAGATATTTCTTGTTTAATCGTTAGTTCCTTGCTGGTATAATTTTAGATGTGAGTAATTGTTTTTTCCCCCCTCTTTTATTTTTTTTTCTTTCTTGCATCAGTGGAAACAAAATATCAGAAGTATGGGAATATTGAAACAAGTGGAAAGAGTGAAAACAACTGTTTTCCTGGAATATAATATTATGCCATGGGGGTCAGAAACAGATGAAGCTAAACAATGACAGAAGAGAGTGCCTTTAAACATTTTTTTCTTGTTCCATTTTGGGCCATAAAATATTCAAAGCTACTAATTTGGCTGTAAAAATAATTATTTTTCTTCTGGACAGCTAGATTAAGATTTAAGCTATTGCTGAATGACTGGTTAGTTTTTATTCTTTCTATTTCTTTTTTTTTTTTTAATTTTTGTGCTGTCAGTATGTTCAGTGCCCATTATAGTATGGCTTGTGTTGCTCAAGAGTGATTGCAACAGACTTTGTGCTTTGTACACCCGAGAAACGACTGCTTGTAGCCATCAGGAACAATGTGAAGGACTGAGAAGGGAACTTGCTGGTCTGTATTTAACCCTCCTACTTTGAAAAACACCTTTCAAGAACGAGTAATTTACACAGTTTACTAAGAAAAGAAATTCTACAATTAAAAAGCCTTCAAACAAAAAAAGTCATCCTCAGAGAAACCACTGGGAGCTTTTTATTTGAGTTCACCCAAGAAAAATCCCTTCTAATTTATTTAAAATGCCAGATTCTTGAATTTCAAGTTCGAGATATTTCTTTAGCAAAAGGCTCTTGTTTTTTTTTTAAACAAGGTTCCATTTTTTAAGTTACAGATTTGTTTACTGAAGAGAAGAATTCCTCACAGGTATCACAAAAGTTGTGTTTTTTAAATGGAGGAAAAAGGCAGGAATATGCCTGAAATGCAGATCCAATAGTTTAGTTTTGTATCAAGTCTTAGCTTTAAGAATTACTTCTGATTAATTGCAAGGACTAATAAAATAAGCAGGCCTTCTCACACATTTCAAATTAAACATACAATCAAGTGTTCTGCTGGACCTGACAGGCTGTGCTCTTCAGCAGATATAGAAAAACATTTTTAACATTTTTTTCCCCCCGAGAATAAATATAAAACATAGTGAGCTGAAGTATTTCACAAATCCATTTATGTTTTATCTTATTATTAATGCAAAACTCCTGAATATTAACCAGATAAAAGGTTTGGTGGGTTGTTTGGTTGGCTTTTGTTTGGTTGGGGTTTTTTTTTGGGTTTTTTTTTGGTTTTTTTTTTGGGTTTTTTTTGGAGTGAAAAGAAAAGAGGAAACAGTTTTTCATTTGGAAATCTTCATTTGTAATTCTCACATACAAAAATGCAGTACTTGAAGATTTAGCACTTTGAACCACAGGAACTTTTTTGTTTCAGACATGAAATGAAATTTTCCAGACTATTTGATTCCTACAATTGTTTAGGCAACCCAAAATGGCTTTCATGGTTCAATTTTAAAGAGCAGTCAGGAAATTTGTTGTTTCCCTTTGTCCAACATTCCTCTGTATCTGGAAAGTCTACTTTTGAATATTAGGAACTTGATGCTATTTAATGGTGCTAATAATTCAACATTCTTGGATCTTTTTCAGGTAGTTCAAACCTTGAGAAAGCAAAGTTTTTCACTCTTGCAAATCAATTTCAGTTGAGTCACCTTCTCCAACTTCAGTTTGTCACTGAAATAAACATTACACAAAAGCATTACATTTTATATGTGCTACCCCCTACCAACACTGTGAAGGAGGCAATAGGTGCTGTTCTGAACTGCACAGTAGTAACCAAATTTAACATAAACAACTTTTTTTCCCCTCAAAACATGAGCCCATGAGCAACAATAAAGAATTTACATGATGCTTTCTAAAGACAATATTTTTGCCTTGCAGGCTGTTTGCACCTGGCAAGTTATCCCAGTTGCCAGCCGTGAAAGTCTCAGTCATGCTACCACAGAGCAGGTGTTTTATTTCGGCTGAGAAGAGCAAGTTTCCAGCTGGACAACAGCCTGTAGTCCCTTACATACACTGGAAGATGTCACATAACAATGTAAAAAAAAAAAAAAGAAAAGAAAAAAAAAAAGAGCGAGAAAAAGAGAAGCTACCAAAACTTTGTCTTGGTAGCCACAAATTTGTTGGCTGTAGTACTCTATGGACTGAGACAAGAATAAATGCGGTAACTTCCCCTCATATTTTTGAGATTGGAATAAGAAATTACCCAGGATGAAAATGGTTAATGCAAAAATACTCAACTTCTGTTCTGTCACACAGCAGCACCTCTGCTGATCATCCTGTGTGTAACAATAAAGGCACCACCAGACCACCTAAACTGATACCCACTAAACTGATATCTTTACCTTCTCCATTATGCAGATGAGCCCCTCTAGAAATGCCTTTCCTTTCAAATTCTGCATTAAATGCATGTCTTTAATTTTATATATGGCTTGGTACAACATGCTGAGACCTACAATACTGCTTTATCTCTTTTCAGTCTCCTGTGGTTTGTGAGATCTCCTAAGCCCTTTCCATCTTTTCCACGCTCTTTCTTTGTGCCATTTACTTTGTGTAAGCTACTAATCTTATATTTTTTACATTTACAAAGCTGCCAATTCTCAGCCTCTTTCCTCTTTCCATACACCCAGGACTGCTGCTCCTTACTGGTCTCAGGAGAGCATTCTGCTCCCAGAAATTCTTTTTTTTTTTCCCTAAAAAAAAAGACCTAAAACCAAAAGGGATTGTTTGAGAACTTCCCTTTCCTCTCTGCCCATGGTGGTGAGGCTGGGGCATACTTCCCCTCTGCACTAAGGGGAACTAACTGTGTACTTCTCCTTCCAGTCTTCCCCTTTTCCTGATGCACTGGGTGCCTGCTCTAATGCCAGAAGAGACGTGGTAGTAACGTTAAACAGTGGTTAGCAGTGTGGCACAATTATTGTGATGTTTATAGGCCATGTGGAGATTACAGCTAAGGTCCATTTGTCCTCATTATCCTTCTTCAGTGCCCACTTTAAAAAAAAAGAAAAATGCCCTGTCTCCTACCGCCACACAGATCCCATTATTTTCATCCACTCTCGTTTTGCTTGAGCATTCTTCCATAGCTTCTTCCTCAAAACACACATTTTTTGTGACACTCCCATCAAGCCACAAAAGAACGGCTGAAAAGGACCAGAAATAAGGAACCTGCCTCTCCAGCCCTGCCATGAGGCCCTGACAAAAGCCAGAAACTCGAGAGAGAAATCAGAGGAACGACCGCTCTGATTGCCAACTCCAAACCCTCAGTTCACCTGCTTGCCTCTTGGTGCTCGTACAAGTGGGTTTTCCCACCCGTAGCCTACATGCAATCTAACTCAATAGCAGGTTCTTTGGTGCAGGAACCTCACTCACAGCTGTGATTTGAAAACCAGTGATTCTGTAAAACCACTTGCTTGCTGAGGCAGACCTAAAGCAAACCCTGTGATTTTTTATGGAAGCCTGAATAGAGTCTGGAAATCAGACTCTAAGAATCCATATTTTAAGCCTCCCTGTCCGTCGGGCAAGCTTCTGGCAGGTTGTGGGCTGTCTTTCAGGAGAAATTTTTAAAACACAGTTGAAGCAAAGACTTGCCAGGAATGTTCTGGATATAAACAATTCCACTGGTAACTTTCACAGCAAGGCTTCTGTCTTTTTCTGTAAGAGTATTGCAAGAACTCCCTCACAAATCCTTTCCTCAAGTTCTTTACTATTTTTCACATTTTACAGAATGTCTCCAAACCATAAAAATTTCGTAAATAACAATTAAAAAACTAGACAACGTACAGGAGGCTAAAAGATATTCTGGAAACTATGACATCACTCACTAATCTGATGCTAACCACGTGCAACAACAAATGAAGTTCTGAGAAGAAAACAAAGTGGTGGCTGAGAGTCTAATAACAGATACAATCAAAAATGGTTTAACAGTAACAACCAACCCCAACCCCTCCTGCCCCTCCCCAAGAAAGAGGAAGCAGAGCTAAAACAATCTCTATCCAAAATCCTCTTCCACAACAAGTCTCAGTGGAGCCTTTGGGACTGTGGTCCCCATATTTCAGTCAGCTATGTGCTTCATGAAAAATTTAGGTGAAGATTCATGGAGTTCTTGAGTGTTTTTAGCACCCTGGCTTTTGTTCTTTTGTGCTTTTGCCCAGCACCTCAGCAGTCAGATCATCCCTTTGGGACTCGAAAAGCCTGGGGTTTTTTCCTCCCTTTGTCCAACAGAATTCTGGCTAAAAAAATCTCTCTCCAAAACTTTCTGGAGGGTGCCTTGGGGAAATCTGGGATCAGAGGAGCCTCTGAATATTTCTGTGGAAACTGTTCCATTTTGAATGAAATAATTAAATACTTGCTAAACTGTTGGCCTTGAGGTTAGAGAACTTGCCTGGAAGGGGAGAAACGAGTATTTCAGACTGCTCTGATTCATAGTTCAGTATTTTATGTTAAACCAAGTAGGGAAAAGACCTCTAGAATTTTCCTGCCAAGTAAGCCTTACTTTAAAGTCCTATTCACACATTTCTTTGCTTGTTTTTTTCATGTGCCACCCAAACTTAGCTGAGGGGTATGAATGGAACATAACTCTAGGGAAACCTGGAATTTTGTGCTCAGCATTTCCTGTTGCCTAGCTTTGGTGCCTCTCTAGGCACTATGTCAGACTTTGCAAAGCTTATTCTTATGTGCCCAACTCTCCCCACACAGCCTTGGCACCTAATTAGGGTTTAGTGAATTGGGATATTTGTGAGTTCTTTCTCTGGGTTTCAACTCTAATTATTTTCTTATTCTTTATCCAATTCTTATTCAACTAAAAAATAAATCCTTCTGCTAATTGTAGCAGGATATGGAAAGCATTTTGCTGTAGCAATGGATGCAATCTCTGGATTGGAATCTGTGAGATACCTTCTGCAGGACCCTTACCTACATATAATTCTTTCCCCTGTCAATGAATGTCAGTCACACTGAGGTGATTCAAATTCAGGATCCAGAAAATGCGTTTACATTTTTTCCTGACTATTGAAATAACCTCCATGCTGTTATGTTCTACAAGAATTTTTCCAGAGGCAAAGAATTTTGGTGGACTTCTATTAAAACTGCAGTTGAGTTTTTCTTCTTTTTTTTTTTTTTTCCCCAAAAGACAGTGACCCATTTATACCCTCAACTGGCTCAGGTTAAAAGCCACCGAAGATTGTTTTCATGCTTTTTTTAATCCCCAAAGGTCTATAAAATGATGGATTAATCTCTAGTATTGAAAAAAAAATAGATTATATTGCAGTGGATGGCACTGCTCATATTAACACTGCTTTGGATGCACGTGTCATGGTACGCAGAATCATTCAGCACTAGATATTCTAGGTATCCAAAGGATATGTTTGCTGCAAGAAATCTCTACAACTCTCTTCCTTTAACAATTATTGTTGTGGACAAGCCAAAAGGACCATGAGTGTTTGCAAAATGTTAAATTTGTACCCGTCTGGCTCTGAAATATCTCTGTAGAGTTATTTTAAACTTACTGCAAAATGAGTATGAATTAACATGGTACTTCATTTAGCATCTCATGGGAATCTGATATCTGAAAAACCTTAGTTACCTAGGCTGAAAATAATAATTTAATCTTTTTCATTCAGCTCTGCCTAGTTTATAGAGCTGCTTCCAGGTTGAGATGTTGCATTTAATTACAATGTAATAAGAAGTTACCTGTCATACAGTAACTTCAATTGCCTTTCCCTGAAGCTGGTATTGCTTGCAGCTGCGTAGAGCCAAACAGTTTGGGCAATTTGACTCTTGCCCTTGGATATCTGGAAAGTTTCTTCTTACCAGGAGTTTTGGTTCCCCCTCAAAAAAGGGTGATAAATTTCTCGGGTGAAAACAACAATTATTGTATCATCAGTGTGGCTCCCATGGGGCATACATCCAGGGAGCCACAAAGCTGAAAAATAAAGAACTTTGACTGAGAATGAAAGTGATGACTCATAACATGTTCGGTCCTGTTGCCTCTCTTACCCTGCTTACAGAATATTTCTCAAAATTTCCAAAAGTAAACTAAATGTTTAATAGGTGTTCACACTGTGAAAACCAATGAACCTAATTACTTCCCATCTCAAGAACAGAGAAACACATAAATAAATAAACAGCAGTAGGTCTAAGGACTCTAATATTCAAACCCTCTTTTTACTTTCCTGTTTTTCCAGTCCCCACTGCCTGGCACTGCCTGGCACAGGTTAACCTGTGCTTTGCAGAGCTGTGGTCTTAGAACTGTACATTGCTAGCACTTAAAGGCCGATTTCCAGAGAAAGGGCAGATCTTCATTTCACCTGGGAAAGAATGCAATAACAGCTAGAGTTTTAAAAACTCTTCTGGCTCATGAATAACTTTGTGACTCTGCTATGAGCTGCTAATTACATGGGAAATTTACAACCAAGAAAGAGGTCGTAGATGAGGATGGGTGCAACAAGCAGAAGAGGGTTACTCTGTATGTAATTCCAAACAAGCTAAAGCCATCTATATCTTAATTATATCTGTGTTCAATGGCATTAAAAAATTATTCTTTCTGAGTGGGAAAAGTTCACTAAAAACACAAAGCAAGTAAAACACAGTCTCTTATTATGTTAAAGTGTCTTTAAATTTCTAACTGCTGCAGAAGAAATGGCACAGCATGTTTGGAAATGCATGTTCAGTGCATTGAACTAAACAGTCACAGAACAAAGCATTGTCCAAAAAAAGAAAAATAAACCGCCAAAGCATGTGACAAGAATATTCAACCACATCACTTTTTTTTCATATCGTGTGTAAGTGAACACTGAGTCTTAGCACAAACCCAGCCAGCTGAGGGGAAAGGCTTTCACAGTTCTGTTTTAACCACCAGTCTGTTTCTTTCTTTCTTTTTTTTTTTTTTTTGCTAAGTTTGGGACATTTCTGTTTGCAAGCTGACCCATTCCTTAAGCATATATACATGTCACTTGAGGATTTAAGAGTCAGAGACGTTGAGAGACTGTCCAGATCCCTCTTTTACAGTCCAAGAGACAACTCCAAGAGGTTGAAATACTGCTTGGATTTGAAACTGTGTGTGCAAAAAATTTCTATTTCTTCAGCTAGTTAAAGTGCTTTGTTTCTATAATTTCATATGCATTAAAAATAAATGTGTAGCAAGTAATATTTTAAATGAACTCTCTGTTATACTCTTGGCATCATCTCCAAAACAGTCGTATGTCTTAATGACATTCCATTTATTTAACTGCTTTTCTCATTAAAAACACTGCCCTGGTGGTACTGATGGCTCAATGTTTGACTCTAGATTACACAGATTGGCAAGAAGAGATGAAAACCCAGGGCAGAGCAGCAACCCCAGAGAAGGGAACTTCCCTGCTAAGAGTTTAACGGGTTGAGGGACAACATGCATTGCCTGATGCACTTATTAGCCAGGAAATTACTCATCACTGTTAGTGATTCTCACTGAAAATACCAAAATAATCCAAGAAACTCGGTCTTTCAACTAACAGCGGCTCGAGCACTGTTAAAATGGTCATGTATGATTCTGCACACTGAAGCATTTTTAAACTTAAATTAAATTAAATTAAAGACAAAAACTGATGAAGTATTTTTCATTTCATTTTGTTTGATTTAGCAGGAAAGCAGATTTTATCAGTGTCCTGAATGGGTTTGCTACAACACAGTACATAGCTATGCACTTTGAGATCCTAAGTCCTTGGGGTTTTTTCTTTTCACAAAGCTGGCTTGACAAAGGCTTTGTACTCTGAGGGCAGGCCCTTGAGCTAAGAAAGGGTGGGAAAAAAAGTGTTATAGGGATTTCCTACACTCCCAGTATGACAAAGTCATTCGTGTCTTAAGCTCTCCCCTGGCTAAAATTTGGGTTTTGCTCTTGCAGTGAAGATCTTGGGAACCAACAAAAGTCAGTTCCCTGGACTGTAAAAAGCCTTGCAAGGGACTCTTCCCCACTTGTGCCAAAGGTCAGTGAGAATGTGAAGGCCCTGTGGTGCTCGGGAGCTGTCTGAAAGCCTGCAGTGATAACACTGATGAAGAGCTCCAAGCTGCACTGCTCTCAGAAGGAGGGGCCCTAGGAGTGATTTTGGAGCACAATATAGACCCAGCCGTAATGATCCAAGGATGGCTGCCAGTTGGAAGGGCCCGTCCAGGATGTACATACAAGGTTGATATCTGTGAAAAGTCCCACATAATCTTAATTTCCAATCAGTACATGGTGGTGAGGCCTTAGGTTTTAACTTTTATATTTCTGAGATCCTGTATTGCCTAGTGTGTAACTCTGAAGTTTCTTGTAGCGTGCTAGCTGCTGCTCTCTTAGGCCAGACAGACACAACAAGGCCTCTCCGAGCTTGTTATTCAAGGACACTCAGACTGTCCTAGGCCCAAAAGGTCTAAAGTAGGGCCTCTAGAGAGGTGCGGAAATTGAAGAAATTAAATCATTAGCAAAAGTTTTAATGGGCGAATTTATGCTGATACACAAATGGACCAAAACCTATGAAAGTGTGAAGCACTCGTGACTTGCTGTCCATCTTGGGGTCCAGTTTGGAAGTAGCCTTTGGCTCCCCAGGTGTACTTTGAAGGCCTTTTAAATAAATACCTGCCTTTATTCCCTTACTCCTGTCTGGTCTCTGTTTCTAGGTAGCCACTCAAGGCATCAGTGGGAGAACTGATGAGGGAGAACATCACTGAGGCTCAGTGGGAGAACAGGTGCTGTCAGGCTCCCAGGGCACTCTGAGATGTCAAAATGCCACTTCCACTCTGAGTCTCTGCTGCATTTTGCAGCATGCACATCCCAAAGATGGTGTGGAACTTTCAGTGGAGCGTTTCTATCCACAGAGTGCACACTGTGTGTCCTGTTTCTTGTATTTGTGCCTCAGGAGGCTCTGCTGTGTTGCACAAGATGAGCTGTCAAGTGACACAAAGTCATGACTTCATGTATTCTCTGTGAAATCAATTGTTACTGATACAAGGAAATGCAAGGAGTTGCTCAGGAAATGTAGATTACAGGTTATTGCCTCATTTTCTGACCATTCTGTTGATGGACCACTCTGTGCAAAGATCAGAGTTAAAATATGGTTCAACAGGTTGCCATGTGGTCTCAGTGACCTGCAGACCAGGAAGACATGAGTAACACACTGAGATTGGAGCTGTTTAATAATACAAACACTTCAGTGATGTACCAGGTGCTGCCTGAAGGCATCAGCTTTCAGGTGAGACCCGCAGCTCTTTATCTGAGCTCTAGCATTTAGCAGATAAATGATCACACTGCACTTCTGGGAAGAGCACAGGGACAGCCCCAGGTTTCTAGCTAACATTCACTTTCTTAACACATCATATAACATACCGGGCTGTTACTGACTGAAGCTTGGCTGTTAATGTTTGCCTACACAGTCACTGTACTCACCAGCACCTAATTCATCTGAAAGTGGTCTTTAGGATTTTGAGAGCGATATTAAATAAAACTAAATTACATTTTTCCATTTTGTCTCACGTATAAATCTCTATAAACATAAACCAATCCTGTGTGTGCAGTTCGGGCACAAGTTTGCGTCTCATTTACTTTAAATGAGAGTTTTTCACATCCTTATTGAGAAGTAGTATCATTTCTGCTTTGAATGTTAATAACATGTTCAAAGGGACTGAAAGTTTTGCAAAAAATCAGCAGCTCGAGTCACAGGTGCATGTCCCTTGCAGCACTTTCCTGAAGGAGTGTGTCTGCGTGTAAAGCAAAGGCCATGTTAGCAGCAGAGCTTCCCAGGCCAGCATTTCCACCTTATTTGTTCTCATCAGAGGCAAAACTTGTACAAGCAGCAATTAACTAGCAGTGGTTTAATTTTTCTAGGGTCTGTAGGCTGTCCTCTGCACAATGCAATCTCACATTAGAACTTAATTATTTCAAGAGTGTGGTGAAATAAAAGAACCTTGACAGCAAGTTAAGTGTGAGCTCAGGGAGCCAGGGGTCCCAGTCCAAGTCACTTTCCTCTGCTGATTGATTATGGATTTGTCAAAAATCAGATTTTGTTGATTTGGTTTTTATATAATATGTCCATTGTCTTTGTGATAGCTGACAGAATCTTTGAATGCAGAGGCAAACGAAGAAGTTCCTGCACTAAATTCGTAATTTGCTGGGCAAATCAATATACATTTATTAAGGCCACCAAATGTCTGTGCAAAACTGCACTGATGTACAGCAAGGAATAAGAGATGCTGCTTTGAGAAAAAAGATGTGTTTTCCATTTACCTACCTATTTATCACGGGGAGGAATTAATTTTTTTATGCTGTGTTCCCTAACCCAGCCTTTCATTCTCCTGAACAAAAGTGTAAATAAGTCATGTAAATCACATGCATAATGTACAGAATAGACAGTAACTGCAAATCTAACTTGTGCAAAATTTTGTGGAAAGATGGAATTTAACATTTTTTAATGTTGCATAGGTTTTTTTCCTAATAAAAGTAACACCCCCAAGAACCCCAATGAAGTACACTCAGTATTCACATAGAACATCAGACTAGCTCAGTTTTCAGTGTGAAAATATATTGGTATGAGAGTGTCACTACTCACTCAGTACTTGCTTAAAAAAATTGCAAGTGACAGAGCTGGTCAGAAAATAAGGCCAACTGCCCTGTAGTCTGTCTCAGGTTATTTTTGGGAGTCACATCAAATTTTGGAATCTAAAACAAATATAAACAAGAACAAAAGCTTGTAGTAAATCTACCCATATTCCTGGAAAACAGGATATATGTGTATGCTATAAAATTTAAAAAGAATCAATACGTTATTGGACATAATGTCTTAATTCTCTGTACAAATAGGAAGAAAACCTGAGAAATTACTTATAAATGTTGCAAAATTTTCAGCATAATGACTTGTTCTGTGAGAAATGTTCAAAGTAACAAAATTCTTTGAGAGATCAGAAAAGAACAAAGAGATTCTGTAGAAACAATGGACCAAATATATCTCAAGGATAACCCCACTGAGATCAGTGGAATTGCACTAGGGATATACTTGGCCCAGTGACTCCAGAAATGATGTTAATGAGAAACCTTAACACTACTGCTAGAGAAATCTCTATTTAAACCATGCTGTGGCAGCTCATGTGAAAAAGTAAATGGCACCTTCACACGAACTGCACAGCATGTGAGTGTGAATCAACAGGCTATAATAAATTGGTTTGGTTTCCTTCTCCCAGACTTAAGCAAATGCATTATATTGTAGCATTTGAGAAGTTATATTGAAGGTTATGTATTATTCCATTACATTCCAAAAAGCCTGATTGGATTCCAAAAGAGCCTCATGTTGAAAAATATATCATAACTCCTACAAAAAAGAGAAACTGTATCTCAGATTTAATGAGTGATAAATCCCTATTAAATATTCCCTTTTTGTCCTAAAACTTGATCTGGTAGGCATCAGTAAGCTCTGGATGAAGAAATATTTTCTAAGATAAAAGCCTCATGTTTTTCAAAGGAAAGCAAACCTGAATGGGTTTCTAACAAAATTTTACTTTCTCATAGAAAGAAGCAATGATTTAAAAAGTGCAGAGGAATGTAGTATCTGACATCCTATGACATGATAAATTCTAAAAAGACTTAAATCCACAGAACTTGACCTACCAGAGAAAGGAGTGACCCTTTCAACTTAAACTGCTGATCGTAAAAAAGGTAAGACAGGATCAAGATTATTTTTAATTTAGGGTAAAGTACTCACAGAATAACACAGAAATAACAGAAGCTGAAAATGCCTGGGTTGCTCTGGCCTGCCTCACACTGAATGCAGCTCTTACATAAAGCTGTTCCCCAGCAGATTTGTAGGCTTTCCACATTTGCTGTTCCTAGGAATAAGTGGGGAAACTGAAATACAGAAAGATAAGGTGGACAGCATCCCTGAGATGAGGAGTAGTAGTGGAGTCAGGATCTCACCCCATCTGATGTGAGAGGCAAAATCCAGCAAAAATATCCCCACACCAGATCACCTACATAAAATATGGCTGATCCCTCAAGCTCTTTTCTGTTTCAGGATGCCAGCTTCAGTCCCCACCAAAGAGCAATAAGTTCTTTCCTAATCTAGTGCTTGCAGTAAGGTGTTCAAAATTTTCAAAGAAACCAACAACCCAAAAGACCCTCAACAGTCTGTGAGCACGTAAGAGAGATCATAAATGTGATGCCTGTGTGCTGGACTGAACTCTCTGCACTGGGTTTGGTGACCCTGGACGTCACTTCCAGTCCTCTAGCCCTACAAACTGTGATTTCATTCCAGAGGTCACTGGAGAAGAAATGCAGCATTTCACAGATTTTGTCTAGCACATGCAAAATGGTCATGCTCTGTCATTTCAGCTGTTGAAAAGAGCCAGTATTTACTACCTCACATGAAAAAAAGCAGAAGGCTGAAATGCGTAACAAGTAAAGCCATGATATGAGACAGATGAACTCATTTAGATAAAATAAGACAAGACTCAACCTTCAGCTGAACTTCCAATTGAAGCAGTTAAAACTGTCAGGGAAGGAAGATTAAAAGTTAGTCATTTTATTTGTCTTCCAGTTCTCCTTTTCACTTGAGACTGCTATTGAAGAGCTGGCTGAGATTTAGGGGAGAGCAGTTCCTGCTGCTGCTACAGCTTTCTGAGCAATACTGAGCCAGGTACTCAGCCTCTCGTGCCTCACTTTCCAGTCACACCCTGGTGTTCCTGCTCCCTCTCCTTGCTGTCTGACATACGTACTTTAAACACAAACTTTAGAACAAGAACTACTTTCTATTATGTGACGACACAGTGCCCAGGGGGCAGCCATTGTGTCCAGTGTGTTTGCAGTACAAAGGATGATGTTGATGAAAATATTTTTATCTCTGTGTCCTCCAATGTCACTTTGATGGATAAATATTTTTGACAGAGATATATTCTTCATATTATATCTCTTAGGTTTAGCATTCTGGCTATAACTGCTGTGAATTTAAAAAGCAGTAGGAAAAGACACAGAAATACTGGACACAGTTTTGCCTGCACTGTATAAGCCCCGCGGTATTACCATGACTTCATTCAAAAGTTAGAAGCAAGCATAGGCATTGACTACATTTTAATCCATACTTTATGGTAAGCAATTATCATTCTGCTATGTGTCATTTCCCTCTATATTGTTGCAATAATGCTCTGGATTTTTTGCATGAATCCTTTGGGTTAGAAATTTCCCACAAAATATAATGGAAAATATTTTTATAGAAGAAAATGTTATAAGACTTAGCATGGTTCCACACATAATTTGTTCTAAAATTATTCAGAAATGTTAATTTCTCTATCTGGACTTCATAAATAGCTCAAACACCCCCAAATGAGCATAAAAATAACTAGTGTTTGATGGAAACTGTCTTTTGGGTCCTTTAACCGCTGTGTCTAAACTGGCCATTTTCATCCTGTTTTGAGTTACCAAGCATGGCACAAAAAGGAGCCAGCAAAACACCTTTGGTTTTCCTACAAGTCTTCATTTGTGAAACAGTCTTTAACCAAAACCAATAATCCTTGCTACAGCTCAGGAAATTAGAAAAAGTGAGGTATGGAACACTCGTCAATGAATTTCTTCAAAAGGAAGAAAATGCTCGTTCAAGCTCCTCAGTCTTTCTGTTGGGGCCTAAGGGATCTCTTCGTCTTTCCTTTCCACTGCCAGTGCCCCATTTTGTCTTCCACCTCCAAGGCACTTTGGGAAACCCTTGCTCTTATTCATTCTCATCTTATTCAACAGATAATAATCTGGTCAACAGGCGTAATAATGTTGTGAGGGATTCCAGTCAGCTTAGAGCCATGGAATCATTCTGGGTGGAAGAGGCCTCTAATATCATTGAGTCCAACCATTAACCTGACATGACTTGGTTTGTCTGGAAATCAGCCTGGATACCACCATAAAAAATTCAGTGCTTGGGGCATTGTTGAAACTGGGCAGATAAGGCACAGAAGAGCCATTCTACTTAGAATTTTGAATGAGCAAAAAGATGATCTAATAGCATTCATTACATACTCACATGACATAAATATACCAGTCAGGTGTATTTTTCAGGGTACTACCAAAAAACAACAAAAAAAAAGCAGCCAGAAAGTTCTATGGAGGCCAACTGGAACAAATAGTTAAAAAACTAATGTTAAAGAGGAGAAAAAGGAGAAATTGTGAAAGAAAAAAATTGATATCTAATTCGAAGATCTTCCATAACTAACATATGCAATGTGACACAGCATTTTCTCTGCTTGCCTGTGAAGTATTGATAGATTTTGATAGGGTTTTTTTGCAGCTGTGTTGAACAATTTTTGAATGTTACCACAATCCAAATACGAGTAACTATTACAATAACAAAACATTGTGAATCATTCTCTAATTACCTTCCAGCCTGTGTAATAGTAACTGTGTTAATCATTGAAATGGTTTGCCATGTTTCTGTCCTTTATGCAGCAGTATTTAGAAGTGTTCCCATCACTCTGGCAGGGCACACTGCTGATTTCATGTCATACCAGTCACTATATGGTTAAATACTAATTTGAAAACCTGGCAAAAATGACTATAAAGTGAATAAGTCAGTCACAATCATGGAAAGGCAGGAAATATGTTAAGGCAACAGAATATAGTTTGCCCTAACATTTTGGAAGAGAAGCATATAAATCACTGTCACTGACATTACAAAACTGTCTCAGCTGTAACAGCAGACTGCAAGGCAATATTTACTGATAATTCTAATTATTGTTTTTATGGGTATTCAACTCTGGTATTTCTATTTCCTTAAATCCACTCCCCCAAAAGATTTAAATTACAAATTTCTGTTCTTAGATAATAATTTCACCCTACCACTCTTATTAGGATGTCAGCTCTCATTCTTGGTCAGTTCTTCAGTTTATAGATAGTTATGGGCAAATTAGTTACATATTACAAGCATTTTCCTTATTCAGTTGAAAAGTACATTGAAATAAATTCAGTTTCTGTAGTGACATTAGGGAGAATATTTGCATTTCAGTTTCTGCTACAATCCTTGCTACATTTTTCATCTGTTTTCAGTTTGTCAGTGGGGCACTCAGTAATGTTCTGAAACTTCACTCACAAAAGAGTAAAGGTTTTAACCTCAAGAAACCTGTCAAAACACTACAATTAGCTGCAAAATTAGAGTGCAGCATCCTTGAAATGAAAAAAATAGAGAAAAAAAAGCAGAAACCCCAGCCCAAGACAGGATGTAAATTGATCTATTTTTTCAATTCTACAAAGAAAGTGAATAAAGAAGAAATTGAAAAAAAAAATTTCCTCACTTTTCACAAACTGGATGAGTTTGGGCAGCATCTCTGGAGATTGTCTAGTCCAACCTCCTGCTAAAAGAAGTCAATGAGAACAGGTTGCTTAAGACCTTGTCCAGTTGAATTTTGAATATCTCAGGGGACAGATACTCCACAATCTCACCAGGCAACTTTGTCCAGTGTTGGATCACCCTTGTAGTAAAAATGTTTTTTACCTAAATTTTCTTAATGGAATTTGCCATGTTTCAGTTTGTGCCTATTGCCTCTTTTCCTTTCAATGGATAGCACTGAGAAGAGTTTGTCTCCTCTACGCCCTCCCTTTGGACACACTGATGAGAGTCCCACTGTGAGCTTCCTCTTCTCCAGGATCAGCAGTCCCACCTCTCTCAGCCTCTCCTTGCATGTCAGATGCATCAGTTCCTTAATCATCTTCCTTTCCCCTTACTGGACTATATATGAAGATTTTTTACTCAGATACACATTGTTTATGCATTATTAATGATACTTATTAATACATTGCATATATTTTAAAAAGTACCACACACCTGCTTTAGGGGGAATTCTGCAGGGAATGCTAGAATTAGATAGGCCTGCACAACACTAATTCAGTTCATGTGGTGTGCCTAATACAATTTTTAACCTATTTTGGGAGGGAGGGGCATGCTCTATTATCCATTCAGTCTACATATTTATTTCCTCTTCACTCTTCAGTCTGTGGCTTAAAGCTGTTTTTTAACATTTATAATCAAATCCTGATCTGAAAAAAGAATTTTTTTTCACGGACTTTTCAGTGTAACTTCCCACTAGTTTAAGTGGCTGTGCCACAAATGTTCACAGCACCCCTGTGAGGCAAAGTAGCATCTCTACTCCCATTCCACAGACAGCCTCTGGCCTGAATTTTTAAAGAACTCTGCATTATTTGCACTTTAAATGTCCCCACTGACTTTGGTTGCAGCTGCCAGTGCTCAGCACATTTGAAAATCCAGGCTTCTAGGGATGCAGACTGGCTTGTCCAACACAATCAGCTTAATCATAAAGCACAATGTTTTTATCTAGTGAGATAACAGTTTGGACCAAGGGAAAATCCTATGCCATGGAATCTTTATGGTTACAGCTCCCCTGAATAACTGTCCTTTCCACACTCCTTCATTTCTTAACCACTGCATGAGATATACAGCATGCGGTAATGAAATATGAAATGCATGCATTTTACTGAGCAAATCTCTCACTTGAAACGTGAGGTCTTTGGTTTGAAAATAAACATGTTTCAAGGCTCAGCTGGGAAGTGTGTGGGCTGCTCTGACAGCCAAGTCCCACTCTCCTTGCCCAGTCAGCTTTTTCGCACGCATTAGCCTGATCTTACACTTTCTCTGTGACAAGCTTCCAGAAGTAAGTGTGAAAAGGAAGATCACTTTCCACTACCCACAGGAAACAAAACGACCCTTCTGCTGTCAGCTGGATGATACGTGAGCTGTATCCCCTGCAGCAGCCAAGGCTAGTACAGACTTGTTCTCATTAAACAAAGCTAAATACTGGAATCACATTTAAACTGCATTGTAGGAGCTCCACAGGCTCCAGCTGAACTTCTAGAGTTACTTCTGTTAGGTTTAAGACATTCAGCCTAAAGACTGAGTTGCTGGATGATGCCACTGCAGGCATTTTACCTCTAGCTGATAAAAATGGGGGGAGTGTGTGTACAGGAGTGTGTGCGAAGCTGTCATGAACTACACTGCTGCCTAATCTTGGTGCATCTCAGGGTTTCAGTGGTCCAACATCACAGCTCTGGAGAGTAGTTTGCATTGTGGCAGCCTAAACCCAGCTGTTTGCTACTCAGAGAGCGTCCATCCAACATACTGCCTCCAACTAAGCCAGCAAACTGCAGAGCTCTGGCCACACTGAATTGTAGCCTGTTTGTCCAGCCCCATTTCCCAGTAAGTTTAGGGGGCAGAAATCCACCCCATGAAGCTCAGGAACTGTTGTTTGACAGACTGCCTCTATTCTCACCATCACAGCTGAAATCCAGACCAAAGTAATGCTTCCAACAAACACTTCTGGAGAAGGGGCAAGAGGAAAGTGGTTTTCATATTGCTCCACAGACGATCTGCCTCAGACAGCATTTGTCTTGCTTCCCAGGCACATGGCAAAAGCCATCTCCATCCTCATCTATGCACTCCCTGTACTGCTGTGCTCAAGTTATGCCTAGGGATGGCATATCAATAGGTTGTCCTTCTGTGTATGTTTAATTTCTGAGGCTGATGACCCGAACATGATATGAGCACTGACAGCCATTGTAATTGTATAAACTTGGGGAGAGGGGGGAAATTAAATAATCATAACAAAACCAATTGTCAAGAATAATAAGATTTTCCTTTTAGTGCAATAATAGTGTCATTAATTATTAAAAAAGAAAAAATAACAAGGAATCATCAAGGCAAAAAGTAAATGAGCCTGGAAACTGCAATTCCTTCTTATATAGGAGTGCCCTCTGCAGTCTAGTTCCTGGAGAGAGATGCTGGGCCCACTCACATGATGCTGTGCCAGAGGAAATCAGAAATAAGTTGGTCAAATCCAGTGCAGAAAGTCAGGATGTGGAGCCATAAATGAACCCCTGAAGAATGGGGTCCACAGTATTAAAAGACCTTTGTCCAAAAGACAGAGTGCTAGGACACATGTCAGACGGACAAGCTGAAACACCTCTGCAATCTTTAGGGGTGGGTTTTCAGATGTGAATGTTGCAGCTAAGAAGTCACAACTTTAATCATTGCTGCTTAGACATGGAGCAGTTTACTCTTTGCTTTACAGCTTAGCAGAAACTGTAAAGCGATCTTCAGGAATGTTCTTCAAAGGGGACATTGTCTCTGTCCTTTCAGGATTTTAAGCTCTAAAGCTGGTCACATGCTGCCATAATATTTTAATGTCATTCCTAGCTGGCAGGTAGCAACTTGCTTTTCATCAGTGCCTTATGGAAGTAACCCAAGCGTTAAGATGTGACCTCATTCCTAAACACACATTTCTCCATCCACTGCAAACTTCACAGGAGCATCATTTCTTCTTTCATGATGCTTCACAAAAAATTTCTATATTTAATTAAAAAAAAAATTGTGTGGAAAAGAATATTTAATTTGAAAGGGAAAAACCCCTAAGCCTCTAAAAGTTTGTACTGCTTCCAATTACTTTTCATGCTTGACTATGTGGCAGGGAATAGTTCATTATACCAGGTCACCAACTTTGACATCTCTAACCTCACGATAATGGCCCTTTTTGTAATGTACCAAAATTGAAAATCAGTTTAGTTTATGTTCTCACTAGGTTCATGGCTCTGGTGCCTAATATATTGCTGACTTGTAGGTCAGCATTACTCCCTAGTGAGGAATATTAAATAGCCACAGCTTATATTAGAAGGGGTGAAAAGGTCCAGCTCAAGTCTGCTGTATAGTTCACATTCGTTAGTGCTTTAAAAACTCAGTAAGTTGCATAATGTTTCCACTTATCCATGAAATTGAAGTATGATTCATATCACAGGCATCCTTAAATGATTTAGAGTCCACTACTTAAGTATGTATTCCACATAAATAAATACTTCCTGAGTTTGTATACATGATTTGTGCTAGTCAGTATCATAAAAGAGGCACAATAGTGCCTGACCTTTATTACTGTGGCAAGAACTTCATACATCTAGTAGAAAACCCCCAAACAACCAACAGGAATGGTGTAAAACAAAGCACCTCTGTTTGGAAAAGCCATTTTTGGAGCTTATCAAAGTGTGAATGCTATTTCCCTCCATCAAAAACTTCTGTTCTTTCCACTCCCAGTACTCTCTGTGCCTTCTAAAAATTTCATTTTAGGGCTGTGTAGTTAAAATTAACATTAGCATGTGGGATACAGTGTTTGACTGCTGATAGCTGGGTGCTCCTTGAGGCTGCTCATTCCTGAGCTCTATTTGTGGAACAAATTGGACTGGAGCTGGGGGCCTTGCTTCACCAGTGAGCACACCTGCCTTCAGTAACAATACTGCTTTTGGGGCTTTCATTTTACAGAGTAAGGTTGGAAAAGAGAAGACATTTATAGCTGTCTGAAAGATGAAGGATGATAGTTGTTCAGAAAAAATCCCCCACGTTCTTTCTCTCACCATGATACATCTCCAGTGTCTGGTAAATTACTTGTAAGAAAACCAAAGATGCCAAGTTTAAAAGCTACACACTCCACATTGCACTGTTCTCTGTGCAACAGCCTCTGAGGATCCTCTGAGGGCTGTCGATAGTCAGACCAATGGCTGCAGAAGGGGTGAAGGAAAGAACAAGGCCCTCACCTCCAAAACCCTCCCTCCAGCACAAAATCCTTGTGGATTCCTTATTCAGAATGTGTGACAGCAGTAGGTTCATCATGCTTTTGGTATCCATACACTTTAAGATTAATGTGGTATTTTAATGTCTAATATGGCTGTGATTAGTTCTTTTAAAGCCATTGGAACTCAGCATAAATGAAAACACTATCAGATCACAACCTTTTAATTAGTAGTATGTTGTTATAAGCTTGGTAAAGGAATTACTGAGTGAAATGGTACAAGCTGATTTATTTAAATCAGATGAGACAGTGATCACAACAGACTGTTGGCTGATGTGTCTGAATCTGTGGGAGTCCCAAGTAAATAAGAGAATAAGATATTTTTTAGTTTTAATTTCTCTGATGTCTTTTGAAAAGAAAAACACCTACACTTAAAGAAAAGGTACTTTCTGCAGAAAAACCCCCAAACCAACCAACTAACAAACCCTTTGCATGTGTTTTGCTCTTTGAACAGCAAAATTTCTTCATTGTCCCTTAACTGCTCTGTCTCTTGTTTCCACAAGGTAAAAAGAAAAGCAAAAGACAACCCACACACACCACTATTTTGTTTTATCATAATGATGGTGGACATTTTCAGCTTCTCTCAAAACATTGAACTATTTGTTGGAGCTTATTATTTAAAGAAAAGCAGTGTTGTTTCACTGAAACAGATAGCTGAACTTGTCATATGGATATTTATATTGACATGAACTACATTATGTTCTTGAATTTTGATTCAAGAAATATATTGTTTTGTTTTACTGTTAATTCCCCTTTCCCTGCCCCCCCCCCTTTTTTTTTTTTCTCTTTTCTGTTTTAAATCTGTTCTCCCTTTCCTCTGTTGTCATGCAAAACTGCCTAAAGGACATCCAAGCCATTAATGTGCACGTGGGTCTCAACTGAGCAAAACAAGCTGCCTGGTGTGCAGACAGACTTTTCAGCTCAAGCATCTCAGCTAAATCTCCTCTGTGACATTGTGGAGGCCAGTCTGAAGGCCTGGAGCACGTTCCCCATGCAGTGTCCTGCACAATGACCTTTTTCACCACAGCTGGGCCCAACTGCACTTCCCTGGCAGTCCAGTTCCCTCATAGCTTCTGGGTTGATGACACGCAGCTCTGGACTCACCTCTTTCATGGGAAAGTATGTTAACTTTTCCCATGGAAAAAACTGCCACTTGGCCCACGTATCCTGACTTCCCTACACATCTGTCAGAATAATTTCCTTGAAAACTTATTTTCTTGGTCAGCAAGGTGAGAACACCGTCCTTTTTCTCTCTTTTCTTTCCAAAAACTTATATCTAATACATGGGAACAGTCAGAAACGAGACAGAACAATGGACTCTACGTGGGCACAGCAGTTGCCTATAAATGACACTTATGCTGGTTCAGAATATATGACATGGCAGGCAGAAATGTTCAGATTAAAACTATAAACAAACAATCAAAATCATTACTGCAATTTGAGAACCAGCTAGAGACCACTTGGACATAAATCACTTTGAGCAGAAACACAAAGGAAATATTTCTGAAATGTTGGCTGGCAGCCATCTTAAAAAAGGTTTTTTTTTCGGTGGACCATATGGAAAGGCACGACACTTCTGGCTAACATCTTTTTTTTCCCTGAAGATCACAATATTTTCATTCAACGCTGTGGTTTTTTTCTGCACATGAGAATGTGTATTTATGAGAAAAATAACAGCTCAAATCCTCATTACTCTTCATGATTTCACAATTATAGCTGCTGTACATGACCTTCCCAGCCACAGCGCTGCAATAATCTGCCGGTGCAGGAGTCCCCCACCACGACAGAGCCTGCTGAGTGTTCCTGTGAGGGTGTTTTGGGGAGGACATGGGCCTGGACAAGGGGCAGAACCAACTCCCAGAGGCCCTGGGCCTTGGGAACTGTGAGAAGGTGGAAGAAATGAAAGGCTACCTGTTGAATTGGAGGCCAAATTCCCTGTGCAGCTTCAGTTTTGAGACCAACCTGTCCTGTACTGTGTGCACCATGGCACTCACACGGCTGGGCTCAGGTTTGATCTGCTCCAAGGACTGCAGAAGTGCTGTCATCCAACAAAATGCTTTATGAAGCTCACAGTGCTGTTTTCTGCTGTCAGCCTCAGGCACAACACAGGGTTTTGTAAAGGAGAAGCCTGGGTCTTCCACAGTGGTGGTCAGTCAGGGTCACCTCAGGAAGCTCCAGGGAAAGAGAAGGGCAAGCAGGGATTAGTGGGGAGGAGAAGAGGGCAGTGTCTGGGTCACTCATGGCATGGGGGCATCGGACCTAAACTGTCCACATCATAGAGCAATTAGAAATGCTATTCAGTAGCTGCGAGGAGACTTTTCTGTGATTGTCACGCTTTTCTCTGCTCCCTGGTACTTCAGAGGGAGAGAGGGCAAAGCTACCTCCTCTCACCCATCCACCCTTCTCCTGGTATTAGTGTGCAGGCAGGGACTCCTAGATGGGGCTATCCTCAGCTGGGGGAGAAGAAGATGGAACCCAGCACTCTTTGTCATGCGGGATGGCAAAGTTTCCTCCAACTTTCAGCCGTGCCTAATACGGACAACCCTGCTCTGTCACTAGCCTGCAGAAGGTGGGGCTTTTGCCTTCAAGTGTTCCTGTAATACACTCAGTACCCTGCAGCACAGTGACGCAAAGTCCAAGAAAGGGCAGCCTTCATGCATTTGGTGAAATTAATGCTACTCTACAAAAAAAGTCCCCTTTCTGAGGTTGTGGGTATTCTTGACATTTCTCTAAAGCGAGCTGCAATGCATGCTGAACGATGTTCAGAGTCCTGCTGAGGCTTCAGTAACTTAATTATGCTTTATTCTTTCTAACCCACCCACATGCATACTTTACCAATTTCAACTTTTTATAGATCCTCCTAAAGTATTTTCTGCTGTGGTGTGCTCTTAACATCACACTTGTTTTTCTCACTCCAGTCCTTGCTTAAGTACAGGGTGCCTTCTTATGCCTGTGTAATATTGTGCAAGATGGTTTCCATACCTTAGAGTGGAGCAGAGCTAAAAGGAAGAAGGCAGGAGAAATAAAAGAACTTTACCTTGTGCCACACCTCTGTCTGGCTCTTCTGTATAAAATACACAACACTGATTTAGGAGCTTTGCTTCTTGCATGCCAATAAATTATCAGAAGCAGACATAAAAAATGCAAATGGAATCATACTTTAACAAAAACTGAAGTGCTTATAACTTAAGGAAATTGTTACAAAGAAAAAGCAAGGCTAATTGTACAATCAGGTCCAGGCATACACTCCTGCAACTGAAGACTGGGTCTTGCTTACAGATCAAGTTCATATTCTCTGTGTTGGACACAGTGATTAAATACATATATTAATATAATTCAGCAATATACAAGCATATTTCAAATGAAGCATCAAAAGAGTCATACCAATGTACCTTTCAAATCAGGAATAATTAGAACCATTTTGAGACCTATTATTTTCAGCTGTTAGACAACAGCTGATTCCAATGGGATCTGTATCACTGAAAGCCTGTGCAGTGTTTTGCAAGACAAAGTTCAGATCCATGCTAAGCTAACACATCCATTCATCTTGGAGAGCTTCTTCCCCAGCTAAAATTCTCTTTTGTATTTAAGTAGTATATAACAGATCCCTCATCAGCTCAAAAACGATTCCCTAGAATAGCACTGAATTTCAGGACTAACAGCAAAACTTGGAGACCTGAAAATAAAATGACTGACTTGTGTAGCTGATAGTTGCCACCACCTTCCATAAGATTCTTGGGCTGAGTTGAGCTGATTATAAAATAAAAGGAATGGGTTTCCTAGAAAAATGGAAAAGCTGTCTTAAAGAAAGATGCTTTTCAGATCTAAAACACAAGAGTTGAATTCTATTTTCAAATCAAAATCATAAACTAATCAGATTTACATAAGAAAGGGCATCATGCAACATGCATGAAGTTTTTCTATTAAGGAAAATTATTTCTGGCAGTTGCACCACTTGAGATAAGGGGCAATGGAGACATGAGCAAATGTCTTGGCATCACTTGGTGTGAGCTTGGAGCTCTGCCTAGCCACATTTCTAAAAGAATCAAAGCTCATCTGGCACCCTGTTTAATCTTTAGCTAATGCATACATTGGGGCTCAGACTTCCCCTTTGTATTATGATGTTACCAACACTAATGACTGTTCCACTTCAGTGTGGCATAGAAAGTGGGGAATATTTGGGAAGTTATACCCAGAGGCAGAGTAATGAACATATCTTCACTGGAAGTCATAGCAAGATGCTCATTTAGGCTGGTCCTAATTGTGCAGTAGGAAATCAGAGTCTGTTAACAGCTTGGGCACAATACATAAAGCACAGTCCATGTTCTCTCCACCTGCAGGCTTAAACAGCACAGTACAAACCCATTATCATTAGAGTTTACTGTATGCTGAGCTGAGGAACATGACAGTAGATTCTGCTGGAGGTAGGCATTGAGTGGAAGATGTGAATGTCCATTTCTGGTTATGTGTGGGTTTATGCAAATCTGAAGTCCTACTGGGACTGCACTGGGATGTGAGGATGTCAAGCCTCAGAATGAGCTGTATGATACTGGACGGAATAATCTTTTCATACGGAGGGAAGGAAGATTGGTTTAGAAACGACATTAGTTTATTCTCTACAAAACAGGAAAGACTTGCCTCAGGCAACTGAAGGAAGCAGCAATTGCCATTTTTATGCATTCTTTTCCCCGAGGGGATATAAGGCAATGAGTCAACTTTGATTCCCCCCTCAGTCCCACTGTCAGAGAGGCTGCCAAGTATATATTGGGTTCCCAAGGGCAAAAGGCCTTCAAGCAGATATTTGTGATACTTATCCCTGTGGCTAGTGCTGAAAATTAAAGACACATGATGTTCAAACCCAAAACAACAAGCATAGCTTTCCAAAGACAACCAGCTGCTTCACTGAGAACTGCCAGAGCAAACAATTAGGAATTCAGCAAGGATATTCACACGGCCTGCTTTCTCCAGGACAGTTTGGAATTCTCTGTCATGAGGAAGGATAACTTTGATATTTCAGAAAAGTGATAAGAGTGATTATTCATCACCGCCTGTGTCCAGCTGGGGAGGTAAGGCTAAGTACCTTTTTGAAAGAAAAAATATCTGAAGCTTCCTCAGTCACCAGGGCAGTTCATGAAACATACATTGCCTGAGTACTGAACATGAATTACACTCTAAATGGGAAATTATCATTAAAGGCAAGCTGTTCAAGACGTTAACCATCACTATCAAAACTGAGGGGACCTGACATGATAAGCTTTAATCAAATGGTTTTATAAATGAAAGTGAGAAGGATGGACACAAGTGGCCAAATTCAGCCTCTTTCTGCTAAGCTTCATGTGGGTGCAGAGACTACTTTGCTGGTGTGGTCCAGCATGCATAACACCCACCCATCGCTGTACTCAAATTAGGAGAGGAAGACTGGAGTCAGCTGTGCTCAGGAGAATCCCTCCTGAGGTAAGACTGAGCACTGAACCTGTTACATAAAGCAAACCACCTCTTATGCTAGCTTGTGAAAGAACTCCAAAACCGACGTTACTAGAATTCCCAAAAGTATAGTATTTATGTAGGTCATCTTTTCATCTTCCAATGCACTTGAATATACTGTGCTTCTTCCAGGGAGTATCACTTCTCAAACTTTATCTCAGTACTTGATGATTATTGACTAAAACCTACAAAATTGAAATAACCATAGAGTTCAACAAATGAACAGTTCTTCACATATGTCAATACCTGGGCAGAAATTGTAGAAAATGTTACAGAAACAAGAACAAAATTATTTATCAGTTACAGCTCCAAAATCTCATAAAAAGTGTTGCCAGAGAAACACCATTCAGAATGAAAAAGATGAAGATTTCTAAAATGCAGTACTTAAAAAGGCTAACAACAAATTAATTTGGTACCAGCTGCATAATCAGATGCTAAAATTCATATCAAGTGTTTCACTATGGATGGCAACACATCAGGACATGAACCTTGTCTAAACCTCATCTAACTCTTGACCTAGACAGTGACCAAATCTTGTGAGGGCATGACTTTCTACACAGTTTCTAAACTCCCTGGTCCTATCTGGGTTGAACACTCTCCGGAAAATAATCCTCTCTGCAAAGCTGTTAAATGCTACTTGCTATTTCACCGAGTGGTACCTTATCACCCAAGTTTTACTGAGTGTTCCACTGTCAGTTTCCTGTCAGAAACCTGTCCAGTCCTTGGAAATGAAAATTCTATCTCAGATCCTACCAGAATATTATCACAGGGACCTAAATGCAATTAAGAAGAGTGTGCATCACCAGAGGTTCAGCAAAAACAGCTTTTTAATTTATAGTCATTCAAATGTTGTTGGTTTGAAAAATCATCCAAGAAGTGAGTGCAACGGTATTTGCATTCCTTCAACCGAGTTAAATATTAATAAAATAAGCTATGGGAGAGAAAGAGAGGAAAAATATAAAGGGGGGGGGGATGAAATTATTGTATCTGTATTAATCTATTACTAATTGTTAATTTTATAGATACAGCTAGATGAATAAAGATAAAAAGAAGGTGAGGAGATAAATATATTATTGCACAAGGTAAGAACAGACATCACTGAGGAGCTGATCTTCAGAGCTTTTCCCAGACAATTTAAAATGATCTCACATGAACTGCCCACAAGTGAAACTGCCAACCTCACCTCCATCCAGAGGATATTTGAGCCAGGCTTTTACAGAGGCTGTACTGATTTCTGATCAGAACCTTTTTTTGCTTTGCCCTTCTGCTAATAACATTTGGCACACTGCTGAGCTGCTCTATGAAAAATAGAGGTATTAAATTACTAATGGGAGGGGAATGAACAGCTCAACAGAACTACGTAGACGCTTGAAAACCAAAAATTCTTCATAGAGGTTATTGAGAAGGTAAAGATTTCAAAAGCATTAAATTCACTTTAAGAAAACTTCTGAAACTTGGACTTTTCCTGTGAATATATGCTACATGTCTCAAAAACGTAAAACCAAAGAACTCAAGCAAAAGCACAAAACCAACAATAAAAAGCCATTCAGCTGGAGGAAGACTGTAACTAGGATCTGTTTCTAGAAAATGAAAACCAGCTTTGCACTCTTTCTCTGCATGCTGAAGCATGCATTTTGGGTGCCTCTGCCTGAATACGCTGCATTCTGGCAACATGGCAAGAAGCCAATAAGATAAAACATGCTGTGAGATCATATTTTGTAAATCAGAACTTTCCCAAGAGTACTGGTAATACAACAGATCTAGAAATTAGTAAAAAATACCAGCAGTTTCCATCTTTAAAAGTTCAGCTTATCTTTAAACCGATTTACCGCCACCTAATACTAAATGAAATTCATAAAAGTTATGAGTGGAACAGTTAAAACAGCACTGAAGAACTGGACTGGATAACTAACCTGTTTAGGGACCTGGATGACTAATGCATTAGCTCCAAATGCAAATATAAAGGGATATAATTCTGCTGGTGTTATACAACCATAAATCTGGAACAACCCTTCTGAGGCCCCTGGAAATTCTGAGATGGTATAGGAATATACCAGAGCTCAAAATCCATCCAAAATAGCTGTAATGCCATAATTCCCTCCTCAACTACAGGAGAATATATGTATTTACAGGCACAGGAATGGCAAGATTACAGCAAAAAATTCATAAAAAGAAGAAATTCTTTCAAAGAAAAAAAACCCCACAGATATTCTAGCTTGAATGCTTTGGAGTTTTAAACAGTAACAACTAACCAGTTTTTCATTTTCTTCCAAACTACAGTTGACAAGCAGGTTGTGCTCTTAAATTATCTCTGGATGCAACACTCACAGGCTGTAAACAATGAAACCTAATTAAACTGGTTTGATAAACGCCTGGTGAAATACTTATGATTAAATGATTTCATCTGTAGATTGGGGCAGCAAATTTCTCAGGGTTGTAGAAGTACCCAGATTATAACATGGATCAAAGTATTTGCCACGTAAAATGAAAACAGGCCAGGTCAAAACTGACAGAATTAATTCATGGTATACACTTTTCCATCATACTAAATGCTGCTTCTGTGCACTGAGCCATCAGTAATCTCAATTCTTTTTCCTGGAAGTACTACATCGCTGGTTAGATCGATTTGTCCTTTCAGGGTTATTATACTTTATTTTGCCTTGTGCTTTACACTTTCTCCACAAGCTTAACAGATTTTTATGAAGATGCAACTACATTAAAAGAAAAATATTGGTATGTCTTCATAGTAAAGCTCTTGAGCCAAAGACCTTCAATCTCCCGTTGGCTATATACATTAAAATTCACAGTTTCTGTACCACTTCAGAGCAATGCTATGATATTTCAGTGTCACCATAAATAAATGTTCCTTCATGGGAAATACTTAGTCACGCTAATGATTTTTGATTTTTTATTTGATCGTCACTGTCACTGCAGAGCCTGAAGTACATGATAAGGAAGGAGTAAAAATAACGGCAGCAGTGTCTATCCATAGTGCACTGAAAACAGCCCTTTGGCTCCTGTGCAAACAGCCTGTGGTGTGAAGCAAAAAAAAACACCTCATGCCCCATCCCTGCAAAGGGTTTTGAGAAACCTGGTCTAGTGGAAGGTGCCCCTGCATGTGGCAGGGGGGTTGGAACAAGATGATCTTTAAGGTCCCTTCCAAGAGAAATCGTTCTGTGATTCTGAGATTTGATTAAATGTAGCTTTAACTTGACATACACTACCTGCACAAGCCTGCACACAAGCTCACAAACCTCACTTTAAAGGCTGTGAGATACCACACCTGAATTACCTGTTGCTTTCATAGCTTGGCAACCATTTGGTACGACCACTTGTACAAGCTCCTGCTGATTCTTAGACTTGCCAACAAGATTCCTTCTTCTGGATGTGAGAGACTGTCCTGTTTAACACACTTTTAAAAGGCTGTGATTTACATCAGTTTTTGCCACTGTACAAGCATTAAGTGTTCTTAATTCCATATGTGCTTGCACCCAGCCAGTGACCCAGAGCTTACAGGATTACATTCATTCACCCGCATGGCTCCTAACCTGGCATATGGAAAGGGCTGTGTGTCAAACAGGGACTACAACCTAGATTTCACTGTACCTTTCACTATTAGTCAGGAACCTCCTTCTCTTCCTCTTTGTATGAATTGTACACAGCAAACTTTTTGTCTTCAGAGAAAAATCAAGGACCTCACTTCCCTGTTCATGCAGAAAACTGCCCAGCTAGTCTTGAGCCTCCTCCACATTTTTGTCTTTGACTTTGTAGTTTGATCCCTATTGGAGTCTAAATATTCACTAAAGATGGGAAACAGTCTTGAAACTGGCAGAGCTATTCTAACTTCTCCACCGGTTGTGCAGAAAAAAATACTCTGGGTGTTGCACAAAAGCTCAGTGGCTCTTTTAGATGGACTTCCTCTCTTTTCTTGGTCATTTGTATTAACTATATGGAGCATTACTGAGTAAATGAAGGAGATGGAGGAAACCAGTTTGAAATGAATTAAGGCTTAAAGCCTAAAATCACATTAGAGATGATTTTCTGGATGTGGATTCTGTTCTGTCCCCCTCCAGCCAGGATTCACTCTCCCCACAGCGGTTCAGCAGCCATTGACATGGACTATCTGCTCCAGTGGTATTCCCCCAGCTGAGGTGTCCAGTGTCCCCAGGCCAGCTGCAGAAAAGAGTTAAACTCTGTGAGAATGTCAGCAGTTTTGCAAAGGTCCGAGGATCCTCACAGACGGGGTGAAGCCGTTGCAATGGCAAAGGATTCTGAAGCTGCTCAGAGAAGGAAAGGATCAAAAGTATTAATCTAGGTTACCCCAGGAAGAAAGACTAGACTGAGAAGATGCCAGTCACTCTCAAATTTTTAGATCAGATTGAATGTCAGCATATTCATAGGACATGGGACACTTTTGCAGACAATACATATTGAAAGTGCTCTCTCTTACTGAAGCTTGAAGAATGTGAGGGTAGGTACTTAAAAACACAACATGCAAATGTCAAAGCAGGTAGATCAATCCTAAAACAAGAAAGAAAAGAACAAGCAGAGTTAATTTCTTTGAACCTGGTCAAAGCTGTAGGCCGCTTTACTGTTATCTGAATGGGATCAGATATTGTTGGTATAGCAATATGCAAAAATCGGAATCTCTTTTACCAGTTAGTACTTTGCAATACTACAAATCATTATTTTCCCTCTATGACCTTTCTTAAATAGTCAGCAATCTAAAAGAGGAACACTAGGAATTTTACACTAGATGAAGAAATAAAGGAATTTATGCAAATGTTCATTCCCATGTTAAATAGAAGGGCACAATAGAGATGATACAGCTGAAACTCTCCTTTAGTACTGTGACCTTTCTTGAGGAATTTGATTATTTATTTTACAAAAATAATTCCAACTGTAAGTGTCCTGAGACTTGCAGAAGTGAAGCAAGCCAGACCTTCTGACTTGAAAAGGTCAGAAATGAAAATCTGTCCATCAGTACTGTTATCTAACAGTATTAGAGCTGCTCTCTCATTTTTGTCTCTCTAATCAACTGGAGGACTAGAAAAAAGAGCTATGATGAAGGCACTTGGAAAAGTCACTTATAACCAACAGCGAAACCCAAAGTTAGGTGTAATCCTGTGGACAAGGGCTCCCTCTGTGCAAGGACACTCCCTGTCACAGGATAGGAACAGTGTGCCACAGTGAAAGGTGCCAGCAGTGGGAGGAAACACATAAAACAAATTAGCCCTCTCCCCTTTCCACCAGTAAATCCATCTGGTAACAGCTGTTACCTATCCAGTTTATACAATCTCTTCTCCAAAATCTTTGATGTCCAGAAGACTGGAAAATCTAATCATGTCTTGGGAAAGAGGATAACAAAAATATTGAGAAAGTAATAAAAACACAAACAATTCTCTTACTGCAATACTTGCTGAGAAAGAAAGTTCTTCAGATCTGGTTAGTTAGCAAACCCCTTTATAAATCCGTCATGAATGAAGGAAATTTACTATTCATGGATATGGAAATAAAATTTTAAAAAAGGACTTGCTTCTTTCAGCACTCTTGAGAACAATGATATATTTTTATTTGCTTTCCTAAGGACAAATAAATACAAAATGAGAGCATTGAGGCTTCCTCTGGAAGCCTGCAGTTTACAGCCAAGGCACAGTTCAGCCCATCAGCCCAAGGACTTGATTTGCCATTACATCAGCCATAGTGGAATGGCACTTGTGCAATGAAGATGGTAATGAGCTAAAAAAGTAAATGACAGTATCTCTGGTTCTCCTGCGTGGCCAAACTGGCCAGGAACACCACACTCTGGGAGGTCTGTGGTCAGGCACCAAACGTGGAGCAGCTTGGCCGCTACCTGCCATGCCAGGACGTCCCAGCTGGAGAGGTGGCATCCCGAGGCAGGCACAGCGAGCCCAACCCCCGCTGGCAATGACATAACTGCTCTCTTTGGCTGCTGAAAGCATCTCTTTGGGATGTGCTACCCATGACATATGCCCCACAGTAGTTAAATGAGGAATGAGAGTCCCCTCGTGTCCCTTTTGCCCCAGACAAGTTGTTGCAGCGTTGCGCAAACCCGCCCCGCTCGGGGCGTGCCAGCAGGATGCGGTGTGCTGCCGCTGCTCCCGCTGGGTCCGGTGGGCTGCCCAGGGCTGTGCTCAGCCAGGGCTTGGCCAGCGGAGCGGGAAACAAATGGCAGCACCTTCTGGGAAACAGGGAGGGGGCCAGTCTCCAGGCACCTGTTGAAACTAGATTATAAGATTTAGGTTGGGAACGCCAATGCGCTTTTCCCCCACGGATCCTGCCGGCACAGCTGCGGTACCTAGCAGAGACTGCAAAGCTTCGCACGGAGTGGAGCACTCCGGCTGCTGTAAAATCAGAATAGTGCTCTTACCAGATCAGATATGCAAAGTGAGAGAGAGAATATGAATTTTGAATGTGAATTTTAAAGCTCTCCCTATAGCACTATCTCATTCACCTACAGCTCCTGCGCACACAAATCTCCCCAAAAGGCACCTTGGTTACACATCAGATAATACCCTCAGAACCTATTCTTTTTTTTCTATTTGGAGATTGCTTAGTTTGAACTTTCATCAGCTTATTTTTGTTTTAAATCGCTGCAAAATGTCTCTCTGTTTTTGAGGAAGAGGAAGGTAGAAGGAGGTGGGGAGGAGGCTAATGTATTTTAGATTTTAAGGGAAAGAGCCCCTCAAAAAGTGCAAAATATTTCAAAGACAGACTTACACAGCTTGTGAAACTTGTGTGAGACTGCTCTCTATAACATGTACCACATTCTGCCTCCTTCACCCTCTGACACATAGCAAGAAAACTGGATTCTAAATGAGATTGCACCATGGTGAATTCATTCCTTGAATTGCATCGTAAGTTTCAGCAATACACAGCGTGGGAACACGTCGATTAGCTCTCGCTTTGAAGAAATTGGATTTGCAAAGGTCAGCAGTGGCTCGGCCCATTTCTCAGCAGATCTTTGGCTTGCTTTTCATCCCGGGACTAGCAGGGAGGAGGTCAGAGAGGAATGACAAAAAGACCGAGCTTTTTGAAGAGAGCCCAAAGAATCTGACTGTGCTCCCAGCAGTGCAGAGGTTTCTTTTGCTCAAAGCTAATAAAAAGGTAGATTTTAAACCAAATTTATGGGAATAACTTTCTGGGTTTACTTTACATGTTAAACAATTAATTGTTTTGGTATAAACTAAGAAATGCTTTCCAGTGTAACTTTTGGTCTGGCAAGAGCTGCCTGAAGCTAATCTGCAGAAAAGCCAGCTCACCCTCCCCCATCCCTCCCACTTTTTGTGCAAAACGGTTCAGCCAGCCTGGAAAAGAGGTAGAAAGAGGCAAAGCTCAGCCCCCAGTGGACGTGTGAAATCCAGGGAGTTTGTGCTCTGTAATTCTCCTCTGAAACATGTTTCCCAGTTGTTTAGTTTGCTCCTGTGCCAGTGCACTGAGACAGAGGTAGCTTCATTACCCTTTTGAGCCGGAAAATTCACAAAATATTTTGGCCACTCTCTGCACCTTATTAATATAAACTGGACTTTCCTCCTGCTGCTGGCAGGGCAGGGTGCTGGGAGCGTGTGATCAAGGCGTTCCAGGGGCTGTCACCAATGTTCTCCCTAGGCTGGTGGTGAAGGATTCCTCCTGGATCCTGAACAGGCGTTTGCTGTGGCCACTTACACTGGAAAGCCACAAAAGAGGAAAGGAGGTGGGGAGGATAAGAAAGGGCAAGTTAGAAAGGAATCCAAAAATCCAGAAAGCCTGAGTTCCTCCACCTGTAAATATTAAACATTTCTTGCAGAAATACAGAACACACAGACTAAAACATATCTCCTAGAAAACTGGGAATAATGGACTCATCTGGTTCATTACTGTATTTTTTTGGCAGCTCACTTTCTCTGGCTTTAAAGCTCTGTGAAGGCTTGCAGTGTGGGGAATGAGTAGGCAAAATAGGTCCAGCTGCTGTTGCAGGTCTCCTCAAACTGTAAAAATTTGCTTTTCCCTAGGTCTTCCAACAAGCAACATGGCAGCATTCTGACATAAAAATATGATTTAGAAAGTATCCAAATCATAGAAGGCCAAATCTTGATGCTCTATTGGTTCCTGTTACATAGCCAGTACTAATCCAGGTGAATTTTTCTTGTCATTAACTGAGCAGTACTGGCCTTTACCCTTACTAATTTGGCTCAGAAAATTCCCCTCTGAGTCTGTCCCAGGAATTCCCAGAGGTCTGGCTGCTGCAGAAGGTGCCAGCAGGAATACAGCAGAAATACTGCTGGAGGGGGGGCACTTACAGCATGAGCAAAAGAGATGTAGGACAGAGTGAAGAGGCAGATGAAAAGGGAGTGGTTATTGTCACACTGACAGGCCGGTGATGTTTCTGTGACCTAACAGGAAGTAATAGATGCTGGGTTTAGGTTTTTGGTGAAGAACTGGCTTGTTCACCTGCTGCTTCATAGCTGCATCAGACTTCCACTAATATCTGATCACCACCACTAAAGAGTGAGTCTATGGTGACCTTGTTAACAACTCTGCCAAGGAGATTGTGCCAGCTCCTCTCACAAGTGTTGTTACCACAGATCCCAGCAGACCCTGGAATTTCTCATTACTTCACATACGAGCAACTCTTTAGAAGCGGCTTCACTTTCCAGTTACAGAGATGGAAGCAAGTGGGGGATCTGAGTAAGGTCCTGCAGCTAAGGGGATCTCTCTTCAGAAATAGCACTTTGTGCTAAATATGAGATCCCATCTAGGGATTTTGTTAGAGCATCCTTTCTAGGAATATAATTTTTAACTTGGCAATTTCCACAATGTTTGACCTGAAGAAGATTGTGATTTACGTACACATAACTCATTTGCAAATTTTTATCTGAGTTGTGCAGGTAACCATATACCCAACCTGGAGACCTTAGGCATTAGGACTTGTATCTGGATTACCTGTGCACAGCTGTTCATGGTCAGCCATCAAATCCCAGATCCAGCTTCTTTTCTCTCTTTAGCATCCTCTTGTCCCTGTTTTCATTTTAACACTCTTTTATGTATGATGTTTTTATCAACACTCACTTCAGCATCATTCAGTGGAGAAAGGTGTCCTTGTTGCACCTTTCACATATGAATGAGCTTTGTAACTGAAAACACAAAGTACTGGGTATAGCTTTCTTTTTTTCAAAAAACAAACCAAAGAAAGTCAGGAGGTTAAACAACTACAGTTGAGGGTACCTTGCTGAGCTGCAATAAAAAATATAAAAGATTGGTCTGAACACATATTTTTTTATTAAAAGAGAATGAACATAAATTACAGCTGCTGACCATGTAGTCATTCTTTTTATGAGGTGTTTCCCTATACCCATATATGATTTCCACATCCAAATTCCCTACTGGACTGAAAACTCCTCACATGAAACTGGCGCTTTTCTTAATAAATTCTGTCCAAAGAATCAGTATTTCATCTCAGATGTAAAAAGTTCATTAGGGAAAAAAAGCATCCCAGTGTCCTGGTGGAAAGCAATACCAGACACTACTCAAGCTAAAAAAAGATCTGCCTGCAGATTGTGTAGCATTTTTCCTCTGCTTTTCTACTTAATTATTTTCCATAATTTAATAAAATCCAATATAACATAGCATACTATAATGGTGCCTGCAGTAACAGCCACTTAGTCCAGAGCAGAAAAAAGCAATTCTGTTCCACTGAGGATTTCAGCATTTTGAATTTTGTTTCCTTTAAAACTTTCTTGGAGAAGGGCCCCTAGCTCTGAAAGAGTGTGAGCACAGAAACCCTGAAGCCCTCTGCTCTGAAAGAGCTTGTTTTACGGAATGCCCTCAAACCATGCAGCATGGAAGCCTGGAAACTGCTCCAGGTCTGCTTACTGAGGTCTTCTCACCAGAGAAAATCACTTCAACCAGAATCAGATGTTCCATATGGGGTGCTCAGTTGTAAATCTGAGAAAGCACTAAAAATATAAAATTGTAAAAAAATGTCCCCAGAGCGTATGCAAAAATCCACGTTGATGATTACCTTTGTTACTCCATGCAGAAGAGAGGCAATGTTGAACTAAACCGGATGGCCACGTATTCAGGGTCATCTGCTGCTGCTCTTACTCTGGAAGCGCAGCTGTCTCCTCATGAAACCAGTGAGTTCAGCAGAGACCCGGTAAAGAATGTGCTCCTAAGAGATTCCCCCTTCCCAAGAAAAACGCTTGGTTTGACAAACGGCTGGACGTGCCTCAGGATGTGACAGAAGGGGGACGTTTTCAGCAACACTTCGCTGAACCAGTGCGGCAGAGTGCGGTCCCCAAAAGCACAGTTGCTTTCATTCCCATAATTTACTTTCATCTGTCTTTTTCAAAACCTTCCCTAATTAAGCTTAATTGCCATGCAGTCACACATTAGTGCAACATTCTGTCCACTTATGGACCACCCATAAAATCCTTCATAGCATTAATCCCGGAAAGTGGTAGACTGCTCGCTTTGTTTTGTTTTCTAATGTGCATAAGTGCCTATAATGCACAGCAATGGCTTTTTGGAACTGATACTTGACTCTGATTATCATGAAAAGATTCTTAGTTTATGTCAGAAAATCAGAGAGGTCAGAAGGGAGTTTCTGTTTTGGGAAAAACAAGCATTTGTGATGATTTGGAATCTAAGACCTTTGTTGCAGAACTCAGACATGGAAATTCCCACCTCTTTGTTATATTTAACTCCTTCTTAGGACAGTTATGGCTTAGACCATAACAATTTGGGTATCTTCAGCCTTTGTGAGTTAGTCAGGTCCTCTGCATCGCTTAAGTCTTCAGTGAGAGGCTCCCAAAAAGCAGTGATTCCATGACCTCATGCAACCCATGCAAACTAGATGGACAAAGGTCTAGTCTCGAGGATGCGTCTAAACAGTTTGTAGGAGCTGAACCCTAACAGAGTATTTAGAAATAGTAAAACAAACTAGCAGCACAGAATCGCAGGGAAGACAGCTGAAATATTCTTGCAAGCAGCTGATTATTCTTTAGAATTGCAGCTTATCTGAGTGCAATGATTTCCATAGTGTAGAAGTCAAGATGACCCCTGAATTTGTAGGATGCTGAAGCAAAAGCAGCAAGTACCAGGTACCTCAGAAGAGTATTGGGTGAGCTGAAAATTCACACGACTAGAAGGACAACAAACCTAAAAGACAAGAAGGAAGTAGTGTTAGATAATAAAACTTTGGCAGCAAACAGACAACACCATAACTTATATCAGAGAGATATAACATGAGGGAATTTCAGCCTCACTCACTTTGGTGAGTGACTCAGGGAGTTGGAGATCACACCATATGACTAAAAGCTTCATTTACTATTTGCACTGACATGGTCTCTGTGCACTGGCGGAAAATGCCAATATTTTTGCCACTGCTAGAAATACTTTTCTTAGTCCAGAAATGACAAAAAGAAAAAGGAAGAACAAAATTTAGTTCCAAGTAAATCCTTCTAAATTATTAGTGATTCAGTTACATCTAGTCCTTTCCAAAGCTTTCAAGCTTTGTAGCATGTATATATTGGAAAGGGAAAAATGAAAGGAGAAATACCAAGAACTCTCTAACCAGCAAGGACTTGTTGCACATGTAACCTATTAGCTAAATTTGTCTGACATACACAGTGCTAGAGAGATGCACATTCTGTGAGAAAAGTAGGTCTCTTACATAATGCCTGTGAGACAAAATGTAAAATAGAGAATAGGAGATACATAAATTATTGTCTGTGGGTTCAGAGGCAAGTTCTGATGATGATTATTTATTTTAATGTCAGGGAAAATCATTCTTTTCGGTCACATCTTTATGAATTGTGAAACTGAGCAAAAAAATCCCCCCTACTTATCGCTTAATTACTATAAAAATGAAAATATATAATTTTTGTTTAATAAAAGCTAGAAAATTTCAAACGACGGAAAATTTCTTCAAAGTTTCTTTCTTAAAAGCCACACACACAAACCCTCAGTGTTATCTATGTTGATACTATCTTTGTCCCTTATTTACTGCCCAGCCCCTAGCATTCTTTCTGGGTGGCAACAGCACAAGGCAAACACTCATGGGCAAACTGAAGTGACAAGCAAGCAAGCAAAACAGAGGAACGAAAATGAAAAGTGTGTACTTGCTCTGACAACTTTGCTGCAGGGTACTGAGGGTATCATAGCTGCACTGAGTTAGTTGTACAATTAATTGGTCATTATAGAAAAAATCTGACAATTATTAAAGAGAACCACCCAACTCAGAAATGCTGGGATGAATTAACATGTTGCAATCCTACTGACACCACTAGCACTGCTCACAAGGAGAAATTGGTGTTGTTCCTTTGTTTTTTCGAGTAGGAGTCATTCCTTTGATTTCACATTCTCTTCCAAATGTTAACATGTCTAGATGGCATAAATGTAGCAATCCTGGAGACTACCATACAAGGGGGGCAGGCTGGTTTGATATGGGGCTTCTGCACTTCAGGTGCTCAGCGTCTGGGGTGCAGCCTAATCCAAGGGGTATAAGATGCAGGGTTAGGATATGTTTGCTATGCAATAAGGCAGTCTGGAACATCTTTGTGGGTATTTACTCAGAGAAAACAGGGTGCCACCTCAGTGATTGTTTCTATGCATCTTTCTACTTGCTTTCCAAAATAAGCAAAATATCCAATCTCTAAAAATACTGACTATTAAAAAGTACACAGTTCCTTCGGGAAATGAGGTTTCAACATAATTGTGTCATATCAGTGTCTGCCTGTCATCTGTTTGCTCTTTCCCCCCAGTTTTAACTCCATTTTACACAAGGGCAGAGGTCTCAGTGAGTCAAGTTCTGACAAGTCCCGTGCAAATTGGGGACAGCTGATGGCTGCGTGCACAGCAGTGCTACCCTGGCCACGCACTCGGTGCTCCCTGCCAGGCGCTGCAGGCACGAAGGACGGGCAGGGCTGACGGTGGACAAGAGCTGGAAAGCAGACAGTGAGGCAGGAGAGAGAGAAATCCACAGGAAATGAGTCCTCTTTAGCTTGGCTGCCTATGGGCCAACTTGTTAACTGATTTATACAATATTTTTCCTCTCAGTTCTTGAGTTCTACTGAAAATTATCTTTCTCACCAATGATGCTTTCCAGGAACAGACTGAAGTGCTTGCTTCAAAACTCCTGACAGTATCATTTATTTGCTGAACGAGGGGGCACAGCAAACAAGCTTTTTTCTTATGATTTGCTTTAACCTTGCTGATGCCTTTTCAGTGAACTATGAGCCAAATTCCTCATTTCACTGCTTTAACAAGTGTGTAGATACTGACATCTCCAATCCTACTTTCCCAGGTCAAGATCATGTTTCATTAGAGACCAACTGAGCCTGCAGAACTCTTATTTTCTCGTAAGTGCTGGTCTCACTGATCTTAGTGGGAGAGCATGTGCGGGTTGGGGGCTTGGTACCCACCTGTGTATGTACATACTTATATTTAATTCAGAGATGCAGCTACCCTGATGGTTATAATTCTGTCCAATAGAATGCAATATGAAATACAGAGCCTGTTCCTATAGACTCAGCTTGAATGTGGCTAATCAAATGAAGTCAGTCAGTACTCCTGAGAGTAACAGAAATCCAGAGACACCAAAAAATAATGATTAAAAGTGCAGGAAGCCTCATTAGGGAATGCTTGCTGCTTTCCTACTTTGTTTTGCTTAATAAATACTTAATTTCTGCTACAGGCAGAAATAAGAATAGATTGAGGCCTAAAGAAAGCATTTGTTCTAGTGAAAGTATTTTGCTTGCTAATAGCATTACCACCCAGTGAATAACAAAAGAACTGTGAACTCCATTGATTTAAAGAAACCCCAGAACTATTCAGAAAACCAAATATATACTTAGGGCCCTAGGCAACAAACATGAGATGCATCCTAGGATAGGAACACACATTCATGATTATATACAGTGATACCATTGCATGGCTTGTCTGGATGAAATGAATTAATTTTGTATTGTCCACATCCAGTCTGTGATCTAAATACATGCAAACCTGGGAAATCTAGTCCAGACAAAAAACAGCATCTTTCCACCTGGGAGGAAATAATAAATTCTCTCATCACTCAGCCAGTGAGCCCGTGGGGTAGTTTCAATACCCCTGGTGTGCACAGCAGGCAGGAGTAAGGCTTCTCACTGCCCACCCTTGCACCCTGCCGGACAGCGGTGGAAGCCCAGAGCCCACCTCTGCACACTGCCACTTATGGCATCCAGGTAAGCAAAAAATTACTTCCATGAATTGATTAACTGACAGTGGTTCTCACAAGATCTTTAGATTTATGCTATGGCTGTGATGCAAATCTTTGATTCAGAGTAAGGGTGCCTCACCTTCAGTAACTGACATCCTGCATCTTTCCAAAACTAAAGCTTTTGAAAGATGACCTCAAAACTAAAGTTTGAGTTAGCTGCAATAGCAGAGAGAGGATTTCTGCCACTGCTTGAGCCAGGAAGAGTTACACTCACTGAAGGCAAACTCTGGTTGATGCAGTTTCTGACACAACTGGAAGTCTATTTGCTTCCTATGTGTTTCCTAAAAACCTGAGATCAATAAATAATTCCTATCTTCTAATGATAAGAAAAAAATTGATGTGCTACTAGTTTGGGAAAATATAAACTTTGATGACCTACTTCTGATTCTGTTTCAGAATTTGCCTGCTGTCCTCATTGTAATGGCTTGTACCACTGCCCAGGAAAAATCTACTGCAGCAGTGTACTTATTCGTGATGAAAATTCCACATGAGTAACACTCAGGAATATTAGAACCAGCCTGTACACATATGCACTTAGAATTACAAATTTTAAAAACAAAAATAATTAAAAAAGAATACCCCAGTAACTCTGTCTTGACCTTAATAAGCATAGGAGTGTCACCAGTCTAGAAGTGCATAACTTTCATATCTAATTACATCTCTATCTCTGTATAAATATTCATCTGAAGAATTTCATCTGCCTCAAGAATGTAAATAAAAAAAAAAAAAATCAAACAGCAGTTCTTTGGCCTTTAGGTAGACTTCAACAGTTAAAAATAGCCCAGAATCCAGAAGGACACCACAACCCCAACAAACACAAGTTATTCTATGTGCTGAAGCCGTTGCCCAGCGTGCCAGCGCTAATCCCGGCTGCGCGGTAAGTACGGCAAAGGGCAGACGCAGCCCCGGACAGCATGGGCTCTGGGGCTCGCTGGGCAGAGCTGCGGAGCGGGGCCGAGCCAGCCCCCGGCCGGCCGGAACCCGCCGCTTCCAGGGGCAGCTCCCCGGAGGGAGCTGAGCTGTGCTGGGCAGAGCCAGGGGCAGCGCTGCGCCCTGCCCGTCCCGCGGGGAAACCGCAGGGGTAGCTGTGCTGCGTGGGTTCCGCCTAAGGGAAGCCCGGGCTCGCAGGAACAGCAGGCTCTGTTTTGGGAAGGGACAGAGCCTCCGGACCCACAGAGCACTGTGGGAACGGTTCTGTCGCTTTTATTCCCACTGAGCAGGCCTGTTCCCCGGAGCAGACCCAAACACTTACGTGAACTCTGGATAAATAAGGTTATAAAGCTACTAATGTTCTTTAACTATAAAGAGATAATACCAACCATGAAACCTGAGCGGCTTTTTCTTGTCTCCTGCACGTATGAAAGATGGCATTAAAAGAGATTAGTTTAAACCACTTGCAATTTCCTTTATGCAATAAAAGATTTTCTTTGCTTGGAATTTTCCTATTTATGGTGTGTATTTGGACTCAGCATAGCATAATACTTTCCTCAGTATCCCTGCTTTTAATGATGCTCGCAGCATTTGAGCCATTCATCAAATTTGACAACTGAAACAGCTAGGAGTTAATGGGAGCATGAGCAGTTTGACAAACACAGTCTATTTGACAAGGCTGGGGTCAGGACTAAAAGAACTGCTCTTGGTTAAATAAATAGAAAAGCAACAAAGTAAAGCAAAATCTCTGCAGCCATTTATCAACTTTAAAAGCCTTTTTGTTATAAGAAACATTAAGTGAAGCTGCACACAGAGATGGGAATTAAAAGGGGTTGGAAGAATTCAGCTGGCTTCTTTTTTTAGGTGAAATTAAAAAGCTCAGTTAAAACTGAGGGATTATGTCCGTAAAGCTGACATGCAGCTACATAATACCTAAACCTACACTTTAGAGCTGTCTGCTTCTGAACTGACTTACTATTTTAAAACACAGGCTTTTCCTAGATAACAGATTGATTCAGGTGGCACTGAAAGTAGAACAGTATCACGAGAGATGACTTTGCTGACATCTGCAAAGAGGGAGAGCACTGTATGGGCATGTTCAGGAGCACAGCTGAGACTTGATCCATCCACTGCTGCTTCGATAACAAACTTACCTGAGAGCAACCTGTGCAAGGGGCCTTCCAGAGAGTCTGCAAAGTATCAGAGCTTTGCCTTTAGACACAATATTGCCTGTAGGAAATTCCTGGATGTCAAATGACTACTGGAAGCTGATAATTAGTGCAGCCACTAACTTCCTGGCTTTGCTTGGTTCATGGACTTCTTTTTTTCGCTGGTTTCTTTTTTTTGACTTGCGTAGATTGGTTTGGGCTCATCTGGTTTTTCCTCTGGCCAAGACCCTGAAGGTCTTAGGAAAGATAGAAGCACTGAATCTGTTCTTGTAATCCCTGAGTAAAATGTCTTTCAAAGCATGCAGCATGCTTAGAAAATAAAATTTATTTTCTTTTTTCTTTTTTCTTTTTTTTTTTTTTTTAATGAAGGGCACTTCGGCAAGCAAAATCAAATCCTTGCTATTCTGGGTTTGATCTTGCATTCTATACATCAGAGTTGGTCTCCAGGCATTATAGTGTTGACTTCAAGGAGAACAAGGCTGACTTTCCTCTGATTCAGCTTTCCTGCTCTTTAAATTTGGGAGTGATATTATTCTCATGACAAGATAAGACAATACAAATTTAAGCACTGAGAAATTCTTGAATATTATGATTGTGCAGAATTATTTTCTAATCATTTTCCTACCATCACTTCATATAATAATTTCTATCACTGTCCAGAAACCACCAGTAGCAGTGGGGAATTTCCATCAGAAGCAAGGAATCTGGCAAAACTCAGTATACTTTTGCAGTCCTAAAAGTTTCAGGAAAGGTCTTGATGGGTTTAGGGCTGGACATGCTGCCAGATGAAAAAATTCCTTTTCTTTGGAGACTTCTCCATCCTTTCTATTGCTTTAATGCTTTTATGACTATTGGCACTTAGGAGATAATAAAGAAAAAAGGCATATATCGAGGCACAAAGACAGCAGAATGACTATGAACAGTTATAAAATTTAGGGATTAATTTGGTGCATCTTGTTTCACTAATAACTTTTCATTTTTTCTTTCACAGAGCAATTTGTACATCTAAATAATATACCTAACAACTATTGCTGCTGGAAAATAATGAAAGACTTCTTTTCCTGGAAATGATTGATTATAGTCTGGATAAATGAAATAATTTTCCCTCTTCTCATTATGCTTTGAGCAAAACACCCATTACAGGAGTACTGTGCAGCCATTTGGAGCTAGGAAATGTATTCCATTTAGCTTGTCAAACACAGTTTAATTCCTGTTTTAACTCTGCCTCGTTTCCAAACCTCCTTTTCAAGACTACACTAATATAACCTAATTTTGACAGAGCATTCTGGACTCTGGGCAGCTCTGACTCTTGAGCTCTTTTCCATCTGGAATGGGTTTTTCATCTGCTTAATACCAGAGCTTTCTGGTTTGTTTGGTTTAGTTGTTTTGCAATATACAACCTACAGTCATCTTATAAAATAATTTATAGCACTCATTTGGCCTCCTTTTTGGAACTTTCTATTTGGGAAAGAAAATCAAAAATAATCAAAGCAAGCTCAACCCTAGTTTTCCTTTTAATAAAAATGTTTTTACCCAAAATACTGGCGTGGATGTCTGAAGATTGCACTCTCCTTTCCAATATCAACAACACAAATGTCTTTTCTAATGGACGTAATCATTACTTTGAGTCATGGCTTTGTGTTGTATTTGGGGGGTTCCTTTTCTGTGTTGAAAACTGTAAAAATATGCTAAAAATGTTCAGTGTGACAAAAATTTAATGATGGAATTGTACCTGATCTTCAGTAAAGTGGGATCCTGGAACACAGCACAAGAAGAGTAACCCTAATTTTAAGATGAAACTTCATGGGTTCATGTAGAACATATAGAAATTGCATTATTAACATATTTTTTACTCATGGAATCACACAATAGTGAGGTCTGGATTGAAAGATACAAGAGATCTTCTACAGTCTCATACCTCTTGTTAATGTTTTATGGATGGAATTATTTCTCAGTGCTCTACAAAGAAAATACTGTTTCACAAAGGCGGGTTTGTTATCTACTTGAATATTGGTGAGCTTTTTTTGCTTTTGAAATTCTGTGATCAGCGTTGTGCTGAACTGCTTAAGAAAATCAACCCCATTCACGTTTTTGCCCTCTTTTCTTAACCAAATTGAGTTGGTGCTGGGAGATTTTCACGGCAACAATAAAAGTCTTCTCTTTAGTCTAGTCCTGGGGAAGTGGAGGCTAGGATCAAGAATCTACTTTCACTTTACAATATTATTGCAAGCAAATAATAATAAAAATAAAAATAATATTAGCAGAGCCATCATTAGTGGCGGTGGTTGTTCTCCATAGCTGGTGTACAAGAAAGACCCCTGAATAAAAGGCAGCCTGCAGGAGGCACAAAGAGTAAGAGAGACAGAAGTACAGAGCCATTTAGGAGAGTCTTGCTCTGACTAACCCCAGGGTAAGATTGTCAGACCCTTAAACTGTCCCCAAATCAAGAACTAAGAAGATATATGAGATATAAAATATGAAGTGCATCTTTCTGGTTTTCAGGAAGCACTATTCCAATTTTTGTTGTATTTTACTTTAGGGACAGTAATTCAGTACACATCAAACACCCTGGTTGCTATCTCTATAATTTAGTGCATTAGTAGAAAATACTACTTTTGTGCCAGATCAGGTTATGCTGAATAATAAATCTTCTTTTTAAGCTATGTGTCTGTATGTGTACTTTTTCACAGAGAGAATCTGTAAAGTAAATTTCCTGGACTGTTACTGATCTCCTAACAACTACACACACTGCTAAATTAGAAGCTTTTACTGTCCATGCTGCACAGGCCACAGAGCCGTGTTCAAGTCAGGCATCTCTCTTGTCAATCTTATTACTATTTATTATTAAAGTCCCAGCAATGTGCTGGCTCTTGTCACACTGCTAACAGTGGCAGCCCTGTCCCACATTTAAGAAGCCTTCTGAGTTTCAATTTTACTGAAACTTCTAGGTCACACAGAGCAGGCAACCACAGACATCTCACTGGCAAAATCTTTTTAAAATTGGGGTGTGAAAGCCAATTTAAGATAGAAAAGGACACTATTTAGTAGAGAAAAAGAGGAGGCAAACCCTTTCTTTCTTTCTGGATTTTATTTTGCCTTTTTTTTTTTTGTCTTTTGGTTTGTTTGGGTATTATTTCCTACGGTACAGGCCACAGAGTAGGATTTTACTCTGCAGGGGCAGAATAATATCCACCGCCTGTTATTGCCCCTCACTGTCTCTGGGCAGCATGGATGGACTGAGTCTTCAAATGGGATGTGAACATGGCACATATAAATGAGAGGGACTGCACACACACGTTTTCTCTGAAATTGTCACAAAGATGAAATTCTTCTGGATAGGTAAGGATATATGATTACAGATACCTTGAAGGCTGCAAGCAAATGAATGGAAGGCTTTCCTGATCAAACTGTCGTTCAGCCCAGTTTGCCTGGTTTCTATGGCAAGTTATGCTATGATCTCTACTTTTTCATCAAAACATGATTGGCTGGGGGTATCATTATTTGACTCATCTAGGTATGGACAATATTTCAGTACTGTCCACAGAAAATGAAATTATTGTTAAAGATTTAATGGGATGACATTTAAAGAATAGTGACACTGCCTTTTTTATGACAGCAGGCAGAGAGAGCTTTTTATCAGAATTTCTACACAGTCACAAGAAATTATTTGCTTTAACCTCAAAATATTTTGTAGCTAGAAATTTTCAGCCAGACGTCTTCCATAACCTAATTATGGTTGCCTTCGTAGAATAAGAAACATTTATTTAATGAGTTAGACATTGATTCATTTAATGTAAAAATTTACATAGAAATTAGTGATTTGAGATGGTAATCACTTCCCCCTCCTTAATCTATTCTGTTGGGACAATTAATGTGGTCATTAGAGACTACTTGCCCTTTAAGCCAGCTCTGAGAAAGACCAGAGCAAAACCAGGCTGCAGTAAAAGACATTCTGCAAGGATGCTGGCACTTGGGTCATGTGTTAGAGCTCTGAAACCTTTCTTAATGTACTGCAGATGTTACTAAGCTTTGAGCCTTTTTAGCTATGTTTTCATTTACTGTTTAGGTGGTCACAGTGTCGCCAAGAGAGCTTTTGAATCAGCTCAATATAAAAATTAATTATATTAATCCATACAGAAGTAACTGAAAAGACTTAAAGAGTCAAAATATCAACTGAAGGCATTCTATCCTGATTTCAGTAGCTAAACCAACAGACAGGACACAGTTCATCCACCTTAGCAAACAGTTTTTATTTGTGTGCCAAAATTGTCACTGCTGGTTAACCCACTGAGGCGTTTGGCTGGAAGAGAACTGTTACAACTGGGGTCTCCAGAGTCAGTCACAAAACAGATGTTCCAGAGAGACTGAAAAATAGTGTCTTTAAGTAAAGACTCATAAAAGCTTCCTTTTCCTTGTTCCCAAGCCTTTGCAGTCAGAGAAAACTGTGCTTACTGTATTTCTACTGATATTTGTATTTTTTAAATTCAGCTCTTAGCCTTCATAGCTGCTGTCTTTTAAGAGGAGTAGGGAAGTGAATCCTTTTGTGCATGAGAGGCAAAAAACACTGGAACAAAGATTTTACTAAACACTGCTTCTTCTGTGAGTGTTAGACGGAAGTGTGACTACATTTTGCCTGTAACTGCAAACACAGCTAAGAAATCTTATACTGAGCTCAATGGAACCTTTTCCTTATTTTACACACCAGGTCACTGCTGGTGTTCAAACTACTGTCACTGTTCTTTTGTGCTGCCAAGCAGTCCCCATACCCTCTGGGTTATGGCTACTATTGCCTAAATCAGGCTCATTTGAGAGGAACTAATTTAAACACCGATAACCTGAGCAAACACTGAAGGGAGCATTAGGAAACATCTAGGAAAAAAAAAAAAGAAAAAAGATGCTGAAAATGTGTTGTCCCTAATTCCATTAATAAAATAGGCTACTGGGGTCATTCTTCTGATTATTTTTCTTACAAGGGAGAGGAGTGGATGGAAGGAGAAAGTGACTCTAATCCAGAGGAATATCCTAGAGAACACCTCCAAAGCATTTGATTATTAGCATTAATGGGGATATCCTTGAAAAAATGACACAGATGTAAGGCTTGGGGCCTGCTGCACCCCAAGCTCTGCCCTCAACTTCATCCAATTAAAATAGTAATATTTACCTGCAACCCAGCTCTGGTTTTATGTAAAGGACTATACAAGCTGCAAAGAAAGTTAGAAATCAAGTCCTGATATTGTAACTAGAAGCACAGTACCCTTCAAACCAACAAAAAATGTGGACTTAATCTTATATATTTTCCTGTTCAATAAGAAATTCAGAATTAAATCTGTATTAATAAAGAAATTAGCTACAATCCTAATCTGCATATGTATAATGAGAGAGACTGTGTATGTCATGCACACAGGCTATAAAAATATTCTACAAACCATTTGCAATCCAGTCCTCAATCTCCTGCCACAAATGAAAGTTAGATAAGTGTTAACTCAATGGTCAAAACTACTGGAAGAGCAAATACCGGTTTTTCTTATAACAATTATATGCCTTGGTCACGTAAGATCACCCCAGCACTAGAACTGAACAAAATACCAGTACAAGAATGTTTTATGCCCAATCTCAGACCACTGGTACAAAAGAGTGTAATTTATCAGATCCAAAGGAAAACACTCTCTGACAGAGCCAAAAGTCCTACTATTCATTACATATCTAAAGGCTACTGATCAATAGAGAGCACTATGCTCTTTCATTCAATAGGTTCAAGCTTAACTGATTTTCATGGCTTCTTGACTGCTTTTATGACTAACAAGACATGATCCACATAGTGCTTTGTCACCGATTTGCAAATAATCTAATAAAGTGACAGTAATAAATCACAAGTATCATTAATAAACCACCACCGAACAAAGCAGCACACTGAAAACAATGTGGAAAATGCACAGATAATCCTCCAACTACTTTGGGGAGTAAACAGGCTAAACACACAGTACTACTTAAGAGCTGTGAGTTCAATTCATAGTAAACACATACATCTGAGCTGTTAGAGATTTCCTATCGCAGCTGGCAAATACTGCTTCTGTGTTTCTTCAGGGCAGGTTCAGAGGGGAAAGAATAAGAGAAAAGGAAAAAAAGAGAAGAGATGAGAGAAAACAAAAATCAAATTGAGTAAACCAGTGCTTGGAACACAAGAATATAATCAGCTTGGTGATGCTTGTATGCTGTTAAAATAACATTTTATGCCTGTTTACTTTATAATTTTGTACCTCATAAATACCTACAGTAGCTAAAACTGTCAGTGGTGCCACTTCAAAGGGCAGTGGCCCTAGGAACAAGATCTTTGAGGTTTGGCCTAGCCACAGTGTGGTTAAAGTTATGACAATGTTTCTTTAAATCTAAAATCTAGCTGGCATAAATCCATGAAAAGCACACATACCTTCAAATACGAAATTCAGGATTCATTTACTTACCCTTCAGGTGTGGATTTAATGAAAGCTGGGCATTTAACGTGGTAACAAGCTTCCACAGACTTCATAGAAAAATCCAGCTCCAAGATACATACAGCAGAAGCAAAGCAGTCATTTTGACTTCATCATCTCTGCAAAAAATGCATACAAATAGAAAGTATTTACTTGAGGTGGAATCCTAGAAACATAAACTTGTAGCTATCACACAAGCTATGGTTGGGGTGAACGCTAGACCTTGGTAGCACTTTCCTCTACAGTGAATAGAAAGTTGAATTACTTAGCTTTGGACCATTTTGAATTAAAAACTAAAAAATGTGTTTCTTTTGCTTTTAGTTCCAAAATTTAGCAGAGAACTGGTAAAATTACGAGGGGAAGTCAGCTTCCCTGGAGTTTTTGCCCTGATCAAAGGTTTTTTTAAATACCACAAGAAAGATTTTGCCTACGTTATTTTAAATTTAGCATTTTAAGGCTTTACTTCTGATAAAAGGATCATCTGAATTCTTGAAAACGAATCCAATTTCAATTAAAATCCTTAGGTGCTTTTCAACCACTTCTCTGGTGATCCTTGAGCAAATAAATGTTTGTGCCAGTGGCTTGAGGAAAAATATCTGATTAGAGCCAATACTAAAACCATCTTTCCTCTCAGCCTTGGAAACAAACTTTGGTTCAATACTAATAGCCATGGAAAAGAAATAAATTAGGTGGTGGCTAATAGCAGAGTGAATAAGGGTTTTCTCTCTGAATACCAGAGGACTAGACCTTGGTTTGTTACAGCAAAGGGACAGATATTACAGATGGTTATTTACAGGCAAAACTCCCAGACTCCAAAGTAAACCATTCCCTTTTCATCTATTCCGGAAAAATACAAGTCCTAAATAAATACTTAGTGCCTTTCTTTTAAGGTGGTAAGGAAAACTGGTGAGGAAGAACCGAGGAGGAGCTGAGGATAGTAAGGAAACCACTGAGGTGGAGGCAGGAGAGGAGGGAGGGGAGCTCCCAGCCAGCCCTTCTGGCACCTTGGAAAGCCCAGCTCCTCTCTGCAGCAGCCTGAAACAGCAACTGATGTCCCCAGCAGCTACCACATCCCGTTGTCCACATCTGGGAGTTTTAAATGGGTGTCTGTGGAGTTCTTGTTAGAATACCAACATGCTGAGAGAGCAGTTGGGAGAGGGGCTTACCCCTCCCAGGAAAATGCTGTGGTATGTGAGGTCACAGCAGCCCTTCCCACAGCCATGAACTGGACCTCAGTATCTATGCATACATTTAAGGAAAGCAAAACACTTTTGCCAAATTTATTGCTTCTAGATACTTTAAATTTTACCAAAAGAAATTATTGGTCAAATTTCCTGAGAGAAAATTAATTGATAGGAGAAGAAAAAAGAAAACTCATTTAGTTAAAAAAAAAAAAAACAAAAAAAAAACAAAGAAAAAGGAGACCCTAAGGAAGTTAGTGTTAACAAAACAAACCTGAAGCTTAAAGTCAAAGTGTGACCATCACACCTCTTCTTCACCATGTGATTTTGTTATTTTTTATTCAGAGGTCACTGCTTAGTTTAAATGTGACTTCACCTTTTGGGCAGAGACAGCCCTAGGGGCCAGATACTCAGCTGAACAACAGATAGATACACGTGGAAGTGGATATTTTTAAAACTGCTAAAATGTCTAAAAACATTTGAGGGTAGAGTTAGGTTGCCTGCTGACATTTGCCCTGCATGTACTTCCTATACAATTGTTTGTTTTAAAACGGTGTCCTTCATTAGTTCAGTTACTCACTTAAACCACAGAATTACTACTTTTCTTAATGCTTACTCCTGTACCTGCAAATGAGTAAAGAGCCCCCAAAACCTGAGGTCTTTTCTTCTCAGGATGAACCCCTTCACAAATGCTTTTGATTGCAGTTACAGTCATCTCTCCTTTTTCCTACTTTCTTACACTTGTCCCTCGCCCTTTAACAAAAGTTTAAAAGACACGATGTCTTTGCACTTCCCACTCCAAGACAACCCTTCCCAACATCTACCAGGCAGGCCAAAAGTATAAAAAGAAACTAACTTGTTCCTCCTGTGCAGAAGACTATATGGGAGTGAGAGCTAATTTAAGCAATCCCATCTCCTTTCCCTGCCTGAGTTTCAACACGGAGCTTTGATACTTCCTCCCGAGCTTCTTGCCCACAGCATCCCCTGATGCGCTGCCATTGAGCAGCGAGTGTCAGCGCCGCAGCCGGAGAGGGAGAAGGCTCAGCCCCAGGAGATGTGGCGCAGCAGCACAGCCTTGCCCTCTTGGATCTCCTGCCCCAGTGCCCGGCGTGCCGCCAGGTTTGCTCCGGGGGTGACACGCGCCCCTTGAGGGGCCCACACAAGGCTCACTGTGCTGTTTAACCCCACGGTTATGGCAGGAGGGAGGGAATGCCAGGGGTCCTTGGAGAGCCAGCGGTGCAGCCGAGCCCCTGACCCTCCTGCCCCGTGACACTGCAGCACTCGGTGGCTGCTCTGGCTCCAATTAAGTCAGCGTGGAGGGGGATCTGAGAGGAGGTGAGGGGAGGGTCTGCTGGACCCACACTCCTGTGGCTATGCTGGAAATTAATTCCCACATATGTGCTGCAGATGGGCCACAGCCCCTTTTCCAGGCTGCAGCCTGCAAATAAACTTAGTAGCAGCTGGGGAGGGGAACCAACAGAGCCTCATGTGCTTTAATGGGTTCTGTGTTTCTGCATATGGGAGTATTCCCTCCCCTCTCTAACCCATACAAATCCTTCTGTAAAGTCCCATAAACAAAGCTGTGGATATAATTTTGAATGAGAAACTTGCCACCGGGGAAAACGGTGGTCAGGAAAACACAACATACCTTTCTCTCCAAGAGGGTGTTTTGGTGTGTTTTCATAGATTAAAACCAGATTTGGCTGGTTTGAGCAAGCAGGCAAACTTCTGACCTTTTTTCACATAATAAACCACCCCCCTCCGCCCAGTCCCGGTACCTAACCTGTCCTAAAATAGCCGAGTGGAGCATGGAGCTGTGAGGGAAGCCGGCCCCACTGCCAGGTGCGGATGTTTGTCAGCACAGCACAGACATGTCCATCTCCGAGACCCTGTGCCCTGGTCTCGATCCAATAAAGCAGTCCAGTGTGTGATTAGCTTTATGTTTTCAGCAACTGGTCCTCAATGGGACCTGAAATCAAACATTTACAGGAATGCTTCTCTGGATCAGCCCCATAGTGTTCAGTACTTGCTGGCTTGAGATGCCAGTATGCACCAGAAAGGGTTGTGGCTGAGAGACCAGGGAACTTTGAAAGCAAACATGATTTTTACAGCTCCACATGGAGTTCAAAGTTAGGGAAATCTGCATGATTCTGTTAAGTTTAGCCAAGCAAAATCGAGTTGAAGAAAACTTCCTATTTCCAAACCTGCACCCAAATGCAATCTGGGTGCCTTTTTTTGTTCGCTAAATAAATGCAATGAAATAAACATGATGACTTCTTTTCAGAGGTTTCTGTGCTCAGTAACCTTTGAACATGGAGTTAAATAGATAATGCAAAAAATGAGGTACCCGAATTATTTGAAAAGTCATTTTTAGACAAACTGGCTGCCCTGTAGCAGGGGCTCTAACAAAACGTGAGCAGCAGAGTATGTGCGTGCACATGTCCGCAGATGTGGGCAGGTAGAGAGGGAAGACAGAGGTCTGGGATGTTTGCATTGCCAGCCCTTCTGGGAGAGACCACATTTTTCTCCTTAATGCATTCAATTTCTGGCAACAAAGAGCACATGGGTAGATTTTAGGTGGTGTGCACATGGTTGCCAAGCAGATCACACTTCACTTACTCAAGAGAGTAGACAAATTCACAAGCATCATCTTTCTACTGTTCTAGATTAATGTAATAAGATCAACTTTTTTTTTTCAAGATGTAAATGTAGCAAAGAGGTTACTGATAGAAATGTAGAGAGAGTAGTAAAGACAGAATACATTTGTTGCCTAGATTTTCTCAGAAAATAATGAATCACTATAAATTTGAGCTATTTAATCAAGCATCAGTAATAGTCTCCCTGATGACTATGACACTTCTGGAAAAATCACATCATTGCCCACATTAATTCTGCGTATTTTCTCTTTTAGCATTAAATTAAGAAGCCAAAAAAAATTAATTTTATAGCTTCTCTCAGTGGTCTATAAAATAAGAGTAGAAAAAATTGATTATCTGACTTTTTGTCTTGTACTTTGGACAAGTTGAGACAAAAGAATAGGAAAGGGGGAAACAAAAAACAACCCCTCTTCCCAAATCAAACAAACATAGAGAAAAGCAACAAGAAAAACAAAACATGTTAAGGTAGTACAGAATCTAGGGCCAGGAAGTCATCTCTGATCCACAGAATTTTTGGTTTTCTCTTCTTTTCCTAATTTTAAAACCCATTTAGGGTTTTCTATGTACATGGGCCAGTGTGTGTGAGGATACCAGTGAAATACAAAAAGGACTGAGGAACAGGCTCTTTTGAAGCCATAACTACTCAGCTCTTTTCTCTTTGCTTTGGCTATTGGAGCTGTGGTAGGTGTTTCCCATTTCAAGTCTTCACACCCTTATTATGTTTGGATTGCATGTCAGAAATATTTCAGATGCTGTGGATGGAGACTTGCCTCTTGGCCCAAGGAAGAAGAGGTTCCAGTGTCCTAGGGATTTCCCCTGTGCTGATCAGGAGACTTCACCTACCACTCCAAGGGCTTACTTTTGTGATGCTGGTGTTGCTGCTTCCACTGGCTGCTGTAGCCTGGAGCAGGCACCTGTCCTAAGCCTAAGTCCGGTGAGCCTTCAAAATTAAGGAAAAAAAAAAGAAAGAAAAGTGTAAGACTCTCAAACTTGATGGATGATAAAAACAGATCTTTCCATTCAAACCTGTATAAACTAACCTTCTCCTGGCCACTGCCCCTTGGAAGTCAAAGGTAACTAATGCTCAGCAAAACCTGTCCAGGATTTCTTCCTGGTGGGCCCACTCAAGGGTGAGAGTCTTACTGGAACACATTTCAGCACAAAATTTGCTCCCCAGCTCAAGCTCGTTGAAGGGTTTGCAATTCACATTTTTAAATACTACTTATTAAAACTGCCTACAGAAAACCCTTTGAAGCAGTGACCGCACCAATGCTAGACTTCTGACATGAAAATATGAGCTTAAAAATGGAGGGAAAAGAGTCAGTTTTACGGTGGCTTCCCACGTCTGATAGCTTGCTGTCCGGTTCACATTGACACACCTTGTCACCCAGAGATGGGTATCCCCAGAAAAGCCGGAGTATTGAGTATTAGGATTGTTTGCAGCCCTACAAAGCAGCCTAACAACTCCAGCTGGCCTTTTTTTCCTGTAAAATGTACCACAGTGAGGGTAAACACTGCACGTGCTGGACGCTGAGGTTAGAATTCAGAACGATTTAGGGATGTCAGTGCCCACACTGTGCCTGCCACGCTTGATGGGGACCTCCTCAGGAGGGGCTGCTGCTAGTATCTGCATTTCACTTTCAAACACACATTACATGTTTTAAACATTCTCTTCCGGCCCTCATTATGCTCATCCTAGGCTAAAAAAGCTTGAAGAGTGTTTTAAAACTGAGAGGAAAAAAGGCATTGCCCCTCTCTATCTCCATGCTGTAGCCCTAACTGGCCTGACTGCCTTGCATCTACTTCCTTCTGATGAAAGGAAGCAACACGTGCTAATTAAATCCAACTCTCTTTTTTCCTTCCCACATTTTCCCATTTCCCCTTCCATCTCCTGTCTTTATTTGGTTTTATATTCTTTTATTTTCTCTTTTATTTCTGCCTGTGGTTATTTTTCCATCTCTTTCTCTTTGTTACTACCTTTTCTCATAATCTTCTTTTTATTGCTACTTCATTTTACCTGCCTATCAGCTCTTTCACCATGCTCTCACCTTTCATTTTTTCTTTCTATCACTCTTTTTTTTTTCTCTCTCTGGCTTTTTAAATGGCCCTATCTCTTTCCCACTTTCCTATTTTCTATTTCTGTTTTCAGTAATGTATTTTACAAGATAATATTTTTGCTCAATTTCTTCATTTTTTTCTCTGTGACAAATTAGGTTAAATTGCTGCTCTTTTCCTGGGGAAAAAAAAAAAAGACAGTGGAAAGTTAGCAGAAAGATGAAGAAGGTGGAGATGACATGTCAATGAAAAATACTAGGTTAGCTCACTAGTCATGTAGATACTGTCTAACAAAGGTTTTTTTGCAAAAGCCATCTTTCCAACATAAAAACAATTCTTGTGTTTAGTTTTGAGCCAGTCCTGAAAACACCTTATAATTCACACAGGAAGAACACTGTTGTTTTCTCTGCACTGTTTCCTGCCAAATCAGTTATAACTGAAGACTGAATTTGGAAACACCATTTGTGGCATACAGTATCTAGAGTGGAAGTTTGTCTAGGACACTGATAACTCTTAAGTACACTTTATAGGAATGATGAACTACCTTAGCTTTGATTTAGAGCTATTTCCTTCCTAAATAGAATAGTGGATGGTTTCTGTGACTGCTACAGACTCCAGAATACAAGAGGAGGCATAGAACCACTAGTGCATCCTTGATATGCTCTCTTCATCTTTCACAATTCCAAAAGGTGTTTTGGCTCTGTGTCATTAATTCACAGACACTTGTGTTTTGAGCAGGGATGGGTAATCATAAAATGTTTTAACTCAGGATAGCATTAGCACTGCAAAATCAGCAAGGCATTTCCCTACAATCTGCTTTCTTGACAAATGTCCACTTTTCCTCGGGCATCAGAGAAGATAACTCAAGAAGCCGTAGTTCATATGGGATCTTGCTCCTCTGGCGTACTTCTAAGCCTGTCTCCTTGTGTAACCTGTCCTTTCTTTCCCAGGTGATACCTCCTGGCAGCAGCATTTCACCTGGGTTTCACTCGGGGAGCCTACTAAATGGAACAGTGGAAATTCTATACCTTTAAACTGCAACTCAAAGCAGAGACCACCAAGGGCAGTTTTGTCTGGTTTAGTGGAGCTGGCTTGTAAAATCACAGCCATTTCCCAAACCAGCTGTTAAACCCACAGACAGCAAATTCTGATCTGTGTTACAGTGCCTTCCTTAGCAAGTGCTGTGCCAGACAGGAAAAATGGCACTTCTGCCTCTTCCACTTGTTTAAAGACAGTGAGGATCAAACCCCATGTGAACATACTCTTGGGGGAAAAGAGGAACTGCCTTGCTGGGTCCCTGTCCCTGACCTGCATCCATGTCTTCTGGGCCCACACATGAAAACGGCGGGTAGTTCTTGGGCAGCGACGCTCCCAACCAAAGCGGTTCAGAGCTGCTGAGAGACTGGAGACAAGAAATTTTTGAAGTTGCTTGTTTGCTTGTTGGTCACAAGCAATAACAAGACATTCTTAGGGTTTACTCAGCTTCCATTGAACGTCCAACTTTGACATTAACTTGACTGAGATCAGAATTTAACATCACATTATAAATAAGTAATAATTCAATTCCTTCCTCCTTCTCCCCTTCACCACAACATGCATCCAATCACAGTACTGATAAACTGCAATTAAAAATACAGTTGCAATACAAATTCACAGGCACTTGACTTTGGGAAATACAAGATTTTTACTGAAATAATTTCAGAAGTATGGAACAGAATAAAATGACTGTCAGTTCTTCCAAATGCTCTTGTTCAGGCAGGTTAGGAATGTCATTTTGAAGTATTCCACAGGAACTCATACCACCAGATTTGAGAGCAGACTTGCTTTTTTGATAGATATTTGTCGTTTAATTTTTACCCTCTGATGTGTGTTAGCAGCCAATAAATGAAATAGAAGTATTTCCAATTAATTTTCTTTTAAATCTACTTATCTCCTTACTACTATGAAGTAAGTTCAGATCAAATATGGTGCAGAGACACAGCAACATAATAAAGCATTGCCAAGCATAACAAGGTTCCTTTCAAGGTACATTTTTCTTTAACGACTTTTCTTCAGCCAAGAACAAAATTAAAAGAATAGGAAAAAGAGAGGGGGAATTAGCACATTTGACTCAAATATAAGCAACCCACAAAATATGTTACCAATAAGGCAGATTCCCATCATCTTACTTATCATCTTGGGCCAGACTGCATGTGGTTTCTCCCCAGATGTGCAGGATACAGAGGAAAACATTCTAGGACTACACACAACAGCAACTCTTTGAGGACGTACAAGTGGGACCTACAAACCACCCTGGCAAAGGCTGTAAGTCTCAGCATGCTGCATTTCACACAGCACACAATGAAATTGTAGTACTCACTGTCACTGGATGCTACAGAGATCAAACTGGATTCAGAGAAGGATTAGACCATTTGGAGATGATAGATCTTTTACTGGGTATTACCCATAATGGCCAAGATACTTCTATTTTAGAAACTCCCTCAAATGTTGACACAATCTGGAAAGAAACTCCAGGGAGGAAACATAGGTTATATGAATTGGTCTTGAATTTTTCCCAAAGTACCACGCAACAGCAGCAAGGGGACATGGGGCCCGATGGCTGTTGGACAGACAGAGCTCTGTGTCTAAGTAAAAGAAATCAATTAGTCTTTTGTTTGTTTATTTTCTCCCTTTACTCACTGCCATTTCAGATTGCACTCCCTTTTTGCTCTGGTGTGGAAAAGATGTTGCTATCAGTAAGGGGTTATCAGTTCTTTATCAGTTAGCTATCAAAGGTTATCACGCATGGGCCAGAACCTTTGATGAAGGCGAGAGAGCTTTACCAGTAGAGCACCTGAAACAATAATGATATATGGGGGTTGGACTCAATTTATTTTTTTTAATTTCTTCTTTTTTATTTTTAGATGCAGATGCAAGTGACTTTCTTTTAAAACTTCCTACATACTTTTCCTCCCAAATTTAAAGAAATAAAGTGACTGGACAGCATTCTTTTTAAATTCCCAACACTGAAAGGACTGAAAGCTTTTGCAGAAGCTCTTAAAAGTTTATGTTGTTCCCCATTATAACTGCTAATACTACATGATTGGCTTGTTAATATAGCTAACTCACCAGCAGCATTCACATTAATTTTCACCTTTTACTGTGTAACGGTAGTGCTATTTATTAGCCAGACAGCCCATTTTTAGCAATGTTATAGGAACAGAGTGTGCATTACACAACAGAACTAGGTTACACCTGCAGCTGACCATTTCTATATTTATGGCTGTCTGACATCTGTAATGAATGGCAAATGGAAAATACTTGTTTTTTACTTTGGCTCAGTAATTTTTTTTTTCATGTTTTAAAAATAAAAGCAATGTGAAATACCTGGCATTAATTAGGGATTTTAAATATCTTCAAGTCTCTTGCCAAGATGCCCTGGAGAAACAGAACAGATCCTTAGGGCAGTGCACAGGAAAGAAATTGTTAGCCAACCTCAACCATCACTGGAAAACTTGACTGAAAAAGCACAGATTGCATTACAGTTCAATTTGTAATCACATCCAGCCCCTTTCACTTCAAGTCTCAAGTACTAAGGCCCCTAATTGTATGGGTATAACTTTAAGATCGGGAATTAACCATGTATTCCTAACAGAAGATCAAATGTTTTGCAAACTTTATGACAAACTGGTGGACTTGAATGAAGTTAGGTAGTTCCTGATGTAATGTTGCATCTCACAGTTGTAATCTAATTATTATCATTAACATGCAGATCTATTTTTTCTCCTCTCTCCCTCAATCATGCAACAGTTTCAGTTAGGATAAAAAGAAATCTTTTGCAAACCTAATAAAATTCAGGCTGAAGCTGTCCATAGTACCAAATTCTTATCACTCAGAGATTTGAGAATTTCTCTTTAATTGTAGCAGTATTTAGGTAGCTGGTCACTGAAAGGCCTGACTGAAGAGATACAGGAATTTCAATAGGATTTTTAAAAACAGGATTTTAAAAGAATTTAAAAGAATTAAAGGAATTTTAAAAGAATTTTTAAAGAATAAGATTTAAAAAAACCCAAACAGATGCAATTACCTGCAGCACACTCAAAGACAAAAGAAATGCATATCAATTTTCTGGAGAATGCAACGATCAGAGCCAAGATAGCCAATTGTCACAAAGCTGGAAACATGGGCAGTAGGTCGTCTGAGAATAATGAACAGTGACCATGGTCTCCTTCTCTCTTTGAATCAGATCTTTTTGTTTTATCTTAAGGAATCTTTGATCAGGTACAAACAAAATAATTCTCAGATTTTAAGGAAAAATCATATTATCTCAATTTGCATGAAATTCTTTTCTTATTTTTAGACAGGGACTTTGTACCAAAACTTGGCTTCTAGGCTCTCTTCTGGCCCACAGAAGGGTAAAACCTCCCTGTGAAAACAGCCACAGTGAACGTTGCTTTCATGAGGAGAAGTACAAAGACTTTCTCATGAAGGACTTTGTTCTTTCCATTTCACTACCTTTGGTTAACTGCAGCTAAAAGCATTTCAGGTAGGCCAGAAGGAGACTTAGCCACTGTGCTGGAGAGAACTCAAAACACTTGAATTAAATGGAATTCACACCAGCTCTCCAGCACCAGCTTTTAAAACAGATCTTTCAAAGGTCTATGATCAGTTTCACTATTTGAAATGACTAAGATTTATTCTTCCTAAAGGCAAAACTAGGGGGATTTGCCATTCCCACATTCTTCTGCTATTCAGTAAAGAGCTTTGTAACCTACTGACAGGGCATATATCACTCTCTGTAGAGATGCTGATACTACAGAGTTGGTAGGTGAATGCAACCATCAGAGTCTTTCAATCACACAGAGATTTGGAAATATGTGAAAAGAAATAGAGCAGAATGAAATCTACCAAAAAATCCAGATTAATTGCTCCTCAAAGTTAGTAAATGTTGCTCATTGGATTAAAGAAAGACATCAACTGACAATGTCTTGGCTGGATTTTAATTTCATTTAATTTAATTTTAATGTTCATGACCTGCGTTTTTAATGACTGTTTTAGTGTGCACCATCAGCTGAAGGATTTTACTGTCATTTTAATGCATGGGAAAAGCATCACTTTCCATCAACTTCCTTTTCAAAACTCCACATATGTGTTTCCCTTTCATGTGTCTGCAGCACAGAATGGGGATTTGATAGACAAGGTATTAGCAAGGCTAATCATAATTTAATGAATGGAAATTCTGCCTTCAGTTGATCCTGACAGGGATGGTAGTAGGGGTGGTTCTTTTGTTACTTCTTTTTTGTTGTTGTTGTTGAGGACATTCCTGTGGGCGCAATTAAATTGGTGCCAAATTACCTGAAATAATTTGCGGTTATTAAATAAACCAGTCTCTGATGTGGAAAGTGCATTGTTCCCTGGCATTCCAGAGGCTTCCCTTTTTTTTCCCCCCCCCCACAAGAGATTGTAGCAACTGATCTGTGACAATACTGCTTTGTGTTTGTTGCCTCTTGGGTGGTGGAAGAAAAGACTGAGCCGTGTCACAAAACTGCACATATGATCTACAGCTGGCATGTCACATTATAACCAAACAAAAACAATCTCATGACTTACAAAAGCTCTTTAAGGAGGCATCACTGGCAAGGTTAACTACAGTGGTTGACAAAAGAGACAAGGTGCAAACGATTACTGTGTTTCCCTGACACTGAAAGAAGTAAAAGTACTGTGTTGACTCAGCCTGATTCTCCATTGGGTATTTATTTATATTTACCTGATTTCTAGGACTAGGCTTCTAAATTTTCCAAAAATTGCTATTTTTTTTTTTTTTTTACTGTAATATGAACCCTTTGCAACCTCACTATCTTTACATTCAGGTGTTTGACCAACTGGTTTTTGTTACATAGGCAGAGCTCATTTGTCCATAAACACGTGTTTTTATAAATGCAGAGCTGAACTGATTTTTTTCTCACAAAACCTGCCTTTCTTGGTCTTTCAGTGCACAAGGATTCTGTAACAGTAATTCTTCATCAGCTGTGTGTGACAGTTGCTTAGCGTTCCTACTGCTCGACCTTCTGACGGTCTTTAGCTATCAGGTTTCTTATTCCCGAGTGTTTTACCACTTCTAATGGATTCGACTGCAGGAATTCTATACTCACCACTTTACCTTAGTGAGGGCAAACTGAGGTGTGTCTACATTGGCTGGTCATCCTATCTATCAGGACTGACATCTTCCCCCATTTGTATTGGTCTGAGCCATGAGTAACTCAACCAGTATCAAATGGCATGAAGTCAACACAAAACTGTCAGAAATGAGAGAAGAACCAAAGGCCCGTGTTACACTGTGGTGGTTCTGGGGCAAATCCATTAGCATCAACTATTTGAATTGGGTTTACCCTAGTGCAAAAGAGAATTTAGAAAAATGCTCCGCTCTAACTCATTTCACTGCTCGACAAAATGAACTGGAAAATCCCAACTAGGCTGTCAGGCTTTTTTTACATTTCCCATAGGAAGTATCCATTTTGACACAATCAATATCTTTCCTAGACACTTGTCAATCTGTTTGGCCAAACAACATTTACACAGTCAGCAAATTAAGAAGCTAATCAGGACCTCTCCAGGTACTTTCTTTCCACAAACAATGTTCAATGCTTAATTTCCTACCAGGAAATTATAGCGTCTACTGAGATTTCAAGATCTGATTAGTTTCAGAGGCTCAGGTTTTTTAAAAACCTGTAATTCAAAGTAAAGGTATAAACATTACAGTGACCCTAGGCCTGAAATCTGGAGAAACCTGGTTACTGCAGCCCCTTGGGGAAGAATGGGACCCTCTAGATTTTTGCAGATAAGGTATGAATAACATTCACATAAAGCTCAAAGATTGCCCAGATATACACATTTAAAATAATTATGGTAATTAAATAGAGTTGCAAGCAGCTATAGCTCCAGGCAACACCAGTTAAATGTAAAGAGAAAACATCTTCTGCATATGTTTGTGATTTATGTAATTACATGCTTCTACAAGCTACACACCATTCACTGGCAAACAGCCATCTCTTCTTTCATTACAGTTTAGCCACAGCAAGTAACATACTTCATCTGTTTGAAAAGCTCCACTTAATAATGCCACTGAGGATGTATACAACAACACTGGGGAGTGAATGTGAAAAAATTAAATGTCATTTGGCTCTGTGTGTGTGTGCGAGTGTTAAAAATAGCTTTTCTGGGCCTGTTTCTGACGTACATCATGAATGACTCCATTTCAGACAACTAAATTACACCTTATGTCAGTGAGAAATGAGTAAAATCCAAGGTGTGTTTCGTGTATGAGATTATGTGTTTGCTCTTGAGAATGACTGCTTTTCTCAATGTAATAATTTTTGAAAATTAAACTGTACTGGGCCATTCTGAGGCAAGTCCTTACCAAATCCAGCGAGAGAAGAGCAAATGAAAATGTTACCTGAACAAAAATGGATTCAAAACTCAAGAAGCCTCCCTAGTGCACAAGCTTCCCTCTGCCAAAAGAAGCACATATAAAGGATTTCCTTCATATTTTGGAGATCCAGCCTCTGGACTACCCTCACATACTCACTAGAAAATTTTAGCCAAGCTTCAATTAACATTTTCAAGGCATTAAGAAGGAAAATGAGAAAGAAAAAGTATTTTTTTTTCCACATTTCATCAGACTTTCAGTTTTTTACTGCTCAGTATCGAACTAGAATCCATTGGGTTACCTGTCAAGTGCGTATTTATTCAGAATAAAAGACATCTGACTCTTGTTCTCTTTAAACCAGTTTCACCAGACACAACTGATTTTGCAGTTCTCTATAAAGCCTAGTTTATTTGTTCACATGAAAGAGATATACTAAGTACAAGGCACTGTCCTAGTACAACAATGGGTGTGTAAATGGGAGGAAATATGCTTGGTCACTAGAAATGAAACGTTGTGCCTGTAAAATAGCATAAAATTTATTAAAAATATTATATTTTGCTTCTGCAGTTGCTTTTCCAGTTAGGTATGCAATTGTGTCTTGAACTATTTCACATGCGAAGTCACATATAATCTCCAAGTTGCCATTATGGAAAATATTTCTAAGTATGATCTGCTGCCCATGACATAGTGCCTAAGTACTAGCTAAGAGTGACATTATACTCTACACATGATATTTACAGTATACATAATCTGGACTACAGTGTGATACCTGAGACCAAGTTGAAAATTCATTTCTGCCGAGCTTGAAAATATATGTTATAAACATTTGTCCTTTCCTCAACTTTTCATTTCACCACCAATACGCTGTTACTCTTAACATACTTTCTGGCTCTTCACTGCATCTCTACAGGGTTACAGATTAAGATTTAAGATTTTTTGATTTTTTAATTTCATTCTCTGCTCCCACCAAGCTGCGGGAAATGAGGAAACTTAGAGTTTAGGGCACTGACAGGCAGGGGTTATTGCCCCTCCTTTCCCCTGAAAACTCTGTTCTGTTCTCACCACTAAACTGCAAAATATATCTGTTAGAGTCAATCTGCACTTTCTGCTCATGCAGAAAATGATTATTCTTTTCCTAAAATCTTATCTTTTATTTAGAAACCTGACATGCCTTTTTCTTTTTTTTAAACTCTCTTCAACAGAGAATAACATGAAAAATTCCCGACACAGTTGTCAGTAGTCTCCAGATTAGGATAGTTGAGTTGCCTATGACAGGAAGAACCAAACCTCAGTTTTTGCCCCAGTTCACCCTGACCTGAGACCTGCATCCGAATCTTGCACATTCTGGGACTGACTAGAATTCACTTTTTACCATGGGAAGAAAAAACCAAAACAAAAACAGCCCAACACACAAGGCAAACCCGCTTTTAATTAAGGTAATTTCTCTATAGATATTCTTATTCCTGTGACTTCCAGATACTTTCCCAAATCTGGATTGAGCTGGAGGGAAAGGATCCAATCTGAAGACAATGCTGCCTTCCTTATTTTAGCCAACAGCTGGATGCACAGCAGCCCAGAGGGAAAAGCAAAAAGAGATGCAGCAGCCTGGCCTCAGAGAGAACTTGTTTTCAGAAGATCAAAAAGCTGTGGGAAGGCAGCACTGAGGGTTGTGCTGTGGCTCGTGGGCCACAGGCCATCTGCCAAGGCCAAAATTGAACAAACACTGCTTGAAGTGCTCAGGATCAGCCAAAGGCACAGGAGTCACTATTAGAGTCATGTCCCTGGCCTGTGCTGGCCTTAGAATGTTAGACTAGAAACAAATGAGACCACGCCATTCTGCACACACTAGGCCAAGATAATAAACTAGAAGCAGGGTGACCCAAGTGTATAAACCACATTGTAGCAAGAAATACTTTTCCCTCAGTGCGTTTGTGCATTACAAGTGTGCAACTGAGCTCTTCAGGCACTGTTAGAATGGAAGAGTAATTGAGGTCACAACAACTTAAATTGTAGTCAAATCCATTGCATGTATGCTTGGAACGTGTGTGCTCTTTAGTCCACAGAACATGATCTGTTGCTTACAATTTCTGGCACCATCTAAGGGCTCAGGTGCATCAACAAAACCAGCTCTTCCCTGTGGCACTGCAAGACACTGCTCATGATGGACAGAAGGATGTGGCATACCCAGAAATTGTGGCAATGCTATGCAGAACAGTCATGTTATCTCTGCAAACTGCCACCTTAAAACCTGTAGGAAAAAAAGAATTGAGGATGTGATTCCCAAAACATAATCTGAGAATTAGGAGTTTATTAAGATTTAGGTGTTTAACACTCTTAGCTAAGAATAAGAATAAGGCTTTGTGCCATCTTTCCCTTGATTTGCCAGAGAAGAAAAAGTGGTACAGAAGCATGAAATCATGACAGGTCAAAGCCTCCATGAATATCCTGATCACTTTCAAACAAGAGCAGCCATCTCTGTGTTCGACTTGAGGGGAAGTATCTGGAGGAGGAGACTGGAGCCTGCAAGGTGAAGTAACATTCAGTGTGTCTCAAATGGTTCCCAACTTGCAAGCATTGGCCAGCAAAGCCTCCCAAGTGACCTATTGTTTTCTTAGTGAAGACCACTCGCTTCTGGACTTTAACTTTCTGAGAGAATAAAGGTCTGGTAACCTTGAGGGCACATTGCCATGGTTTTGTCCCTGTTGTGGCAAGAGAAAGGCGGTACTTTGTTTTTCCTTTTAATTTTTTCACTTTGGTCCACTATACTTTTTGACTAAACCTCTGGGGATCTGAGTAATAAGAGACTTTTTGTAAATTAAGAAAGCAGATAAATAGAGGCTTTTCAAAAGGCATTTCCCCATTATTCTTGCTAAAGGAAAGCAGGTGTTTGGCTCAAAGGGACTTGTTCTCTTGATAGCGCAGTAACAGAGTAAAACTGCATTGTCCCCTAAAGCAAAAATAAATAACTTCAGAAAACATGAGAACTGAGCCCTTGGTGAGGAGGTGAAATGGGTGTCCACCCTCTTGAACTAATTTATAACACCAAAGATGACAAGTGACATGATGAATGAAGAAATGATTTGTGGCTGAGAAAAGCTTTGCAGAGATCCCAGAGGCCTGGCCAAAGGCAACTTCATCTTGATAGAAGTGATCAACTGCCAAACTAAAGAGAACTGTTACGACTCATCTGGGAAAAGGGGGAGAGTTGCATTTTCAAACTGTGGACCCAGTTATCCACAGCCTTTGACAGAGCCAGGATGAAAGCATGCCAAGCTTTAGCCAATTCACTGGGTGCCCTTTGAAGGGACATATAAATCTTAAGGAAAGGTTTCAGTACTTTAAATACATCACAAAAAAATAGTATTGGCAGTCCAACTTTAGAAAGCATGCAACAAACGGGTATCTAGCTCTCCAAGCACTTGGCACAAAGTGGAATTCTACACTGGGGTTGTTTAAAACTTGTGCCCAAGTGCTTACTTCTCTGCAAAGCTTCCTTATCATCTGATTCTTCTAAGAACCCTGATTTGTATGATCAGAGCTTGTCATTCTCACAGCAGTGTCAAGGCCATAACCAGTTTATATAATTTAAATCTAACATGCCAGCTTACACATTCCAGTTTAGACCGGTGGTTACCACTTGCAGTGAGATTGCCACATTTGGGGCCAGATTCACAGAGCACACCATGAGGCAGCTACAGTGCTTTATGTCAGCAGTGGATCAGCCTGTTGGGCCAAGGCTGTGGGACGCTTTGTCTCATCCACATACCCTCCTGCAATTAGGAAAGCAAAGAGATATTGCAACACAGCATAGAAACACATCCTGCAATTCAGGCGTGGGCAAAAGATGTCAGCAGTGATATAAAATTGACAGCTGTGTGATGTGGTGATTCCTTATCTATTGCAAAAAAAATTAATAAATTAACAAGTTAATATTCCAGAGTTAGGGATCCAACCATTCCGGTTTGCAGGGCTATAATTCAGCCTAGGGTAACATGTTGCACACCAGAGGAATTTAGCCTTTGACCTGATTAGATGCCAGAATCATCCAGTTCCATTCCACGTGTGAAACTTCACACAGCTCTAATTACTGAAGCCCCGAAGAAAAAGGCCAGAGGTGCTACAGAGCTGGTAGGTATTAAAAGAAGTCAGAGGTAGCTGCTCCTTATGTTACTCTCTGCCTCCTGAGAAACAATAGTACAGAAATGATATAGACTTTCATGGGAAGACTTTCGAAAGGTGAAAGGGTGAGATTCGATGTCTAAATCCTACCTGTAACTATGAAAATCCCCCATTTGTTTAGAGTTAGCAGAACACTTGAGAACCTAATGAAACATAGATTTTAATTATGATATTTTGGAAATTACTCACAAAGATCTTGTTATTTGTGTTGAAAGCAGCTCATTGTCTAATGATGTTGAACAATTGCACAAAAGAAAAGGTAATTAATATGAACAGAAATGAAAGAAAAGCTCGGAGTTAAATGTACTGAAGTCAAGAAACACCAAGGAATCTTCATACAAGAAAGCTGAACTCATACCACTGTATTGGTACTATAAAACTAGAGAATTATATTTCAGAGTGGGAAATCAGTGGTCTGAGCAATCACAGGTGCCATCATGGGCTGTTACTCAATACCAGAACCTAGGAAAAAATAGTAAGGTTAAATTAAAGACCCCTCAAGATAAAAGGAAAACAGACTATAACACACCTGAGGGTTGTCAAAGGTATGCCAAAAGTACACTACACACTACTATATGAAAAGGGAAATTATCTGGCTTTCAGAAAATCATTGGATATATTTCCAAGGGAAGAAAAATAATACTGAGAAGGTGAATATTAGTTCCAACGTTTCAATAGATATAACAAACCAAATAAGAACTGATGATATTAAAAAAAACAAAACCCCAAAAGAAACACAAGGAAGCACAAACCTGAAGGACTGGAAGGTTATTAGATGTGCACCTAAAAAATGTTAGTCTGGAGCAAGATGTACTTAATACTTTCATTAATGACTTCGGAAAAATCAATAGAAATGCTCAATTCAAAATTGCTGATCCCATGAAGCTGGGGAGCTCTGCCCATGCTGAGGAAGGCAGGAGTATTGCACAGGAATGATCTTAACAGGGTTCAGCTTCATGGACAGCAACAGATCAGCAAGGGAAAAACAGAATTTCCCTTCCAAGCTCAGAGACTGTGATTTACGCAACAAAGGAGGAAAATGAGCATGCTATTTTATTTGGTCCCAGTCAGCACTTAAAAAAAGCAAATGCAACCTCTCAAGGCTTCAGGCAAAGTAGAAAAGGGAATTACTGAAACTGTTGCACCATGCCCTCGTACTAATGCACCTGAGGCCATGCATATAAATTCTCATCACTGACATTCAAGGTAGAAGACTGGAAAACATACAAAGAGGGTCTATTCAGATGATAAGAGGAATAGGTAGCCTCTCTCATGAGATAAAATTAAGACAATTTGGCTTATTAACTTCACAAAATGTAGGCCAAGAGTGCACGTGTTCAATTATTTTGTCTGTGCTTGGTAGCATTGGCAGCAAAGAGTTCAGCACAGCCACCAGTGCAGTTGAAAAGTAGGAGAATGTCTGAAACTGTCACAGCAGCAGGATTCTGGCACAGCTTTCCAGTAGGGACATTAAATTTATAAACAGAAGTAGGGTGATGTAGTAGTCTGCCACAGCAAGGGAGTTGAGCCAGTGATCTTGCAAACTGTTGCTTTTGTCAGAGCTTTCTGATAACCAGACGCTGAAACCACGTGCAGTGCTGTGGTCTGCGATCAGTGGCTCTGGCACCGAGCATCACTGTGGTACCCAGCACGCTGGGACACGGCAGCACACGGCCACAAGCACAGCAGAGCTCGGCTCTAACTCAATACACATTGGCTCACAGAATCTGACGCCAGGCCCCAAACCGTATTTGTTGATGTAAATTGAATACATAAGTTGTCACGGGTTTTGGATGCATTGAGAAGACTTGTGCAAGACTGTTTCCTTCAATGATTTTGATCTTTTAGTTCCACTTTTTAATCACAGTATCAGTTGCAAACAGTTTTTCTTTCTTTTGATTTCATGATGGAAGTCATCATTTTCCTCTGACATATGAGATTAGAAATAATAAAGGAATACTAGGAATTATTCTGCATATTGAGGAGAAAAAGGTTGCAATGATATTATTTTAAAAGAATTTGTCTTACTAAACTGTTGTTTCATGGCCTATTTGGAGCAAATCCTTGAATTCTAGCTCTATTTTTGCCTGTCTACACTAAAGAGATACAAACTTATTGAAGAAAATAAAAGATACAAAATGCAGTGCCATGACCTTCATTAAAAACAGAGCAGCCTGAATATTTTTGTTCACTTTTTCCAGGACCTAAAAAGCCCTGATGAAAAGAGCTGATACATTGTGCTGCCTGTGCTTTTCATGGAACTTCCTAGCAGGGATCAATGAGGGAAAAAAATGTTCAGGGTTGGCTTGATTCAAAGTGTGAACCAGAGGTCCTGCTGAACTAGAGGCACAAATCTTGATCCAGTTATTCGCTTGAGCCATTGGTTACATAGGATCCCACAGAATTAGCACGATGCAAAGCTCAAGGGGTTTAGCTTAGTTATGTTTTCAAAACTGTCTCAGCCTTTGAAATGTCACTGTTTTATTCAAAGAGAGGATTATGAAAAAGTTACTATTCTTTATACTGTTTCAAATACACTGGAAAGCTGCTTCAAAGCATCAAAACCCTGCCTCAAGCCCCCTGGTTCTGTTTTATATTCCACAGAACTGTCCTGAGGTCCTTTGTAAATACTTCAGTTTTCTATGACAATGAATGAGCAATTAAATGAGACACTTGTTCTCAGTGATAGTTTGGTATTTATAACTGTGGCATTATTATTTCCACAGGTTACATAGCCTTTGTAGAGAAGTGGGTTTCATTTAATTTCCTAAGAATGACAAGTAAAGATCGAAAGCAATCGACAGAGATGAGAGATTATTTGGAGGATGTTTTAAAATTAGCTTTCTGATAATTATCATATGACCCCAGGTTAAACAGAGGTTTTCCATAACACATCTGGGTCATTTAATTTCACCAGTTAACATAAACATCATAAACACTGCATCTGTCCTATGATGATCTAGTAACTTGCTGCCTACATCTTTGGAATGAAATAAAACAGCATATGGACTAAACCAAAACCAAGCTGAGTTACAAACAGTGAACAAGTCGAGGTACATTTTCAGCATTTATACTTCTAAAAAATATGTAGAATTTTTACCATCTAGCAAACTAATAAAATTTTACATTTTTTTCCTGTGAACAACAAAGAAGAGGCAAGGTGACAAACGTACTATGTACACAATTACCGATCCCAAAAGCCAGAACATTTCAGGAGATACGTAGTATACTGCATATTCATTCACATAATCTGAATATAAAAACTCAGATTTGACTGATTTTTCTGAAAAATCCCTCTTTTATTTTTTCACTTTTTTTTTTTCCCCCCCATAAATTGGACCAATTTCATTCACCTTAAAGCTGAGAAGATAAAAAACTGTGACATGGGACTTACATGAATTTCAGTATATCTTCTCTTGAAATTGTCTCTACTGAGGTTGTGTTCTAGAAACAGAAATACAACTTGTCAAACTATGATAAAAGTCAAACAGAATCAGTCTGCAGTGTTATTTGTAATATTCATTGGATTTTGTCAGTTCTTCAGTTTACAGTAGTTCCTTAAAAGACTTTACCAGTGGCCATGTGAAAGGTTTTATTTCTAGATTTAAGCCCTTTTTAGTACTAAAATGGAAAAAAGAGGGATCATCACCTCAGTCTATTCATATAGAGTGTATTTTTTTTTCTCTCTCAGATAATTGAATTTATTTCTGCCTCTAACTTAAACATGAAATTTTAGTGAGAAGGTCCTGAGACCTGTCAGGACAACTAAGTAAGTAGCACATTGCTCAGCAGCTTCATGTCCTACAGGCTTAAACAGAATTATACATCTGGGAACTGATTATCTTTTTTTTTTTTTTTGGGGTGCCAGAACTGCCATGAGTAATTGGGTAAAAAATTTTTTGAGAGCTTATAAATTTTTTTTCTGGCAGAACCATAAAGAAAGAATAATTTCCAGTTCAGTATTGGAACACTCATATGTAATGATTTTTCTAAAAGGTGAGAAATCCATTTCAGAACAAAAGCTATTTCTTCTGCAGATGACAACACTTATTTCTACTTCAGTGAAAATTCTTATGCAAAGTGGCCAGAAACAGAGTTTTATGTATAAACAATATGGTGTCTTCTGAATACAAGAGAAAATTTAAGAAAAACACAGGAATTTTTTGTGGGTCTTATAATTTTCCTTAGGTGTCCCATCAAAAAAACCCAATTCTAATGTAATGACTAGCCAGGATTTTCATAAGCTTCCACTATACAATAACCGGTTTGTAATTCAAGCAACAATAGTGTTAGAACCAACATCTTTATTTGTAAAAGGGTAAAAGGAGACAGGAATCTCCACTGCATCCTGGTAACATGTCACATGGGCCAAATGATCACATTTCTATCAAATACCCTTCTCAGTCCTTGTCTATTTGTTGGTTATCAACATTTAGAAAATGGAGGATATTTTTACCCGGGTTCTTTTATTGGAAAAAAATTAAACAGCTGGCGGCCTTTTAAAATTTTTATTTTGATTTAATGCTGGCTTGTGTCTGACTTATGACAGAATGTCAAAGAAATGTGCTTGAGGAACCCATTCTGACAATATCAAGACACTGCATCTAACTTTACAATACACTAATGGCTTGCAGACAACTTCTTCTTCTTTGTTTATTATGCAAGGAAGTGGCTGCCTTCTCGTGGGACACTGGCCCATCTGTTAGACAGCAAGCAAGATCAGCAACAGAGCTGTTTTGTCAGATTAAAAATGGCAAGACATTATTTTCTAGTATTCTTTCCTATGTTTTGCAACAATGACTGACAACACTTCACCAAACTGGGCCAAAATTATGCCAGCAACTTAAAAATATACAGGGCATAAATACCAAATATAAAAACACAAGAGAACCAGTTTGGAAAACTATTAGGTCCCCTGCAAAACTGTGCATTTGCAAACTCTGCTCAGCGATATGGAGAGCTTAACTGAAGGAAAGAATTCATTTATCAGTTAAGAGATATTTATAAAGCACAGCTGGACAAGACTTTAAACACAGGATCACCCATAGCTAAAAGTCTTGAAAGAGAAGTCTTTTGGCAGCAAGTGGGTTTTCAAAAGCTTAAATTTCTTAACATGAGACCAGAGCTGCACTCTGTGAAACATCACTGCCTCAAAAGAAATTACCTCCTCCATTTTTAAGAAGATCCTGTGATGTGGAAAGTAAGGATGACTTGACTACATAGGCCCAGTTTTTCTTTAGTGAGGTTGGAAAGTTGTTCTCTGTAACTCACCTCATAATTTGTAAAACAGGAACACCAATACTGTTTTCAATAGAGACCTTTTGGGAACTCTATTAAAAAATCTAGAGATGGCAAGATATCAGAAGAGATCAAACAAATATTTGAAAAGTATCCATCACAAATGTCCTTAAGATTACAGCAGAGTAAGAAACAAAAAGATGATGTGAGATCACCTGTGTAAAGGCCTGGATGGAAAAGTATCTAAACACATTCTTGTTGATTCTTATCCAGAATCATGTTTTATCTTATGCTCAAATCCTTTTCTTAATAGATATAGCTTTTCTGAATGAACTTCACACTAACAAAACGAGTCCTGAAGTTTTAGCAAGAGTGACTTGAAATAATTTCAATATAACATAACTCTTCATTGAACCTTTTTAGAGGAGCATGGGTGTGAGCAGGGTACTGCTGCTGAAAACTTTCATAACTCTTCCAGGTTTCAGTAGCGTGAGCTCTCAAATGCTTGTGGGAAAGCAGGGTGAAATGAATACTTTCTACTCCCCAACAAAACCAGTCCAGGAAAGACACAGGTCTGCAATATGATCTGATCCCCCTACAACATTTAGTCTGAATGATGATAATTGCTCAAGAAGAAGTTAGTACTGACTGGAAGAAGCCAAATCTAATGTGTGTTGGCCCAGCTGGAGGCAATCTCTTATGGCAGTCACATACAGAATATGGGAATTTCAGGCAGTGAAGCTTAAGGAACCAATTCATGAAGAAAGAACAAAGATAAAAATAGTTTCTGCAGGGCTTTGAAAGCAAATCTGGAGAAAATTTAAAGAATATCAATGCAGGACTAGCAAGGAGGTAGGCTGGGTACACTCATCGGCTGTGGGGGCTTAATCATCATATATAAACTGTGATGTGATGGTCTACAAATTGCAGAATTCCATCTGAAAAACTAAAATCAAAACCACACATAGCCAGCACCTGACAGGAACTGAAGGAAGATGAAAAGAATAAGCAACTTTCCCGATCCCTCCTCTTTCACTACAGACCCAGTGTTCCTGCTTTCCTGTTTCCAACTACAGTACAACTCCCAGACTCTTTCACTTGGGGAAGTTCCCAAAACACAGACCACAACATTGCTCGAGTGCAATGACGAGGAAGACAAGCAAACAGAATGCATGTGATGAAGGTACAGCTCCATGAGAAACGTAGATGAGTCAAAGTTTAACTGAGAACGAGCACAACGCTTCAACAGACAAGGTCACCACGTCGGTGCTTGCCATAACCATGGGCCAAGGTTTGGTTCAAATCATTATGCAGAAATATTTGACAAGGCAGAGCTGTTCTGCAGTCACCACACCAAGCAGTAGGGGACATCAGAAACCTGGAACTGTAGCAACAGTCATGGAAGACAGAGAGTGAAAAATGGGAACTGAAAGCACCCAGTTTGGTAATAGATACCCACTTGGATCATGAAGATTTCTCCGGAATAAACAGCAAAGACTCTTCTAAACCCAGGGCCTCAGCCAGAGCCTTCCAGCCCTGGAAGCTCTCTGCACTGAGTTTATCTTGGTGTTACCAAGGGGTTTTTATGAACACATGATAAATTTGTACTCAGTTCCCTGTACCATGTTTCCTTTCTCAGTGTCACGCTCTGGTTTTGCAGGATAAAGTAGGAGTGCATTTCTGTAAATCCCTTCCTGTCGGAGCAAGAATACATAAACATCTTCCTTAGTGCACAGCTTCAGGCCACTGCCCTTTAGCTGCCCTGAGCAGCTCTGAGGGCACAGCTGCTGGAATCACTGCTCATGGCACAAAGGCAGCGTTTGTGGAGAAAAGAAACCCATTTCATAATTGGCACAGAGACTGCCTATCAGCTGGCCGCACGTGCATCTCATGCCATCTTAAAGATTCCTGACAACAAGATTGCTACTTCTTCTCTTCTTTTACTGTGCAAAAGGTAAGCGGATTTGAGTAGCCCCAAAGCATCTTGTTAACCAACTCTGTATTCTCGGTGTTAGCCCGGGTTTGACATTGTTCCTGAAAGCGTGAACCAGAACCAGCACAGACAGCAGTTGTTTTAGCACATAAGTACTTTTGGAATCAAGGCTTTGGCATCTCTTTCATCAGGAAACCTATTCTAAGGAATGCTGCTCTTATCTAGCAGATGTTTTGCTAAAGAATTTGCTTTGTCCTTCACAAAATATGGCTCAGAGCCCATATACACTCCACAGTGGAGATAAGAGTGTTGTTTTTAAGGTAATGAGTGGAAGTCTCTTTCCCCATAGAAAGCTCTTTAGGAATCTTTGACTGTGAAGAAATAAGCATTTCCCAATGAGGATCTGGAATGTCATTTGTAAACAGTTCACATTTGGATGAAATTTTTACTGCATGATTTACTCTTTCCTTAACTGAAAGAGCAAAGTTGGACATGTAAAAGGATAATTTAAAAATTAGCTGGGTAAAAAGTTTGCAAGAAACAGCTTTTTAAATTGATTAAATCCATTTCTCTGCTCAGAAATTATCTACAGTCAGTCTTTTGTTACTAATTCCTTCGGTACTCGTCTTTGTTAGTCAGAAGTTTTGTGCAAACAAATTTCTCCCTACTCATTGCACACCAAATGCTGACTGTAAGTGTTCTCTCTAGCATTTTAATATGTTCACCACTTGATAGGTTCAAGCTGTGCAATTGGGTGTCTAAGTCACATGGTGTTATGTTCTCAGAATCCTTTTGCCCCTAATGATTTTCATATGGTCGAGACATAAATTTTGTTTTATGATTAAATGAAACTTGGCTCAGAGGAGCCAAAATTAATTTTTCAGGAGCATTTTGTACAAACAAAACTCCACTGACATAAACACATTAAAAAGGGGTTGTGAACACAGCCAGAGTGAAAAAAAAATCTATTTAGAAGATGCCAAAGTGCAAGAATATTTTTTGTCCTAACGGGTCCAACAGCCATTTTTGTTCTCATCAGTCCCTAAATGCCATAGATTGCAAACTTTCTTGATTCACTACGAGCTCGTATGTAATCTGTGGGTTTTACATAATGTAAACCCTCACAGAGAACAATTTTACTAAAAATGTGAAGAAAAATATATAATTTCACACCACTGTTGTGCATAAATATTTCCAGAGCCAGCTGTACTTCTGCCAACTCCACACAATAAATAATTTTTTTATTTCCACTCTCCTAGGAAAGCAGCTTTCTTTAAAACAAACCTTCACAATACATGTTGTTTGCTACCATTTCAAGGCCTGCTACACTAATGGAAAAGAATGTGCTAAATGTAGCATTATCATGCAGGTCAGGCAGGGCAGCCTGGTACACATTTTCCCACAATCTCTGCTCATTAACATCTAGTTCCCCCATTGTGCAGATTTTTGGCTCTGTTCCATCAGAGCAGAGAAGAAAAATGTTTACAATATGCAAACTTGGAGGGACACAAAAAAAAAAGGGGGGGGGCTTTGAAATGTCAGTCCTTTGGGATGAAAAGTTTCAAAGGGGAAGGTAAGTCAAAGGTTACTAATGGGATGTCTGTAACACCTGCTTTCAGTGGAGGTTTCATAAACAATCTTTACTTCTCAAGAACAGCTTGGCCTAGACGAAAATACCGCCTAAAATATCTGTGGCTGGCTTGAGCAGCCTGGTACCTATGAACAGAAAGGTCAGGTTTGTTATATCCTAACATGGCCTCTCACCCTGCTTTTATTGATAAAATGAGATTGGCTCGGTGGCCAACATTGCTTTTCACGTGTTGAAGTGGAAGGCACTGGACGTGGCGTGCTCAGCCTCCGCAGGCGAGGAGGAGGAGGGGGAGGAGGAGGAGGAAGGTGATGCTCAGCATCACCGCTGCAGAAAGCCCTGCTCTCTGAAGAAGAGCCAAACTGCTGCACGTGGGAGTGAGTTCTGCAAATTTCAGAAGTTTCCCAGCTCAGCTAAATGTTCCTCATGAGGCACTTTTGGTAATTGTGAGCAAGTTTCACAACCGTCATAATAACTCAGAGACCTTCGGTACTGATTTTCCCCTGAAACAACTAATGCATATGTCTAAGATTTTAACATGGAGAAGGCAAGAGAAATAAAATCCTTCTAAATATTCATCAGATCACTAGAGAACCTTAACACATAGCCTTTACAAACTTCTTTTACTGAGAAAACATTCCCGAAACTGAAAAGCAATACCTTCCTCTCACAGGCAGTGACCCAGGAACAGGGTTGTGTAAAATGCTTGTCCTACACCAGAGAGATCTTGCAGCAAAATTGGCATCCAAGTCCCCAGAAACAACTTCAGGGCACTCCCCGAAACATCATCCTTGTTCTCCAGCAAAAAAGTGTGGCAGCTTCTACAAAAACAAAAAATTTCCATTTTAGTATAGAAGGAAGGAGAAAGCAGCATGATAGATAAAGCCACAAACTGGCACTTGGATCTGATTATACATGAAAACTTTAACCCATACAACTTTCTCACTTTTTTCTATAACAGAGCTAATTATATTTATATGAAGTTGGTATTGAAACAGCAAAAAGGATGACATTTCCTCCACGGTAAAATATTATCAAATGTTATCTGCTCTCCTATTATCATATATAATTTCTGATAAATAGTAACCAATATAACTGCTTCAGCAGGAACTCTGTTATTAACCATTACCAAATCAAGTCCATTTTAACACTCTGTGTTTATCCCCAGTGTTGAAAAGAAAAAGCCCCAAGATGATGAAGATGATGATGGGCATTACAGTAGATATAGGTACAGACAGAACCCCAGAAAGTTTTAGGGAAAATAGCTTCTTGGCTTTACTGTACTTTACAGTTTGTGGAACAAGCGTGTTTGCCACAGGTGATAGCAAATCAAATCTGATCTGATTACTTCAGCTGAATTTCATTTTTTAAACTGATAATCAATCCCTGTTTCTATTTCTCCAGAGAATTGTCAGCACCATTATCCACCTCATATGCCATGGCTGGGGAGCAGGGACATACCCACCTGTAGCGGACACAGATGCACCACAAAGTTTTTAAGAGAAATACCACATGTATTTCTACATGTGCATTTATTCAGACAGAAATTTTTCTATTCAATACCTTTTTGTAAGCTGTAACGGTCCTAAAAAAGAGATCAAGTACCCTAATCTGGATACATCTGTGTGGTAATGATGACTCAGTCACACTATGTCTCAGATGGAGTGTATCTGGCCAGCTCAGAGCACAGGCAGAACCCAGAATACTTCAGGACTAAGAGTCATGAAGAATTTAATATATTTTTAAAAAGTCAGACAATGGATGCTTGTAACGCAGTTTACAGATGGCAGAAACCATTTGTTTCATGTGAAAACTGAAAGCTGGACAGCAAAGTAAACTCAGAGAGTGCACTCTGTATGCCTTACAAATATAATCCAAGTTTATTTATAAATACACGAGAAGCTGAGAAATATCTTCAAGAAACTATTTGCATTTTTCATTTTTCTTGTTTGCAGATATGCAACTTTAGAACTTCATCTGGAGAGCTTAAGAAGGTTTAGATACATTTGTAAGGATGACCCTGCTTATTTCACAGAAGTTTTCCCTCCCATGAATTCATTGAGCTTTCAATGCATTCAGTGGAGCTGTTTCTTTTTATACTGGACTGAGATCAGAATAGGCCCTTTTGTAAATGGTATGTCAAGAAACATGTTTAAGTCAAATGTAAGCCTTTAAAGCAAAGGTTCTGCTTTTGGTTTACATAATGATATGCTATGGAGAATAGCTTTCCTATTTTATATTCCTTCCCTGCTTCTCATACCGCCCATGACTCTTCTCTTTATGTGCTGCTTTAGATCTTTCCTTCTTGCTGTTCTTAGTAGAAACCACATTTCATTTGTGCCCTTGAAACAGCATATCAATGTGTTCAAACTTCCTGCTTTTTGACTGGAAAAGCATTCAGAATTTCTGGTAGGACTTTCAGTTGGCCAGATGGCTGAACAGCTCACATGAACTTCTGCACAATGATGGGCGGAAGCACTGAAGAACCAGCACTGGCTCCATCAGTGTCTGCTCAGCAAGACTCTCAGCATAAGAAATCACTGGGTTTTGCCCCACGTTGTTACAAGGAAGTCAGGTACCAATGTACAGGTGTTAAATCAGATGATCCCATACCTGACCAATGCCATTCCCCTCACTGTGTAATAAACAAACCAATTAGAAAACGTCTGAGTACCAGTTTAACTGCGCAGAAATGGTAGCACAAACACCTGGAGTATCAGTGTGATGCTGGATATCTATCACTTGGGCTTTCTTCAAACCTTCAGGTTTTAATATTGTGTGCATAACAGAAATGCTGACATATCACTAGATTTTTTGTGTGCCACTGCTCAGAACTAAAAATTACTACTTGAACAGTCAAGGGTATTGCTTATTTTCTTCTCAGATTCAGCATCTGAGCAATATTCATCTGCATCAGTTCTTTCAATAACCTTTTTCCCTCTTCAGACCTGGATTTTTGTAACAAATCACTCTGTAAGGGCTCTGGAAAGGGGCTTAGCAGAGAAACACGAATATGTGGTATGGGAAGCCCACCTCCCTTAGGGCAAAAATCTCAGCTAAAGCACCTTGGCAGCATATTAATAGCTATAAAAGACTCTTTCTTTGCTGACCACAAATATGCTGTGGTCAACAAGAGGTCTACTCACTGTTTTGTTAAAAACAGTGATGATTTATTTTGCTTCAGCCATGTGTGAAACCAGTCACCACATTGTGAATAATAATATCCTCTTAGTCTCAATGGAGCTCTTTTCATACAGAAAGATCCACAAAACATTTAGTTAAATACTTGATATGGCAATCCACTGGCTGACCACTAAAATATAGCCATATCTGGGATGGAACAGTGCAGCTATACAACAATGCATGGCAGTAGAGGAGACAAAGAGTAGAAAAAATAATCCATTAGGAACCCAAGCAAGAGCTGGAGTAAATATAACTATGTCAATTAAGCAGGAGCAGCAAGCAGAGCTAAAATTATAAATTTGAAGAGCACCCTGGAATCCCTATGTCTACAGGAAACCAGAAGTTTATAGTTCCTTGACAGGATGAACTCCAACTGCACAGTGCCCTCTACTGTGAGCTGAAATCCATAGAGGCTCAGAAGGGAGAAAATTAGGTATGAAATCACTTGGCCTGCTTGGTTTCTGCAGCAATATCCTGAGGCTGTCAAATCTCAGAAGAACTGAACTGGATGTGCAGGATCAAGCTGGAGCAGTCAGCTCTGTGCAGGATAGCTTGGCGTCTGCTGAGCCTGCTCTACGTAACGCTTTCCAAAATGGCAAACAGGATGAGTACAAGAAAATACAGTGATTAAGTACCTTTTAAACATCTACAGTTCTAGTAGTTTTGATATTGAGTGAGTGTTATCCATCTCAGTAAGTTTGCAATACAGGAAAAATTACAGAAATTTATTTTTTGTTACACCTTTGAGTAGCAAACAAAGGCCGGGTGGCTAGATCTTGCTATGTGGGGGAAAAAAAAACCACCTCACCTTAGGGAAAAAATATATTAAAAAAAAAAATCACTCAACACATTTTGTACCTGCTGCTGCAACACATTCATGCTAAAATTATAGCAGTCCACTTATATTTCTGATATTTAAAGTAACTTGTACTGCACTGGGGCATGTTATATTGCTCTGCTAAAGCATCCTAAATATCTTCTACTGAGTAGAATATATAGCAAGCTAAACTCATAGGGTTTCCAGCAGGGCACAGGAAGAGACCCAGGAAGGTTTAAGCACAGGAAACATCTCAGATGACTAAAAGAAAGAAAAGTTAGTTCAGCAGCAGATCCTGTGACAAATCACACCTCTGTTCAGGAGGCTCTTTTGAGCCCTGCAGTGGTTTCTTTCCTCTCACTCCTGCGGTAAACCCTGGCAGGAGGTTTTATTTCCCCTACACCCCAAACACACACACACTCTGCCTCAAGAGTTGGGAGACCCCAAGAGGTTTGCAGCTGGTGTGATCTTTTTCCCTACCGCCTTCTAGCAACCTGCAGGAAACAAAGCTTCTTCAGGGAGTATGCTTCATAAAAAAGCTGCCTTTAACTCCACCATAAGGCACAGTTCTTTAACCCTTTTATTCTCCAAAATAAACATAAAACAAGTATGCGAACACCCATTCATTCCAGAACAGACATCCACATGAGCACGGAAAGAACAAAGCTGTGGTGAAGGTCCAACTGAAAGTATTCAAACCGGACATTGGAGAGCGCAGAATAAAAATCTGTACAGAGCAAAAATCATTTTCTGAACAAATCTTGTGGAAGAGAGGAGACACCCAGAAGTGCTTTCTGTTTCAGAACCCTCTGCCCACCAGATAGGGGACAAATTGCTTGCACAGAGCTCTGTACAGTGGTTTGGTGGTTTTAAATTGTGCCAGGCCGAGCTAGCCACTTGTTGGACTTCAGTTGCCAGAAGACTCCTGAGCCACACTTTATATGCATCTAACTAAAGGAGATGCATAAGTTGCAGTTCAGTCCTAAAACATACTTTTGTACAGATCCTTTTGTGTGCATCATGGTTTTCTAAGCAAATATAGTTACTTTAAACTTGCGTTATCAAGTGAAACTCAAGCTAAAAATGTAAAAGGAATCAAAACAAAACAAAAAAAATCTGGAGAGCTGTAAGGAATACTTTGGAAACACGATTGTTTTCCTAGTTGTGGAGTTTTCCTATGAGAGTCCGAAGAGGATTTCAAGAATATATAACCTGTAAATTTCAAGGAGTGGTCTCAGCAGTCTAGTCTTATCTGGTGGCAGTGATTTTGCTGGAGATGAGGTATAGCCAGTGGAGATGGCAAACAGCCTCAGTCCTGAAAGTCACCTGTTGCACTCCCTCTCTAGCACACATGCAGATATTGCTGCTGCTGTCTGTATGCAAAATGTCTAAAATCACTCTTCTCCCCCATCCCATTTCTTTTTTTCTCTTTGGAAAGTCTTCGTGGTCTGGCAGGGAAATATAGAGCTGGGGTTATGTAGAAAAAGAGGGAAATTTTTATATATGCTGTATATAAATAATACCAAAAGGTCAGATTTCAGTTTGCCTTACCTTGAAAGTAACAACGTTTTGTACTTCCTGCTCTTTTGAGAAATCACACCTCCTTTAACATGCTCAACCAAGATCACTTTTGAAATTCTGGATTGTACATGAATTTTGTATGTAAAATCACTGTCAGAAATATCAAATCCCTTCTTTATTACGCTTGAAAAAAATCAGACAACCTCTTATGTTACTATCTCCTGACTAACTGATTTCTTTTAATTGTCTACTGGCAAGGAAAAGAAACTGATTATTTGTACTTTAGAAAGGCTTTGACATAAACCAAACCCTTGCTGCATTCAATAATGTTTTTCCACTGCTGCTAGCATAGCCCAATAAGCACAATAGCTGTGGAGTTTTTGGATAAGTAAAGAGCCTTTTTTTAACACAGAGGAGAAAAACAACTTGTTTACACTTTAGCAGCTGCTTAAAGATAACAAATGAAGCTTAAAAAGGCGCATACTAATATCAACACATGATGTTCCTCAGACCTGAAAATAAAAAATCAGAGCTCCATTAGGCTTAGACACTGGTATTAGATTAAAAAGAAAAACAGTGTTTTCTTCTTGCATTTCTGGAGACAGACATTGTTTGTTGAAGAATGTAAAATTCAATCCCCCAGGGAATGCCAAAGGCTTTTTGGCAGACTCTCTGAAACTCAAGTCAACTCTTTTCTATAATAACTAACATCAGAAAGAAAAGGGGGAAAAAAAGGAAGAAAAGGAGGAGAAAGAGACATAATTGCTTTCAATGTTTACATCGCTCTGGCTTCTTGAATCTGAAAAAAAGTATCAGACTGAAAAGATTGGACTCAATCTAACTTTAAGCAATTGACAGGTGGACTTCAACTACTAATTATTCTAAGTGGGTAGTTAGTTAGTCTTCTTGGCTCTTTTTAGAACAACAATGGGAAAGAATATTCGAGTTTATAAGAAAAGAAAAAACTGTGCTCTCTCATATTTGTACTTGTTCGAGCTCTGTGCCATCTAACAATATCAGTTTTGTGTTTAAAAAGACCAGCTAACCCGCCTAACATCAGGGTGGGCATGCATTTCACTGTGAACATCCCTACAAACACGGTTTAACGGATGTTCTCCATTCAAGCTGAACAGATGGAAGAAAAATTACTCTAGGCATAAATTTTATGGATGCTTAGCAATAAGAAAGCTCAGGCTCAAGAGGATAGAGGTTGCTATAAAACTGACTTGCTTACGTGGGCATGCAAACCAAGGCTTTCTCCACTCTAAGGAGCTACAGACTAGCAATGCAACTCCCATACTTTGGGGCAAACAGAGCCTTATTGGCAATTTTTAAAATATCTCTTGCTCAGGGGAATTCTATATCAGTGTCAAAGAAGACTAACAAATCAAAAAGGCTCTGGGTGCTCTACCTCCCTGTATAGCTCCATTTCATGTTTAAAACTTTAAAAGGGTAATTCTAACTCAGATCCAATCCTGTGAGTGTGAATAGATCTAAACTGACCTCCTATAAGGACATCAGTGAAAAGTTTTGTTCACTTGCAATTATTTCCTACAAATAGATGTTCTTACCACATACTATTAGCAGTTTATAACATGCATCAATGCAAAGGCCTTAGAAACAAGTAAGCAATTAATCACTTAGTTTTGTATATATGTTTTATAATACTGGCTCAATTTGATTTCTTCAGGCTGTAATTAAGTGATTCTTTTGACTTGCAATGGTCACCTAAAGCAAAGATTTTGGGATTACATGTGGGAAATTTCAAGCAATCCCAGCAAGGCTGCTGTTCAACAATATTGTCTAACTAGATCACTAGCTGGATTATGCAGTAAGAATACCCACAAGACATAATTAAAGCAAAAAAAAAACCAAAAAACAGCTCTCCATGCCCAGAACAAGTACCTGAAGTGCTTCTCAGTGAATTTAAAAATTTAAACAATCTGACTAATTTCTGCACAGAGGAGGTGGTACACTGGTCAAATAACTTGCAGCAGATAGTTTGCTGAAGGGCAGCTTACAGAAACACAAAACTCAGCTGCAACTGAGGCTAGGCTTTTTTTTTTTTTGTAAACAGTGTGATTAGCCTTCCAGAATGACCAGTTTCTGAGACAATTTGCTGAGGAAAGATAAAAATGGAAAAAAAAAACCAAAAAACAAAACAGAAAAACAGTTGCTTCATTTGCATTTCTTAGACTACTCTGAAGCATCTGTTGCCCAGAAAAGATAACGCAGGGCATTTTGGAGTTTTACCCATCTCTCATGCTAACTTATGAAAAAAAGAGAAACAAATATATTTTCTGAAAAGCCATACCAATCTTCCTGCTGGACTGTTGTAGAGGTCCTAGCTGTTGCTTAACAGCGTCTTTTGGCAAAGACAATACAGCAGCGTGGATGGGCAACTCAGATAGCAAAAGCTCAGTAGTAATCTTTAGGAAGAAAGAAAAAAAATTTTCACAGATTCTGAGATTACATGCCTATCAGTAATTCTACGTACACAGTAAAGGTTACTGCACTAGGGATTCATATATTTATCAGTTAATCTGTCCCAAAGCCATGGAAGGTAATTAATGAAAAAGATAGTCAGGCATGGCTTTGGGCAGTAATTCAATATTACTCTAAATCTCTGCATGAGCAAACCTGTGAACCAAAGAGGAAATGCATACTGTACAAGGACACTTGTGTTCTGAGATGTGATTCCCCGTGGAGTTTTCAGATGAAGCACTTTTCCAGTGATTAACTCGGTATATTTGAATTTCGTTATTTAATGTTTTAGGTGACTGGTTATTTGTAGTGCACTGAGAGGAAAACAAGTTTTCCATGAATAAAATCAGAGTAAAAGGCAGATAACAACTAAGCCATCTCAGGTCACTCAAATCCCCAATGCTTCTTGCTGAGCTAGTAGGACATTCAGGGTGTGCTCTTACGGTTGGGTTTTTTTAATAATTGTGCCATATTTTTCTTCCATTCTGGGGGAAAAAGATCCACGCTGAGATACACAGAACTTGACTTCCATACTGGTAGATTCTCTCCCACAGGCTTCATTAAGAATCAGCAGAAAGAATCATTTGGGCTTTTCGGGATTTTCCAACCTGCTCTGAAAATGCTCCAGCCACACCAGCTTTTACAGAGGCACTACAATCTTCTGCTCCAGGGCCCTGCACGCCGAGCACGGCCAGGCAGTTGAGCCCTCATCAATTTTATAAAAGATGGGAGCCCTCAAAGCTGTCTCCCAGCTGAGGCAAGGAATATGACTGGCACACACCTCTCCAGGACCTGGAGACAGGCAAAGCATTATTTATCTCTCTGCCCATTTATTCCTAGGCGAGAATCAACTGAGATAATCTGAGGTGTTCAGCAAATTAAAAGATCTCTGCAGAGAAGCCCACTGGATGTGTACATTCTTTGCCAACAAAATGATTTGTTCTGCCATACTTCTTGGGAAGCAAAATGCCAAATATTGGACAGTGAGACTGGAAACCCAGCAAAGAAATTCAGATAAGGGTTAGATTAAAAATTAAATCAAATTTCAGAGCTTTGAAATTGTCCCTTTACTGCAGCATAATTCTCCCTGCTAAACTCGCTGGGCCCTAGATTTTGTGGGATACACTCCATCAGAAAGTGGTATTTTAAGCCTGTTTATGTTCTTTTAGTTCAAGAGTATTTTCATGGGCTGCCTTTCTCTTTTAGAGATCAAAGACAGAATTCAGACTGCACTGACAAACTCAATTCTGGATTACATACGGATATGAAATAGTGTTTCTGTACCATGAAATTTTTCAGCTTTCAAGCAAAATCCTTTCCTGTTTCCTGTTGGGATGAAAAAGAAGGCCTTTAAAAGTTTTATGCAAACTACCAAAATCTCAGGGGAGACTGGTGCAGTCCTGGTTAAAAAACCTGGTGGTCAGTGCTCTCATCTCTCTGATTTGGACTAAAGACTTGACTAAGTTTCTACAGCCAAGGGAACACTGATGAATAAAGGACTTCTGAAACCTCTATCAGCAGAACTTCTGTCCTGCAACAGAAAAGTCTTGGTAAAAGTCTAATCAAAATCAAAATCATCATATTTGTAGAAAGATATACATGAAGGAAATGAAGGAAGAAGTTAATCAAATGGCATCAGTTTTTGTCATTCCCCTCACCAGAAGGAAAACAGACATTCACCACAGATGATGAAACACTTGAAAACAAAATAACACAAAGGAAATCCCCCTCAAACCCAGAAGGGCAACAGCTACACCCATCTCTAACTCTATTTCTGGTATTCTGATCTACGATACCCTTGACTTCCTAGATTAATAAATTAACAGGCAGTAATGGTTACATTTTCAAATGTTATATATAAAGTTTTTCAGATTTTAGGCATGAATATTTCAAAGCATTATCAACTTAGCTAAAGGCTTTCCAAGTTTGGTACTTAAGACACTTTCTGCACAAACAAAAATATCTGGATTTGTGACCTTAACTCCCCAGAAGGTCAGGACTTCTGAGGAGTTAAGGAGGAGCACCTCTGCCCTCTCCACCTGTGCAGCCCCAACAGAAAGCCCCTACCTGAGGCTGGTTTTGCCACCAGGGCATTAATGCAGTAGCACAGAGATGCCTTTGTAGGATACTGTACACAAGGAGGTGAAGGTGAGGCACCCCCAGACAGCACGACCCGTGCAAGAGCTGCATCTGTGTTTCACAAGGAGATGCAGAGCGATGTGTTTGCATGCTGCACTGCCAGGACTGTCCCAGCTGGCTGGGACACAGCCCTACCCAAGGGTCATGCAGGTGATCCTGATACCCACATGGAGCCCCAGTGTATGGCACCCCTGTGCCCAAGCCAGGAGTGCAGGAGGCCTCTGAATGGTGGGGAGCTCCTTGTGGCAACAGTGGGGTGGGAAAGCTTGTTCCGTCTACATTATACTGAGAGCTGGCATCTGTCACAAGGACTACATGGTGACTTTTGACTGGCAGAAGATATACTTAGAGTGTTGAGACCTTTGAGATACTCTGACAGTTACATTTAGTTCATTTTTTCAATCTTTATTTAGATATATATAAAAAAAGATTTCTATTTCTTTTTTTAATGAAAGCCATCATGTGGCACCAGGGATCTAAGGCCCCTATGACTTATTCCAGACCTGGAAACACTGAGCAGAACCTATTTTTAATGTGCAAGTGATGACCAATATCACTCTGTATCATTCAAACTCTAAATAAGACTCAAAATAATTTAAATAAAAAAATTCATTAAAAGTATTGCTACAATTTTAATAAAGGTATTGTGTTTTAATAAAAAAAGCTAAATGTCAGAGTGTAACTATTGTGATGACTGTACAGTTTCCACATGATAAATAAAATACATGTGTTTTCAAACAAAGACTAGAGCATGCTTCACATATTTTTTCAGTTGTTGCCTAACATATCTGGAATATATTAAAAAGTCCTATTCAGCTGTAACTCAAGCAATGCACACAAGCCATGAAATACATACTCTTTGTACAGAGGACTAGTGTGCTCTCAGTAACATTTTTTCAAAGGGACACAGTCGCTGTGTGAATGACACAGAACCCAGCACAGATGCACCAAATTGCATGTTTGACTCCTGCATTAGGTGAGAACGACTCTCCAAAATTCAACTTTCTTGGCTGAGTTCTCATTCCAAATATTCTCCTTAAAGAGTAAGGTTTGCTACCAGCACAGTTTGCTTTTCCTATTCTGTTATGACAGCTTTACTCAACCTGAGGTTAATGGCGCAAAGCTGGAACGACAAAATTTCTGTAAAATAATGACAGTAAGTTTCCCTTGTTCACAGGCTGTTCATTCATACCCTTCCGAGTCAATGACAAAGATTCCATTGATTTTAGCAGTGACAAACCCCTGCCTATATGAAACACAGGTTTTGACCCCATCTTTAGAATGCATATATATTCTTGGAGTTACATATTTCTCCATAAAACTTTGGAAAACAGGCTGGATTAAAGTACAGGAAAATATCTGTATTTACCTCTCTGGGGAAATCACTTCGATGCTCAGAGAAACACAAAGACTGTAGGGATTTGCTTATTTGCTTACAGAGATGTTTGCCCTCAAACTCAATTCACAAACAAATCACAAATCTAAGAGGCAGTGAGATACCAGTGTGATTAATCATATCTTGTTTATCTCTAGTGCACCCTGGGAACACAGATCAGCAACTTATTCCCCTTCGGGCTTCATTCAGCCTCCTTTGAAAAACAATGAAAATGCCAAGGACTTCAGTGGCGAGTTGAAATTGGACATATGATTTCTGAGATGCAGCTAACAAGTCAGGGCTTCAGATAGGGTTTGTTTTCTAAATAATTATTTGTACTAAAATAAAATCTTTCACTATATTTAAGCTAAGAACGCCTTCAGTGTTCAGTCCTAGGAGACTGTTTATACTTGATCAGAATAACCCACCTACTCACAAATAAGATGTAGTAGAGAATAATTCTCTGGTTTTTATCAAGAAGAAGGACTAAAATTGCTGCAGACTTTGGAAGTCTGACATAAACGTTTATTTGTTTCTTTCAACAGTTTTATTACTTCCTTGCTATTTAACTGCAAGTTTCTTTAACAAAGGGAGCAAATACTAAAGCGCTTTTGTAATAACTGCAAACTTTTAACATTAAGTTGGCAGAAACAATCCATTTTTAATAAGTCTGTCTTGGTAACCTTGTATTTTGACCCAAGGTGAAAGGTGAAGATTAAATCTCTTCCACCTTTCTGAATGCAGCTGCTGTGCACACAGACTTTAATTGATGTGAGACTCAGCTTTGTAACCCAAGCCCATCTCCCGCCTGCAGCACTGAAAACGTGCGATTCAAGGCTCAGTTACTGCTGATAGCAGGGCCCTCTCAGCTGACGGTGTGGACAGGAGAATAAGGTCTTTGTCACTATCTATTCTCCGTCAGAGTGACTTTTTTCTTCATAACTCCAGTATTCAGGTCAGGCCTATAATGGTGGCCTCTCAGCAAGCAACGATATAAAGTAAAGCAAACTGAAAAACGAGACAAACAACCCCTGGGTGAGCAAAGTGGTGATGCTGAGCAGAGACCCAGCAGACACACCCTAGGCAACATGTGTGTGAGTTTCTGTGGGGAGAGGGGTTTGGACAGATATAATTCTTTCTACTTTCAATTCTCTTTTGCACCTGACTGAGTGCAAAGATATCTCAAATCTGAATTCCTTCTTTTTCTCCCTGAGTACAAATACCTGTACATTAGGAAGAAAGTTGTTGGCCTTGGAATCACGGCGGCTCTAGTGAAGTCATTCTTTAGGGGTTTTTTAACCATAGCCTTGACTGCTTGAACAACATTAGTACTCTTGAGTCCTGGCCTAGAGATGTCTCTCTGAAATCAGGGACTAAATCAAGACACAATAATAGAAACTGACAAAACAGGTAAGGTTAGTCGAGCCTTTTCTAAACTTAAACCACATCTACTGATACGCAAGAGTATCTAAAAGCATTGGGAGCTAACCAAAACCATTTTAAAAGTCTAACTTGAATTTGAATAAACAAGTAAACACTTGCTAAATTGTGCTGTGCAGTCCTCCCACAGGCTTTAGATATTGCCCTGCACGAGGGTCGAGTCCCAAAGGAGCATCTCTAACATGTGGCAACCAAACACACTTGCTGAGTTTAGGTGGAGAACCAGTATGTCACACACACATTGGACTTACCACTTCAAAATGGAAATAAATTGATTTTTTGATGTGTACTGGCAAAGGCAAAAATTGTACAAAAATATTTCCACAATACCACATTAACATTTTAGATAGGAGACTTTAAACTTAAGCTGTATTCTATATGCATGTTACAAACAATCTGCATTGTTTTCACTTGAAAAAGAATTAAAAAAAAAAAACAACAAACCCCAAAACCCCAGAGTAGAACCAAAGAACAGCATGTGCTTCCAGTCTAGTCCTCCAAGTCATATCTTTCTGGCAGGTCAGCTTATTTTAGAGAAACTTGGCTTCTATCACTTTGTGATTTTAATTCCAGCATTTGGCAAAATTTAGTTTTCTAATCACTGGCTGAGTGCAGAGGTCCAAATTACAAAAGTGAGGACTTTTCCCTACCTCCTGCCAGGGCCAGGTGACAGCAGTGGGTCTGCTCTGGGGTTTCCAGAACACCCGACTCTATGTGTAACTAGACAGCATCATGTTTAAAGGCCACTGTAGTATAAACCACGCTTGAACTAAGGGACATTTCCGAAGAGCCTCAAACCACTCCAGCAATCCCCTGAGACTCCAGATGCTTTCACAGAGCAGCATTTCCAGAGGATCACCAAATGCTCTGAGGCTTAGTGTAGGCAGGTTTGCGAGTGACTGCATTTTTTCCCCTCCACTGTGAACAGAACCATTTTAATGTGAGAATTACAAGCATTTTAAGATAAATCACTCTCCAATTATGCCATATTATTCATTATACATCTCAAAAGAGAAAAATTTAAAACTGAACTTCACACCTCTGAGAGTTAAACTCATGAGACAAGAAAATGAAGATGCCTAAGGATGCTGAGCTTTTGTTAAACACTGCTGGATTCAGCAACGTTTTTAGGGGCCCTAGGCAATCAGTTTGGTCATTGGCTTTGTTCATACTTGCCTCTTTTCTGGACAGTGGCAGGAGCCGTGTCACTTAGGAACCTGAAAGACCTCGGAGAAAGGTCTGTGAAACAGTGATGGAGTGTTTGTAAAACTTCATTCCCATGCAGCTGGCAGGTATGTACCAGCAGCAGCTTGCAGACACAGCTGGAGCCTGGCCTCTCTCTGCTGTCCGCTGCTAGTTACATGATCATAATTATGACATCAAAGTTATCACTCCATGAGAAAATATACTTTGGTTTTTCAGAGACTGTGCATTTTGTGCACTACAATTATCCCCCACAGCTTCCTCAGAGTTAATTGCCAATCAATATCTGATTTTAGACAGCACAGATTGGGTTTCTTTTTTAAAGGCAGAAAAATATCTTTCTAAAGGGGCTCTCTAAGAAGAGTTATATGAAATATAACTTACTGTATGAGCTGATTCTAAATGACTTGCTAATTAAGCACCAAGTCATCTGTTAATAAAAGTAATTACAGAGGGTTCAAGAGACCTGGAATAATATTGTTAATCACAGCCTGAAATTTGCTATCCTGCTACGCTATCCAATTGATGATGTACTGTCTACAGAGGCAGAGACAGAGGTGAAGTGAGAAACTTAGCACCACTAACCAAGCCCTAAATTACCTCCTGAGTCATTACCAACATCAGCTAGTATCTGAATAAAAGAGAGGATGAAAAGATAAAAATAAAACCACTAGGAATATCTCCTATTTTAATACAAAGCCTAATTCAGGAAATAGGCTGAGGTTGCAGGGGCATTAATACGTTATTGTGCTGAACTTGGGGTCAAAAGTCAGCCAGTTACAGAAAAAGAATTACATACCTATAGGGTATACTGTAGTCCATTTGTCAGAGAAGTTTTGCATTTAAAGCTATAGCCCACTACAGTGCTGTTATATGGCACAAACTAGCTTTATTCTGACCAAGAAACTCCTTATCCCTTTTCTTTTCCTAGAGATGTAATATGCTACAGGACAGGATTTAATTCACAAGTGTCCTACATAAATGATGTGCATAAAATCAGAAAGAATCTACTCACTCCTTTCTCTCCATTCCTTACACTAAAAGGACAGCTTCTGGTTTACTCCACAGCGTTTTATCTTTAGGGAGGAAAAAATTCTTGAGAAAAAAAAAAATTGACCCATCATCTTTTTACTTCAAAAATATTGAATTAAATGAGAAGGTTGGAGTGTTTTTACAATTCTACTTGTACTAACTGCAGTAAATTGAGCCTTGCCTTAGTTTCCATGGACTTACTCAATTCTATTTCTCTTGATAAGGGGATCCAGCAAGGTTCACCATCAGTTTGCATATGGACACTGTATGTTACTGAAGAGAAAAATCCATATGCCTTAAATACAACTTTCTTACTATACCTGCTCCTCTCTCCACTTATTTGGTTGAGAAAAAGTAAATTGTTCTCGTACTGCAGATGCTTCTGAGCAGTCCACATCACCTCTGAACACCAAGGGCGAAGGCTGTACCAAACCACTGGTATAACGAGACAACAGCTGGGAGAACATTAGTCTTGTTCTCTCCAAACTTCTGAGCCCTTTCTCTGATGAGAATAGAGGTTTGCTCAACTTCTTGTACACCAGAAGGAAAAGCTTTACTGGCCAGTGTGCTCTAAACCAGCTTGTGACCCTTGCATTTCTCAGAGCAGCAGACCATGCCACCTCCCACACCCTTAGGCTGTGCACAGCTCACAGACAGGAGTATTTGGACCTTGCTGTTCACACGCGGTACCTTTGCAACAGCAAAGGCAGGGGATTCTGAGAAAAAAGGGAGAGGGCCAAGTGCCATCCTCTCAGTTGCTTCACTACACCAGCTGGTACGGTCAGGCCGATAGGCTTGGTAGAAAACCAGACTTCTTTAAGGACTGGGCAATAAACAGGGTGATAAAGACATATTGGACAGAGACTTCAACCGAGGTGACATGAAGGCAAGTGTAGAAGAAATTGCCAAGGGGAAGGTTAATTATACATCCTAGGGAGCTGTTATTGGGTTTGATGGACTAGAGGCAGAATCTGAGGTCCTTCCAACCCATTAAACAATGTCTTCCCAAGAAGGCCTAATTGAATAAGATTTGAGATTAGTATTGAAGAATTTTCTACTGGACCTTACTGCCTCACAGATCCTAAAAGGGGTCAAAAGGACTCAAAGAAAGGCAACTGCAATCAAGGGCACTTACTAATGATTAGAATAGCACAAGTAGATCATGAGGCTTGAGTGGGATTCTCAGATACCTAAGAAATAAAAATGTAAATTTTACTCCATTTTTCAGATTCAAGTTACTTTTGAGGCAGATAGACACAATCACATACCCTCTTTTCCCAGGAACAATCATCACTGAATAAAAAAGGGAGTAAATGTAAAGACCAGATGTTATCCATAAATGTGGCTCTGTATGATTTAAAATCTCTCAGTTTAACCTAATAAAAAGCACTTCTTAGAATTTCTTAACCCTGAGATAAAACATGTGTGATACAGAATGTGGAAACTTGCAACCAATAAACATTAATAAATTTCTGGTATATCAAATTCATTTGGCTACATAATTATTTGCCACGCAATGCAGAGTGAAAGACACTCTCTTTATTCATCCCAAGGACCCAGTCCGCAGATTAATTTAAATGCTTGTTTCTCAGTGGGAGTTGTCTGTTTAAAGTAGTTTTGAGGGTCTGGGCTACAGCTCTCAGCTCTTCATTGACTTAAAAAATGTGGTGTGGCTGTTTTATGCAGAAAGGGACTTTAACCCAAAACAGCATCTTTGTAAGAGGATTAGAAAAATTCCATTCTTTTAATGACTGGCTAGATGTTTGCTCTCCTTTACTTAATACTCTTTGTCTGTTATTCTTAATTATCAACATAAATGCTTTAAACCAATGTTGTAAGTAATCTGTCATTTTATCCAAGTTTTTGTTGAATGGTTCTTTTGAAATGACCTGATTATTGATTTCTTTAGGAGACCATTCAGCTAAATTCCCATGCCTGCCCACATAACAGCCCCTCTGCTGCTTTTGGGAGGTTCCTCTAAGATTCATGGTGGTGAGTTTAGCTTCGTGCTAGCCCAGGCAAATCAGGAACTTCACTGGGTGGGAAAGATGTGCTTAGGATGGCCAGTAAATACTGGCACAAAATCTATTTTTTAATGTCATTAGTGATGCCTAGCAATTTGTGCCATGGTTTTTTTTTTTTTTTTTTTTTTGTTCCAAACATTAATGTTTTCGCGGTGCCTTGATAAAGATGGAAACTTTTTCCCCCAAAATCTTGTATACCAATCAACTCCCTTGGATCCTAAGTAAATTAAAACTAGTCTTGGACATCAGCAACTAACATAGTTCCTTAAAAATCCTGGCTGAGGACTAAATTTCACAGCACTAATACAGTCCTATGTTACAGGATAGTGTGTGATAACAGGCCTTTTAAAACAGCCAGGATATATTTTGTAATTTAGAAAATTACTCTGAGGAACCATTTGTCAGTTTAATGAAAATCTGAAACTACAGGTTTGCATAATAGAATTAATTGTAATGGCTCTGCTGGAATGATTTCTTTCAGACGGGTTATTTGAAGGATTGAAAGAGGGATTTCACAGCTGAAAGAAAGAAAGGATTTATCCTAAGACCCATGTAAGCAAAACACGTTTACATTTCATAATATAGTACCTTTGACTCTGTGGGACTATTGTTTTCACATGTCTTGAGATGCAGGAGATACTTCTATTCACAAGTCTATTCAAGGATATCTTGAAAGAATTCTGTGCCCTCCTAGTGCAGGTGTTCATCACCCACAGATGACAAAGGAGTCGGTGCATTTACTTATTACATTGTGACCTTATAGAGTTACAAAGAGTTACTTGGGGTTGTGGCACATCCTTGCCAAGAGGGATCTATGGAGTAAGGAGAAAACCTGTTTCTAAAACAGAGGAAAGGTTCAGGTCTCAAAAAGGTGAGATGGATGCAAAAAAATACAAAAAAACCCTATAGCTCAGAGTGACAACATGGTCACCCAGAGAGCTGCTGGGAATCATCAGTCTCCAAATTTAAAACATCATTTCACAACAGGAGTGGTGACTTTATGGGAGAAAATAAGTCTTGATAATCCCCATGTGTAAGTTTGCTGCTTAAGCCCTCAAATAGCATCGGTATTAGCAGCACCTTACACCCTTCATTGCTCAGTAGTAACTTCAGAGCACAATGTGTGTGTGTATGGTGGTGGGGGGACACAAAATACTTTGGCTTGGGGCTCCCCCTACCCATACAATGATTCTCCTTCAGTCCTTCAAATAGAGGGTCACTTCCATTCCTCATTTTATTTCTTTCACTGCAGTTGAAATGGGTTTGGCAACCCACTGGTGGGGAACAAAAACAGATTCTATTCTGACAATTGAAGAACATCCCAGTGCCAGGCCCATGTCAACGTTAGGCTGCAAAAAGTCTTACGAAGCAAATATTATTATGAAGCACTAAAACAGAAGAGGTTCAATTCCACACAGCTTCTGCTCTCACCAGCAACTTCTTGGCCAGTGAGCTGTGCCCATGACTGGAGAGTGGCACTTAACAGACAGGAACAAATTATACGGACACAGATGCAGCAGCACATCTGATGCACTGAGAAAAGGAGCAGGTGGGACAAAGGTCCCAAAGGTCTGACCAAAATTGCAGCAAATAAACAGCAACAGTAGGTAGAGTGACATGTGTAAAGGGCGAGAGGCAGCACAGTTTGACATCTTTGCCATAAGGGCTAGCTGAGCCAAGTGACAGCTCATATCCTGGCCTCTTACAGCTGCAGTTACCATATTGTACCCATTCTTCCCCTAAAATACCGCTGAGTAGTCAATATGCAAACACTGCTGCTTGGATTCATGGCAAAAACCACTTTTTGGTGCATGGACTACCAAAGGATATTGAAATACAAACTCTGTTATTGTTATGGGACTAATTCCTTACCCCTTGGGTTGAAACCTTCTCCACATTACATAGACTGTGATTATACTATACAAATATATTTTCAGGATGTGCAGTGTTGCTCTCCGGCCTGTTGCAACGAAAGTGCCAATGTGTAAAGTAAGGTGTTTACTTGCCTTCTGCCACTTGGGCTATAATTTTCTCCTGGGGAAAAAAAAGATTAGACCACATTTCTGAACTAGAAATCTAAAGTGTTATTATGGTCACAGCCATAGCAACACTAGAACTATAAGAACTGTAGCCACCTCCACTATATGATTTAAAATAAAAACATAATTATCGTTGTCTTCTGGTAGCTAGGTAGAAAATTACGCATTGCACTTGTGCCACTTGTAATTCTACACAATTTGTTCCAAATCTGTTATTTGACAAGTGTAGGAAAGCACGAGCAGTGGCTGGTATGCAAGGGAGTGTCTTGGGAACTGCCATAAGGTAAATAGATGTCAGCGAGTCCCTGGCCCCGAAGGCCACACTGCAGAAGCTGAGCAGCGTTAAACACGGCGTGCTTGCCAACCTGCGAGCCACCTGCAACTTCCTCCCTCTGAGGCAAACAGCAGTGCTCAGCAGACCTCAGCTGCATGGAAAGTATATTTATGCCCAACCTGTTTTCCCAGAAGGGCACAAAACACCGATCTGAAGCAGCTTAACAATAAAGCAGCGATAATAATAGGAAATTATCCTCCTTAGCACAGTTCTGCAGTTAGAGAGTGCATTTTTTTGGTTCAGCTGCCTTCTACAGGAAAAAAAAAATAGGTTGCCTCTTAGATTACAATTTACCCTGTATTACTTTGTTTATAACATTTCTCCACCCTCTATGCCACCCAGAGTGAAAGAGAGTTCATGACACTTTTGATGTGTATTTTACAAAGAGTGCATTTTAAATAAGCCGGGGAGGTTAACTCAAGATCCTTTAATCCCAGCATATATCTTTGTTAAGGAAACATAGACCAAACCACTGAAAATCCCAGCCAGAAAACAGGTTTGAGTAAATCCCTCACCCTGGAAAAAAAAAAAAAAAAGCCATCTCAGACCAAATTCAGTGATGTACATTTATATCCTTTCTGCAAAAAAACCCCTCAGTGGTGGCCAGGGGGAGAGTGCCCTTGCCAACAGGGTTGTGGCTCTCCTGCTCTGCGAGCAGCCTGGCACAGCAGCATAGGATGCTGTGCCCTCACAGGTTTGCAGAGCTTTGTAGGTGCCTTGGGTGACCCCCCACCTTCCTTCTGCCCCCAGCAGGCTCCCAGCATGCTCCCTTGCCATGGGAGGCCATGGGATCTTGGGAGCAGCACAAAGTCTGACAGCAGAGCATCCCACACACCTCAGGCAGCTCTCTGACAGGGAAACTTGCAAAGATGAACAGGTATCTTTGATCAGGACTGACTGAAATTAATTAGCCTGTCCCTCTTCCCTATTTCTTTGTAATCTAATGTTTTTTCACTTAAAGGACACCAATATTTATGCATGTAAGTACATGCTCCCCTAGGTTGATGTCAACCCTAAGCCCTGGAAAAGCAACCCATTTTGGTTACAAATGACCTCCCTTACCTTCACTGACAGCTAAATGTATGTCCTGTACTCATGAAGCGAAAATGACTGGGCTAATGGGCTGGCACTGTTGTGTCTCTGCCTGAAGAAGGATTTTTAGAGCCACCACAAAGTCTGGTCCACTTACAATGCTCCTCAAGACATCTTGAAATCTCAGTACCTCCTCCTTATGTATTTGCCTCTATTTTGGAACCATCAGTTCCAGGGAAGATCAGGGAATAACTGCACAGCAAGCTGAATTGCTTTGAGTCTTCAGTTTAGTTATTCTGCAATGTTTCTTTTTTAAAATAAAGTGCCATAAAGACTGAAACTAGCATTGGACAATGCAGGAGAATAAACACCTTCTCATACAAAGGACCACATAAACTTATGTTTAGCTTTGGGAAAAGAGGAGTGTTTTCTCTGTTTGACAAAAATGAAAACAAATTGGTTTGGGGGGAATGAAGAAGAGGAGAATTTATGGCTATTTTTAACCAAACCCCAAAACATTTCAACAGATTTATCACTTTACTCATAGAAATGTTTGTTTTCTGTAAAATGATCCAAACCCAGTTTTACTATCTTTGATTTGTGATTTTTTCCCCTTGCATGGGCTTGCTCATTTTTCTTTGAACTACAGTGAAAAGACACATCAGTTAAAGTAAATATGTCACAAGCCAGAACTGGATCTAGTGATCCAGCACAACCAAACTAACATTTCATTAAAAGGTTTTCAAGTCTTTTTAATAAAGACCATTTTAAAGCAATAACCCTTTTTTGTCCTTTTAGGTCAGCCTGGAAAAAAACCAACATGGAGAAAGCAGTAAATAAAACAAGCAGTATAAAAAATATTATAAAATAAACGGTAGAGGAATTTATCCTCTTTTGGAAAATGAGCTAGGCTAAAGTAAACTGCAGTCTCTACAGGCTAAAATACTTGAATTCCTATAAATATTTGCATGCCTAGAGGTAAGCCCTTACCCTCTGCTCTTACCTCTCTTTGGTAATTTTTCCCACCACAAATGATATGCTGTCAAGATAAGATAATAAATTTTCAATATAGCTTCTGTGAATTGCTGATTCAATCTTTGACTAATTAAAACGTTTTAGCAATTTAATTTATATTTCACTGGAAATGCAGCTTGCTCTTTTTACATTTTGTTTCTCCTAAGAAGTGTCACTGGTTTGCTGTGACTTATCTTTTTTGTATCAGGACACAATACCTAATGAGTTTTTCTTTTCCAGTAACTTTGCATTATCGCTATTTTGTGGTTTTCCAGAACTGATGGGAAGTGTTTACAGTAAAGAAATACTACCCACTTAAAGTAGCTTTGTCTGTCTGGAAGTTGTGCACTGTACCATGTTACACTCAACCCTGAAGGTTAGCAAGGGCCAGACTCCTTCAAGAGCCAGGAAACCCAGGAGCAGCTCAGGGTGATGATTTCTGGCACGTTGTCCTCCTGCCAGGTGTGCAGCAGGGAAAAAAGCCATAACAACTTTCTCAGGGTTGCAGATTACTTGCTGCCGTTTGCCAGAAGCATTTGCTAATGGCATCACAGTTTCTCCCATAAATGGAATTAACCTGCCTGCAACGCAGCTTACAGGAAGGGCTCGGAAACACCAAGCACCAGGAATATACAGTGGGGCAGAGGACCTCCGTTTTGAAATGCAGAAACAGCAACAAACATGGACCTCAAAAGTCTCACCTAGAACAAGACCTTTCAACCCCTTCTCTTCTCAGTCCTGGCTCAATCGGTGGCAGATGACATGGGGAAAAGCAAGCAAAACCAAAATACCAAAAGCCCCAGAAAGGCTTTTTTAGAGATCTGGTTCTTCCCTACTGCCAAATAGCCAGTTTTAGGAATGAAGCACAGTGGTGACACTAAGTTAAGGATTTTTGGACCCACATCTGAAACAACTGAAGGAGCCATATAGGGCAGAATAGCTCCATGGAGAAGAAGCAGCAGAGGCAAGGAATGGACTATGTAATTTTGATATTAGCATGATTTTTGACAGCCATTTGTACTAAATTGGAATGAATTTCCACTGATACAGCACTACTGAAGGGATGGCTGTCTGATAAGTTGGACTGGCTTGAAAAGACTGATAACAAAAATGAAATTATCTGCATCTCTTGCCACAGCACCTGAATCTTTTCTGCACTAGTAGGCATGCCATGGTCTAGGCTCCAATGTCCCTGGTCTGACCTGCTCTAGGTCACACAGGTCCCATATTAGTTGGGCAGAACTGTGCATACGCCAGCCAGAAGCTGAGAAAATCCTACTGGAAATGGGCCTTTGTAACATCTGACTGGAACCATTCAACACCTGAATCACTGGATCAAATATACATCCTCTATCCAGTGATGAAGAAACCCCTCCCCTGCCTCGATTTCATACAGTACTTGAGGTTCAATGAACCTCCTTTTGCAGGAAAAAAAGGTTCCCAAAGGTCCAATACCCCAGACTAAACCCAGAGCTTTCAAAACAGCCCTTACCAGGAGCATTTGCCTTTCTTCATTATTACTGTGCCTCTACTTTCAACTGGAGGTCTGTGTGTGGCCTTCATCTAAATTCTGTCTTTAAGGATGACAAATAGAATTTTAAATATTTGTTAGTTAAGGGCCCCCACTGTCTTTTAAAAATATAAATACATATATCCTCTGCAGAAAAATGACAAATTCATGTTTGCATTGATGATTTTCCTTCCCGCTGTGCCCCCTCTCCCCCAGTCCTTCAAGGAATATTGTCTAAATACCCTCCAAGGGTTCCCTGCTCCTGGCATGCATATGAATCTCCTATTAGTGTCAGTGAGAGTTATGTCTGCATATTGTAAGAAGAATAGATAGCTAAATAATTCATTAGACCCTACACATAAGTATGTTCTCCTTGATGAACAGTTACGATCAACATTCATGGAAAGGTCCATTTCTAAATATTTTTAAAAACTAACTAAGTGTTTCAGCTATTAAGACTCTGCTTACAATGTAAGTGATTTAAAGCAAAGAAGTGTGGGCAGCACAGATTCCTGAAGATTTTCTATGGCAGCATCAGTTACTGCTGCTGACACAGGAAAAATATGGGCGAAAAGGCAATCAATGGGGCTACATTTTTGACTTGACTTAATTCATTAATATTTGAAAACAAGTAAGTCTGGTTTGCCCCAGGGATTGGTAATAGGATACAAGCCTTTCACCTCTGGGTCAGCAGTTCAAAGCCAACTTTGGGCAGTACTGACTGAAAGTCATTACTATCTATCCGAACACTCTTCAAGAGTATATGTAAAATAAGTTGGTGGTCTCTGTTTATTTCCTAATGGCTAAGGCCCTGATTCAGCAAAGCTCTTAAGCATGTACTTAATGAGAAGCAGATGTTCAAATCCTTTTGAATTTAAACATCTGAATACAGTTAAGCACGTTCTGAGCAGCCTCACCAGCATGGGCAGGCTGCAGCGTACACAGAGGAAGGTTTGCTAAATGAGACCCTCAGTGTGTCAGTTGTTTGTGCACACACAAATAGAGGGAACAAGAAAGCCAGCCCATTTCCCCTTCCCCCAAATAATATTGCCCACATGCTGCACTGTATGCTAATAATGGCACAGCAGAAGAATGAGACTATCAGCCACAGAAAAGTTCCCCCTTTCATTCACCCGTACTAATGAGACCAGGTGGGGAAAAAATGTTTGCATTGCCATTATAAAGCAGAATATAAGGCCACAGAACTGTATTGCCTTTATTGCTGCTCCCCAGCCCAGCAGCTTTCATGAGCATGGAATGTGCTTTAAAGAGGAGTGGAATAGAAACATGGTATTTTCATAACCTTCCTGCTGCTTATTCATGCATGTGCTGTGCTAAAAAATGTGTGCATATATGAATCCAGTCTGGAAGAATGCAAGCCTCATAGCCCAACCACAGGCAGTATTTACCTACAGGTAAAGGCCATTTCTTAAAAGTTAAGGCTTTTCAAGAAGGAGGTGGGGGGAAGTTACTTGGGAATTTAATGACTAGAGTGCTTATTTGTACTTGAAAATCGTTAGGACTGGCATCTGAGTAGAAGTTTTTAAACACTCCTGTTAAAGCCGTCATCTCTCTGCTAGATTAAATACCTTCTAAGATTACCAGTGGATCAGATTTGTTTTGCTTCTTTTAAAGAGAATTGTATTCTGGGACTTTTCCACGGTGTTGCTGCTTATTGTCTTGCACGATCAAGGTCAACTGCTGCGAAATTAAAGCTAGTGTTTCAAACCACAGCAAGCTGAGAAAACCGCCATTTCAATACCATGACTGCATGTTAGTAAGGCAAGTAGAATTTCATCAGCTGCAAGTGCTGCTCCCTGTCCCTAAAGACCTCTGCAGTGGTGTTAGCTGTACAGCCCAGTAAGTCCTCTCTCAAAGGAGAGATGGTCCCAGTACTGCTGACCTTCAGCTGAAATCAGTGAGTGAATTATATCATGGGACTGAGATCAACATCCAGAGCAGCATTCGGTAAATCTTCTGGCCAGTTTTTGCTTGAATTACAAAGAGATAGCCTACAATCAAACTGGTTCGTAATGAAATGATCACACCCAATTTCCTGCAGCTTAAGCAACAGTTTTCCAAATATCTAATCTCAGAAGATTTCTATCTCACAGTATTTTGGGTAAGGTTTTAATAAACATCCTTTCCTAAAATGCATGAAACCACTGGCCTCTATTAAATTTGCCCATTGCTAGTGGAAAATCAACGTAAAAAGTAATAATAATCAAATCTTTGGTATGGCTAAGAACTCCTCAGCCTGCAGGAATTCTCAGAAAACACTTCCTATAGCATGAATGCTCACTCTTCTTCTGGAACAATCAAGAAAGGCTATTCCAAAAACTCCTTCTTCACTCCGTAGCAGGATGCTTCATGCTGATCCCTGTTTTGGGACCCTTTAGTGCTTTGTTAAGGCTTTCCAAGACAAGCTCTGAGCTCTTGTGTTTCCAATGAATGTGCAGAATTCACCCACTTCTTTCTTTAATCATAAGTTACCTACAGTTTTGATTATGATAACTATATTATTATACAAACATGGTAATTTCAAACTCTGAATGATTTCAAAACAATTTACATTGGCTGGTTTTTGATCGTCTCAAATTCATAAGTTTTTGTTCTTTGCAGCCTGTGATCACCCACTGACCTTCATATGAAACTAACACAGCAATTAAACAGAACACAAAGTAAGTGCCTGCCACCCTGGCTGAACTGGGAAAAAAATCACTGTTCAGCCAAGTGATGCTGTGGCTCTTCTCTCATTTTGCACAGTTCTGTGCAAGGAGAGCTCCATAACTTTGTGAACGGAGTTCATGTTTATCTGGGATGCTACTGCTGTGCTCTCAGGCCAGAGCTCTGCTTCTGCTCCTTTATCCCAGGGACCTTTTTGTTTTATTAGTCATAGTAGCCACAGGAAATTACAAGTACCACCAAGACACACTGATGATAAATAAAGGTTTGGAGCTGCCTTTCCTTTCCCTTTCCCGTTTATGGGAGAGCTTTATCTACTATGACAGTAACCGCCAGGAGAATCAGCTTCACTCCAGTACTCCAGTCCTATTTGTGTGTTCAGCTTTCCTGAGAACAAAGAGGAGGTCCTGGTTCATTACTCAAAAATGCTGTGACTATAACTCAAAATAGAAAAGCATAACAATAGGTGCTCAATGAAGGAAACACCTGCTTTTAATTTTCCTGTAGTGTTTAAATGAAGCAAATTAGATAACCTAATTGAGGACAAAACTTTAAATCCTGGTTAGAAATCAGAGCCGTGTTACACTCCCACAGACTGACAAGCAGAGTGAATGCACGTTTGATTCAATTTGATTTTTGCTGGTTCTTAATTAAGTTTAAGAACTTGAACAGAAAGTATGCTATTACCTGTTACGGTCCCATGATAGAATTTGTCTCGCTGCAAGTGTGTCACACCAAAATGTTTTTATTACTTGTATAACAGAACCTTACCCTAGAGGAGGGACTAGCAGGATAAGGTGTTCTCCTTGAAGGGGTGTGTGGCACGAGGCAGACCTGCAAGACAAGCGGACACCCTGGGAGAGGCACAGGCATGGTTCTGGCATGCAGTTTGGCCTAAGCAGCAGTGATGAGCAACAGCCTGCACTCCCTCAATCCACTGACACACACAAGCAGCCCCTGGCAGGCAAGCAGCTCCCCAGGAACAGGCTTAGTTAATCTACACAGCTCTACACTCACCACGGAGACAGCCTTCAGTAAGATATGAGCAAGATCCTTGCCTCAGGGAATCCCAGCATCCTTAAACACTTACAATTGCCTAATAATGCCAAAATACCTCTGAGGTCTCAAGTTTTAAAACATGAGCAAATAAGACAGATCAAGCCCCGGATGAAAATACATTCAATCACACACACAGGAGCCAAGAGGCTGAAGAACAAAGGAACCACATTTCCATGACTTCCAAGCCTGTGCATGGACTGCCGGGGCAATCAAACTCTGCTGGTATTTCCTCTGAATTCCGTCCAGCCCCTACCCCAAAAGCTGGTCACTAGGCTGGAAGCAGGGAGAAGCCATATGCTGGAACTTCCTCAGTTTGTGGAGCAACACCAGGGGTCCTCTGCAGCTGGTCCCAGCACTTCTGGAACCACAGCAGTGCCATCATAGCCACCAGTGAATGAACACAGCAGCTGGACCACTTGTTTACCCAGCAGTTTGCCCCCACAAGCCATAAGAAGTCCTGCAGACCCCATGGCTCTGGGATTTGCCATGATGGGGGCAGGAAGGGACATGGCTGAAGTCCTGCAGAGCCAGAGGCTGATGCCACTTCCTCAGCAAGGGAGGAGAAAGGGGCACACTGAAGCACAGCACCACGGATTGGTGAAAACCCCACAGAAACCTCAGTTCTAAGGGGCTGCACAGTATGAAAGTTGCACATTTATGGGCTAATCCTTTACTGTTCAGTGATGTGGCTTTATGTTCTCGGTGTTTTCCTTTCTGCTAAGTGAAGATGGGGGGAAAAAATTAGTTTGACTTCGGAGATGTGCATTTTTTCATGTTTTGGAGGGGACACCCCAAACTGGAAAATTTCCAACTAAAAAAATGTATGTGCATCAGTAGTTCTCCTTCCCCTTCCTCATAAAACTTGGACTGTTTTCATATTTATAATGAAATGAGGAAAAGATTTAAATGTGAGCAGTTTTGCCTTTCATTAGGAATATCTTGAATGACATTAGCTGGGAATAACACAGGTCTGTGTGTTTTTCTTGGAAAGCCAAAATTCATTTACTACAGACCTTTGAAAACAACACCTGTGCACTCTCCCATCTTACTCCTTTCCTTCAGTATCCTCCAAAAGTCTCCAGACACCAAATTCTTATTTTGGATGTTTTCAGCAGGGTTTCCGTGACCTGCTTAGAGAGGAACCCCCCTCTGAGAATCCGTGGAGGGTTGGCTGGCATGCAGGAATTCTAGCCAAGGTGTTAGAAAAACATCAAGCCAATCTTGCAAGGACAGACTTGTTCTCTGATAAGAACCATTTTGTTAAGCAGAAGGGCACTTATGAAAAAGATACTTTCTATGCAAATTTTCTATTTAAACACCTAAGCACTTTAACCAACAATATTTTACAAAAAGGCACTTGTAACTTAAGCTGACAGCCAGGGTTTGGAAAAAAACCTTCTCTTTCATCTGTTTTTGCCAGTCTTTCAAGTCATATCTGTAAACAGAGCATGGAAAAAACATATCTCGAAAGGTTTTATTTTGAAGCTCTTGCCTTCCTCTTGCCTGTTGGATCACCTTTACTATTAAATCAGATTGAATGCTCAGTGATTATCAGTACTGTGAGTCAGAACTACCATACGTGCCCATAAACCTGAATTTTGCTATCATTTGAATACAACAACAAAGAATGGTAACTTCATTAAAGAAAAGAAATTAAACTCTAAAGAAATCACCCTGTGAAAACACAGAATTAGATTCCATTCTCCAGGTTCTCAGAAATCAACAGCGTGGACACACTACCAAATTCAAAGAACCTCTCCAGGCACACTTAGTGTTCCACACTATCAGAAATCTCTACATGGACCAGCTGTAGGCCTGGAATCAGCTCAAGGGATATGAGAAGGTATGATTACACAAGATTTCTAATTCAACTTTGAAGATTCAGTAGGGATCTGATCCAAAGCCTACTGAAGTAAATGGAAAAAAATAGACTTATATCTTAGTTTAGACCTATTCAGTTTGGATAGAGTTCAGAGAAGTACTCATACTTGGCAGCTGATGTAAACTAAACACATTAACCTATCATTAGAAAAAAAGGTGCCAGAATAGATCTATGTAAGGACAAATCTGTGAAGTATTGTTTTATGATCTGGCTAGCCATTCCAGGATTCCAACACCTTAGCAGAGAGGTAAAACAAACTTTTGGTCTATTTATGAACGTGAAGCTTAAAGATCTGATCCTACCCTTTTGTCAATTATTGCCACAGATAAATGCAAGTCTACAAATAAGTAATGACTTTTGGTGAAATTAGTGCTGCTCCCAACACTACTTGCCTTTAATTGCTATTCCTTGACACTTTTCTTCTGTTTGTAAAGGAACAAAATATTTATCACATTAATGAAGTAAAACTCCATGAAATCATTCATAGCTTACTTACATATTTGTATTTTAGCAGCAAACTATAACAGAAATTGATTCTTAAACCATAGCACAGTATTAATTGCTAATTAGTTTACCATTATGACTGGAATGCCTTCTAGCATTCTAAGTCAGTTTTAATCCATATAAACAGCTAAGGAATGCTCTATCTCAACACATGTAATTATGGGGGATTATATTACACCTCCAGCATTTTGGCAAAAGCTTGCAATGCCAAAAGATGTAAAGTAATAACACTTCTTGTGATTTCATACAAACAGGAAAAAAAAATAGCTCTTTATCACTACAGCACATTCACTGTAGTGCCTCCCATTTTATTTTTAATTTCAGACATAGAGGCTTTCTGTCCCTCACAAAGTTTTTCCTCTACATTCTCTTTTGTTCATGTCACTCCTAAAACAGAGAATTTAGCAGAGCTGGAATTTATTCTCACAATTTCTAAGACAATTCCTGTATATCACCACCATACAGACTACTCTTCTTTGAATAAGGTTACACTTAAAAAGAAAATCCAAACAAAACAACAAAGACCTTTGTTTTTTGCCAAGAATTAAGTGGCTGTTACTGCATTGTCTGCTGGCTAAGGGACAGCAGATTTAAGTACCAATCATGTTTACAAGTGCCATGGTTCTTTTAGACAGAGCTCAATTTAAATCAAAGTACCTAGCTTGTGGGCATTCTCCTTCTTTTTCAAAAGACACAACTCTCTGAAGCATTTATTGTAAGGAGTCTCAGCCACGGAGGTATAAAGAGCAGGACACAAACTTCACTTCCCTTTCTCAGTATAAATTACTGGCTTGAAACAAGAGAGATCTGCTCAAATATCTGAAATATTTAGGTCCTGGTCAAATCTCTGCCTTCCATAAGAGTAGAACCCTCACAAGTGGGCACTCCACAGGAGTGAGATGAGACAGGGAGAGTGGCCCCTGGGGAACAGCAGAAAGGAGAACTCCCCATCCCTTTTGTCCTCCAGCCATTCAAGCCACTCCTTTAAGATTTGTAAGGACGCAATTTCCTGTCAGTTTAAGCCCTGGATTTTCCTAAGCAGACGGTGAATCCAGGAGTTAATGACCCTGCTGACAGCCCATCCCGCCGTGGCGCTGGTGGCCCTCCCAGCTGTACCCAGCAGCGCTCAGTGCTTTGCCTGTACACACCTCTTCCCTGCACACCTGGAGCAGGGCTGCATTTCACCAGCTCCCACCCTGCCCAGGGCTCACATCGTTCCTTTATTCTGTTTCTTGCCTGCAGCAAACAACCAGCGTAGTTCTTGCTTTTCCTCAAAAAGCAACAGCTCTGTTTTCAAAGAGATGGATGGTCTGCCCACGTTAGTACCAAGAGACTCTGCTGTCCTTTGATGGTTGCCAGCTGCTCCTGTGGGCCCACAGAAATGTCCCCTCACTTCCAGGCTGCCTTTGGACCTTCTTGAAATTATGTGATATACTTGATTGTCCTTCTGCCCAGCCAACCCTTAGGTTTCCACTGACTCTACTAATGAAAGCCCCGATTTTCAGCATCTTCTGCTGGGTCACAGTTTTCCAAGACGCCTCTCTTTCTTTTCAAGCCCTTTAGAAGGGGTGCATTTGACAAGATATATCAATACTTTGCAACAAATTGATATAGTCAGCTTTTGCTATGACTTGACCAGTGAATGAGCAGAGCTTTTCTGAATTTTAGGCCCTGTTTTCTCCTTTTCACTTTAACCGAAGCCATGGAAAAACTCCCAGACTGACAGCTTGAAACGGATTTCTGGTGGACATGTTTTTAGATCCAAGTCTTTTGCACTTTGGCAACACAGTGTCATTTTCACTTAATTTTCCTGACAACCTGCCAATAAAGCCAAAAGTCTGTTTAGCAAAAGTGAATTAAAGTGCACCTTTCTCGTCTGAAGAAATAACATCTGCTGTTCTAAAGATAACTTGTTATTTCTCATGGAAACAAGATATTTAATATCTGAATCTTGTTTGTTTTCATCAAAACTTGGAAAAATAACAATAAACTGACTTATTTGGAGAAAAAAGTTTGTTTTTGAAGCACATGCTTTCAGAAAAGTAAGATCCTGCCCTCCCTGCTCTGCTTGTCACAGAAGTTTTAATTTTGAATCTCCCAGTACTCCAGTATTAAACCTGATGAATTCCATTCCAAGTGTAAGAAAGTTTTTTCATCCCGCGAGTCATTCAGCTTCTCTCTGGATGGAAGCTTTACTGATTCAAAGTTTTCTGCTTTGTAAACAAGCTCATAATTTTTCTGTGGAAAATTGTCACCTTACAAATGGATCTTGCAAGGACTCTCTGCCAGCTGACTCGTATCCCAAAATAAAAATTACAATGGTTTGGGCAATATTTTTTTTTAAATCCATTAAGTTAACCTAGAAGAAAATCCTTACAATCTAAATCAGTGGAGATTCAATGGAAGTCTGTGAATTTAGCTGGAAAGTATTTTTTTAAGCATTTGGCAGATTAAATTTCTCAATATCAAGAAACCTCTAATGTCACTTAAGTCCTGGAAATAGGGCTTATTTGTCTTATGGATGAATAAAGCTCTCTCCCAAGCACTGGATTTCATTCTTTGTGAAACTGGTGTCTTATGCAGCACTGAGTGGATAACAAGGCATGCATTTAATACATAAAAATCAGAGTCATGAGACACTGAAAGTTAATTATAATGTAGCAGAGTTTAAGGGTCAGGATTAGCAGGCTAAGATTACTTGTCAGTCGGAGTAAAAAGACCTGGGAAGAAGAGGTCCATCACAGTAAGGTAATAAGAGAGGGCATTAAAAGGACATTTGTGGAGACTATTTGTTTTGTTTCAGGTTTGTTTTGTTGCTGGGTTTTTTTTGTTTTTGTTTTTTTTTTTTTTTTTTTTTTTTTTTTTTTTTTTTTTTTTTTTTTTTTTTTTTTTTTTTTTTTTGTTTTTTTGTTTTTTTTTGTTTTTTTTTTTTTGGGATTGCGTGTTTTTTTAAAGGAAAAATCTGCATTTGAAAATTGGTCCCAGGTATCCAAAAATCAGAGCGTTATTTGATTTTTGAACTTTAAACTATGTCTTCTTTAAATCAAAAGCTTTAACTTTGTATACTTTTCTTTCCCTGGCATTGGTGAAGCACACTTTCCCTCTCAATATTATTTCCATTCCAGCCTTGTGCTATGAAAGGAAAAACCTTATGGAAAGAACATAGTGCCTTGATTGTCTCTACATACTACAAAGAAAAAAAAATGGAACAAGCTGAGCAACACTTGGGACTAGATACGTATTAAATACATGTTACAATGAGAAACAGATTGTACCAACTGTAGGCTGGAGTGACATATTATTTTCAGATATATTCCACTTCCACGTCACTTTAGCAGCATTTATCACATCAATTGCTAAAAATTAGATTTGGCTGGCAAAGAAAAAGGTACAGTAGAAAGGTATTTGTCTTGGCTTATCCAGAAACCTTCAGCTGTTTGTATTTAGGGAGTAGAACTATTTAACGTGGGCCTGGTCCTCAAGACTGTCCTCAGTTTTACATTCACTCCCCATTCTGGAAAACTTTCAAGTTGACTCCAGTGGGTATTTTGCTGAAGTTTAACTGAGAGCTAGTGCAGAAAACTCTTCTGCACATGATTACTGCTCGTAATCAACCTCCTTAAAGTCAATGAGAATACTTACTTCAATTGTCTTAAAAGTCCTTTGTAACCTTGAACAAAATTTTTTACCATGAGCTCAAGAACATTTGATAATTCATCAAAGAGACAAAAATGTAGCATTCAGAAAACTTCACAGAGAATTAAAAATCTTACCAAAAAAATCATTTTTTTCTCCTTCACCCCCAAAGCAAATAAAATGTAACTGGCTATGCACTGGCTACTTAAAATAGTTGACATGGTGTCCTTGACCAATGGCACGGGACCAATGACAGCCTTAAAAAATAAACCTTCCTTGTATACATGAGACATGCAGAATTTCTGGGATTTGCTGCAGTTTTGTCCAACTGTTCTCTAAAGTGCACATATGCTGCTCTTCCTATTCCTAGCCTTTGTGGTTAGACTGCCACCAGCCAAGTTTCCAAAATAAAATCCGAAGTTCCTACAACAGACAAAATTGTCCGCTAACATGGTCCAGTGTAGTTAGAGATTAGGCCAGTCGGTAAATAAAATAATACATCACTTATTAGTTACAGGCTGGGGGAAGCCAAGCCCAGGAGGTGGGGAGGATCAGCACACACGGCTGCCAGACACCGCTAAGCCGGCACAGAGCGCTAAGTAGGGCAGCAGCAACCGAAATCAAAGGTTCGCAAATTGGCAGGACACATTCTTTTGTTGCACAGTCACTGGTATTTGAAGGGTGAAATCCAAGCTGTGCTGAAGTCACCAGGAAAAGTCTCTGTGAGCCAGGACATCACCTTAATAGAAAGTAATTAACCTTGCTGTTCCTGCCAAGAGTTTGGGACTGTGGGCACCAACCCATTAAGCCCTGAAACTCGCCTGTGCTACAAGAGCAGTCGTTGCAAAAATGTGCAGAGCACGGCAGGAAGAAAGGTTGCCCTGGCGAGGTTTGCACACTGTGGTGGTTGCATGATTATATAGGAGAGTGTCTCCTTTTCCAAGCCAATATCAATGATAATCAGCAGTGATGTGAAAAGAGATGATGAAAAATTACAAGAGGGGATTTCAAATTCAGTTTTGGCAGTAGGCAAAACTTGCAGCTTCCAACAGCTCTGTCTGCAGTATGGAAAGCAGCCCAACTCAGTGCCCTGGGATCTGAGCACGGGCTTGAAACTTGTGCCTACATTTTAGGCACCCAATTTCTCCCCTTGTATGAAAAACCCAGTAAAAACTAACTTATCATATTGAACATTGTGTTTATTTCAAGATCATGTTTCTCTTTGTTACGACAAAAGACCTTTCAACCTTCATACACATAAACCAGAGGTCTTCTGGAACTGTTCCCACAGCGTCCACTGACAAAGGTGACACTGAGCACTCCTGTGCACCCTTACTTCTTTATACTGAGTCAGGCTAGAATAACTAAAATTGGTAAGGAAATCCATTCAGGGAGGAAGAGGTCTTGACTCGTCACAATGGGAAAGACCAAAATCAAGCTTATTAAAAACAGTAAGTGTTCTAAAACATGAAATGAGAGGTCTCGTCTGTCACTGAATAACATCTTCCAAAGGAGTGGTCTGAAGTCTTTTTCTGGATGGAGGAATAGCAGAGGCATTTTGAAAATTTGGCGGTTTTTATTTCCAGCTTTACAGAAAATATTATCCCTTCCTGTCAGATGAGCATCTGGCCATGGTGAGCCAAAAAACTGTTGGTTACCATAATTTACTGTCTCTGGAGCTGAATGTGAACATCACACATTTCCAGCTTCCAGAAAATGCCCTTTCTCCCTCTCTCCCAGCAGAGACCACCACATCTCCACCAGGCCCACATTCCACTGGCATTCACCCAGCTTCCTCATGTCAGTGTTGCATTTCAGTGCAACCATCAGGTTGCTGTTTGTCTTAGAAACACACTCTGCTCAAGGGCACTGTGAAACCTGAACTTCTGTGATACACACTGGATCGCAAAACCTGGGAGAAAGTACATAGAAACACTAGAGAAAGCATTTCTGACTCATTGAAATCACTTCTCAGAGAAGGTCACAGACAGGCTCTGGCCACTCAGAGGAGACGACAAAACTTTCCCCTCTTCCCCCTCCCCTTTACCACTAGAAGAGTAAACAGCAACCAACCAAAGTAAACCTTAAAAAAATTAAAATAATTACCAACTTTAAAAGACAATCACTACTGAAATACTAAAAATCCACCCCAAACACCAACTCTCTGATGAACAGAATTTTAACCCTGAGGACACTCACGTATGAAAAGCTCAAAGGACTGCAACAGGGCTTTTGTCAGTAAGGCAGACAGGATGTAAGTGTGCATTAGCATAGAGAGCAGATACTTGTTACAGTGGGGGCTTCGGTATGGATCTGGTTTTGCAATCACAGTTAGTGTTGTGAAAGCACAGACTTCTTTGGGCCCTGTATTAGGATGACAAATAATGTTCTCCAAAGTCAGTAATGTCTAGGACCACATGGAAACCCTGAGACTCATGTTATCAGCACTATTGTGAATGTGTTTAACTCTTAAAGTTTACCTTAGTTCAGACAAATACCCTCCAAATTGTTTTCTCTGAAGAGGATTTGTGAAAGTGTTTTTATTCTTGTTCAAAAAGTATTCTGATGTTAGGATTCGGCGATGAAAAGAGATAAACATTCATAACAGACTTTTTCTGGTACAATAACTACAGATTATACAGGACATAGTCAAGTGAACATTACTGAAATTGGCCTGATATTAGATACCCAGAGCATGTGTTTGCAGACTTATTGGCTCTGATTGCAAATGAGCTTGTCTTCCATTTTAACTACAGTTCATTTCCAGGGAGCAATTTCTACTGTTTTAAAACCAGTCTGTACATGTTGTACCTAAAAGCATATGAAAAACATTTAGAGATGGGAAGTAGCATGTGTATATTTCCTGAGAAAACTGCCATTTCAGCAGAAAACCATGCCTGACAGTAAATACTTGACCAAAAGCAGCCTGGCAGCAGAGATGTTACACAGCATGGTGATGTATCTCCAAAAAACTAACCTGACAGATAAAAACTAAACTAAGAATCTTATTTTCCTTTGGGTTTACAGGCAGTTTCAGAGAGCGTAAATCCTTCTTGGACTGAAAAAATCTAAAAAACAAAAAATTGAAGTCAAGAACGGCTTTTAATAATGTAGCAATGTATAGTCCATGTATTTTCACACGTCTTCAAGATAAAAAAAAAATCTTCTAAAACACCTCCTATGTGTTTCTGCCTGAGCAGAGTTATTTGTTGGGTTACTCACGTCAGGCTTGCAATATCCCCATTCCACCTGTTTTATAACTTACTGTCACTTCTCTTATCCGTAACAAGGGTGCAACGCCTACCTGAGACCTGATCTGCTCCCTTGTGCCTTTGATGTTCCTCACTCTGCGCCAGGGGTCAGAGTGCTGGCAGACATGCCATGGGGTATGAATGATTTAAAGCAACAGGTGAAAGTCTTTAAATGAGTGTATTTACCAGCACCTTTCAAGGACTCTATATCAGCTATGCTTGATCGTATTCCATGAGCGTTCTCAGACGCACTTTCCTTTGTGCTGCTGTTTAGTGGCATGGTCACGTTTCATGTAAGTTTGCTATTCTGTGAATTTCACATGTTCATCTTGTAAAGCTGGACTTGTGTGGATGGTTAATCTCCTGGGCTTTCATCACTCAATAACGGACAGATGCACTTCAGTGTTAAGCAAACTATTAACATTTCCTACATTTCCCATGAAAATACTTCTGCCTGCATCTCATCCACTTACACTTTCTGTCTTTAACATTCACTTCTGCTGCCTCCTCTTACTGCAATAGTCTGAAGTCTCCTATGCCCTAAACGATTTGCTGCTTTACCTAGCTTCCTTCAAATCTTTTTCTTAAAACCCACTTCTTCTGGAGCTATATTATCCCACAAAGCTTTGACAGCTCATCATCCCCTGAGGCGTGGCATGACCTTTAGCTAGAATTCCAGCATCAAGCTATGATCAGACACTCCTCTTTTGCACAACTGCAAATTAGAAGACTCCCTACTCCTATCTTCAAATGCTTCCCAAGATGTTACATTTGCATGGCAGGTGTAATGACTGCAGACCTAACTGTGAAAAAAATAAAATTAAACAAATCAAATGCAAAAATGGCAAAGTCCCCTAATGCAAGGAAAAAGATACTGAGGACTATAAAGTGGAAAGAATGTCATTAGAGGTCATCTGTAAATGCTGCTCTGTCCACTAAAATAACACACACAAAAGCAACTGTGAGAACATGCACCCCTGATCTCAGGGTTTCAGTACTGAAAATTTCTGTATTCAGCAAGGAAATAAAAATTTTTCCTTTTCCTTCTTGCTCTGCTTTCATTTATCTCATAGCAATATAAATGTACTTATCGTGCAAAGTAAAGACCAAACAAAAATTATTCCCAGATTAGAGACAGTCAGTCAGGATTTCCTTGCTAGACAACATGATATTTACTGTACACAGAACAGCAAGATTGGCTCCCAATGCTGATAATAGAAGCAATGCTGATAAAAGGCTAGAGAACAGATCAGGAACTCGGAACAGTCTGTTTTAATCCATGCTACACCACTGTTTAGTCATAATGCTGACCGGAGTGTTACACAACTCAATGCCCTCTCTTCCCACTACAACGTGCTTCTAGCATGTAGCTCTAATGCTGTAAATAATTCTTTAGTAGTTCCAGTAGCCTCAAAGCAAAAGATGATGGGATCACTCAAATGTGTCCTTGAGTTCCTGGCAGCATCCTGTAGCACATCAAGAACGTAACATTTTCAGGTGGTTAAATATAAATGAATTACATTTAAAATAAAGATTTTTAATAAAAAATAAATAATTAAAAGCTGCAGACATTAAACACGCACTCTTGGCTTCAGACTCCATTTGCAGATTGATAATGATCAGCACCTATAAATCCTCATGGGCAGTGAAATGCTGGAAGGGAGAGAGAATGTTTTCAACAATAGCTGATGTCTGCATCAGCAACAAAAACAGTCTCTGAGCACTGGCATCAAGGAGCATTTGATGTGAACAAAGTGACATCTTGTTTCATCAAAGGTTAATGAGTACAGCAGCTCTGTCAGCAATACATTAAGACAGCAGTGTCACTGTTCGTCATACTTGGTGAGTTCAAGGCAGACTGCAAGCATCACCATTCGCGGATTTGTCGGGGTTTCTTTTCTCTCCCGGCTCAGTAAGTTTAATGTGACAAGTTAGTATTTCCCCATAAGCAACTCTTTATGCTGTTTTTCTGTAGAGCAAAAGTGTTTTTGTAAGCCTGGTACTTGTGCTGACTGGAAAACTAGAGGCTTTTCTCAGTAAACTTAGTTAAAATAGAAAGTTTTAGAGAAGATGTAATACAACGTTACGAACCTTTCCTTTTGTTTTACAATTTTCTGATAAAAATCTTTTAATGGATTTTTAAAAAATATAATATTGCAGAGTTAAAGACTTTCTTTCCAAGCAAATATATTTGTTTATATTTGTTTATATATTTATCCATAACTGTCCATGAAAATGAATGGAAAAGAATATATCATCATGAATAAGAGGACAAAAAACAAGCAGCAGTGAATTGCTGTATAGACAAATTTCAGCACTAGGCACAAATTCTGCGGCTAGATTCAGTGTCACTGGGCAGTGCTCAAAGACATTACAACTGACTTCTGGGCTCATAGTGATTTCTGTCAGTATCTCAGGAAATTATTATGGGGCTGAACAAGCACCTGGCTACAGGACAGATTAAATAAGACTGTATGCGTGGGTAAGGGTTTGGGATCTGGATCTTAGATGCAATAGTACTTGCTGAATTCCGTCATCCAAGTTCACAACAAACAGCGACTCATTTCCCTGATGGATAATGCCTTTCTCTAATTCTAACATTTCTCTAACTGTGGACATGGCATGGATGCTGCTTCTTCACCTCACATGCCATCAAACTTCCAATACGCATGACTGAAGCCAAGGATGAGAAGCTTGTTTCTGCTTGGGAGCTGCCCAGATGAGGTAAAAGTGTTTGTAGGCTTTAGCAAGGCAGCAGTGTTATGTCGTGTTTATCATGCTACCGTTCTATGAGTTGTGATCATAGTGTTGCTGAAAGTGCTTCTGAGTCCCGATGCTATTGGCTAGTTGTGGCTATTTTCAAAGGCTTTGGTTCTCCCTCCTCTGAGGGCTGAATGACTCATTTGGGACAGTATTTCCATTAGCATATTTGCTTTACATAAGCCAAACTTTCAGCTCTGTCAGCCGCCAGCTAGACAAGCCTCAACAGCTTAGTGCACAAAGGTCTTGTTTACATCACTGCATATCTGTGTTTCACAAGACAGCCTGTACTTTGGAGAACAATCATAGAAAAGCTTTATAGAACACTCATAGAAAAGCTGGTTCAAATGGAGCTCAGGAGGTCTTGTAGTCACCAATTCTTATGTAATTCCTGACAGATAATTGTATAATCCTGTTTTAAAAACCTCTGGTTTTCAAAACAGAGGTTGTAGAGGTCCCACCTAATCCGTTCAACCTTTGTTTTAGGAAGGTTCCCTCTCTCCCATAAAATATCTACCTCACCTCTTTCTTGGTGCTAAGGCTTGATTTCATCACTGAACAAGTAAGCCAGACTATTGCTCTCCTTCCTGCTGCCCCTTTTCTAAGGTTAACCAGATATTCTTTTGTCTTCTCTGGATAGCTCAATGCTGCACAGAGCTAGGAGTCCTATATATAACTTCTCCCATTTCCTCTGTAACAAGCAGCTTTACTGAATCAGATTATGCAGCAATGAAGATTTTAATTTGTGCCTCACCTGTTTTATTCATGCACAAAGCAGTCCCATCTGTGTTGTACATCTTATTCTTTCACTTTTTGGCTAGCATTCCATCCCATTTGCTAAGGATAAAGATAGCTTCAAGTTTGGAGATACTGTTTTGGCAAGTCCATTCTGTGGTTTTCAAAGCAGAGGGAATGAAGGCAGGCGTGACTTTTGCCCTGGTTTCCTAAGGATAAGAGACCTATACAATCATGCTACACAAGACTTTCTGTCCACCCATCCCACCCCCACAACAACTTCTGATCCTTTAGGTCAATGTCAGCCTGATCTGACAGGAATGAAGAGTTCAAAGACTGAGTTTCTGCAAGACTTGGAGGGAAGGGGAAGAAAAAAAAGGGGTGACCAACCAAGAACAAGAGTACGAAGCAGAATAAGCAGTTAACATATCAGATATGCAGAATCCTTTTAGGAGAGACACATAAAATATCTCTTTTCAGGACAAGTTTCCCCTGAAGAGCTGGAGTAGCCTAGAGCACATACTGGGCTTCTTGGTTCCAGAACTCCTGAATCCATTTGCACGAACATGGAAACTAAGTTTGAAAATAAGACATTAAATTCTCTGTGAATAGGGTTATTATTTCTGTGAAGCACCTTTCATCAACAGATCTGAAAGCATGTGACAAAAGGAGGCCTTGAACATTATCTCTGGTGCATGAACTGAAGAACTGAGAGGTGATGCAACTTGCCTGAGGTCACTAGATCAATGGAGAACCCGGGTGTCCCTCGAGCAGTTTTCCACACTGCTTCAGGAACACCTCAAATAGAATCAGGTTACTTTTATTTTGCTATCCATTTTTTCCTCTGTAGACTTTACACTTATATGGGAGAGTGATCTAAGGTACTTTTATTTTTACTTGGCAGACACAAACCAACAAAGAATAGCACATCTCAGATTTTGACCGCTGTATTCAAGTGAGTATCCAAATGTTGAGGCATTCCAACAAAGATAGTTACTTTTGAAAATTAAGTTATCTCTGTCTGAATTAATAAAGGGAGTTCCAAAATCATCTTCAGCTCCAGATGACTGAGGGCAGAAACTCTTGCTGAATTCTGGGTTGTGTTTACTACACTTGTCCAGAGAAGTACTATTTGCTGCCACATAAAATCATGTAATACTTGTGTCCTCTTAATCTCAACAAATGATTTGCTTACCTTTAAATATATTCTTGGCTATTATGTAGCCTTAACAGTTGTATTCAGCTATTCTAAATCTGTTCCATAACCAATATCCATCCACAAGTAGTTTCTAAAAATCAATCTGTCTGAAAGAATGTCACACTGAAAATGAAATTTCATGGGGGATCCATGTCCATTTTATCAGACCATCTTTTATTACTCCAGGCAAATCCATTCAGTATCAATGACTGAGGATAATAAACAAAACAATATCCCCCTGCTAAATGCTAGCAACAAAGAATGATTCACTGGAAATAAGCCTTCCAATTGCAATTCCATCCAAATAACTAAAAAAATGAATTGCTAAAAGCGCTGAATCCCAATGATATTTCTAAGATGTCAGGAAAGGAAAAAAAACCTATCTCTTACCACACAACTGCATTTAAAATTAAATTATCCATCTGCTTCCCTCACCCATCACAAGTGGTCCTTCTCATATCTTCACTTCAGCTATGCAGATTTGAAGAACCTTAAACTGGTAGGAGATGGCCATTGAGAGGAGTTGATAACAGTAAGTGCCACTTGAGTTTTAAATCTAGTTAGAGATACTTTACTCTGGCCATATCAAAATCTTGGCGTGCCTGTGCCTTCATCAACACAGGTATAATGATGCCTTAGGTTTTAACTTTTATACTTTTCAAACCCTGTACTGCCTAGTGCGTAACTCTGAAGTTTCACGTGGCCTGTTAACTTCTGTTCTCTTGATGCCTGAAGTGGCCACGTAAAAAAAAGAGAGACTACACAGGAATAAGGGAATAAAGGTTGGTAGGTATTTATTTGAAGGGCATTCAAAGGTACACCCTGGGCAGGCCAAAGGCTACACCCAAGATGGACCCTGGGTACCGAGTTCTTCACGCTTTTGTAAGTTTGGTTCATTTCCATACCAGGGTTAATTCTCCAATTAAAGCTTCAGTTAATGATGTAATTTCCCCAAGCTTACCCCCCTTCTAAAGATGTTGGTTTACACATTTTGGGCCTAGGACAATCTGGCTGTCCTTGAACAGCAAGCTTGGAGAAGCTTTGATTTGTCTAACGAGCATGAGAGAACANAGCTTTGATTTGTCTAACTAGCATGAGAGAACAGTAGTTAACAGGCTACAAGACACTTCAGAGTTACACACTGAGCAATACAGGATTTGAAAAGATGAAAGTTAAAACCTAATGCATCACTCTCATGCTGGTTAGACATAACAAACCCTCTCTAAGTTTGCTCTTCAAGGACACCTTGATTGTCCCAGGCCCCAAAATGTGCAAACTAAAAGCGTTTGAAGAGAAGGGGCAAACTTGGGGTAATTCCATCATTAACTGAAGTTATAGTTGGAGAATTAACCCTGATATGCAAATGGACCCAACTTATAAAAGTATGAAGAACCCGTGACCCAGAGTCCATCTTGGTGGAGCCCCTCGGAAGCTTTTGACTCCCAAGGTGTATCTTTGAAGGCCCTTCAAAAGAACACCTACTTTTATTCTCTTATTCTTGTCTAGCCTCTGTTTTCAGGTAGCTACCTCCAGGCATCAATAACAACGCTAATGTTGGGATTACTCCCCTGAGCCCCAGTGAAGCAGGCAGCCTTTCTCTCCAAGACAGGCAGTCACCCCTGTGACTGGCAGGCTGAGCTGGCCAAGCAGCATCCTGACTATAACTGAGATGCTGCATCACAGCTATTCCAAACATATTTTATGCTTATAAACTTATCTACTTCTGCTTGGATGTTTTTATTTGAATTTCTTTTCCAATGTAGTTTTGGGCATTGTTTCAGTAAGCCACTTTAGCAAATGCTTAATTTTTATCATGTAAATAAGGGAGCAATCTTGTACAAAGCAGGGCTCGTAGGACACACAGTCTTTTTCCACCTTAAATGCTAAAAGGATTTAAACACATGTTTATGCCTTGTGTTGACCAGGAAGCATTGTTCTAGTGACAGAAGCAGAGCTATTGGCAGTAGTCACCGTCCCAATACTGCTGTATCACTGGAACTCACACCTGATCTTGAATAGTCTTTTTATTCAAGTCCTGTGCCCTTTACTAAGGGCATCACTCATAGTTTTGAAAAGGACACTTCTCTTCTTGAATACTGTGCTCCAGTTCCCTATCACACACAGGTTTTAAATCAGTACACACACCGTTTTAAAACCAGGACAAATACAGTAGAAAGAAAAAATGGAGAAAAATAAGGTTTGTTTTCTGTCAGAGGAATGTGCAATGTGGTGCCTCCTGAAATTAGGAAAAAGACATGGACCAGAATAATATTCTGAAAATGACAGTATAAGACAGGAATCTTGATATGTAATATGCAGAAATGTTCAGATTTCAATAAAGAACATACACTGTTAATTAGGTCTAAGTTGAAAATAATATCAAACACTGTGTGGGGATTAGAACAAAGCCTGTGAGCATGCACTTACACTGAGGGTGATTTTAGTAAATTTTTTGTGGGTTAAAATTAATGAAAGGAGAGAAAGAGACAATGGAATATGAATAGAAACTAAATTATTTAATTAACCCAAGTGATTTTTAGATGTATAATCAATTTCAGAGCCTAACACTTAACTGCTTTCAATAGCTATTTAAAACACTACTTTGGATGTTAAGGATTATGGTGTGTGCTTGAACAAAAATAGGAATTTAGGATTTAGATTACTTCTTTGACCACTTAGGGTCTGGCATAACAGCCTCAAATGTACGTGTTTAAATGGGATGGCTCACATGAGCGAGGTTGGTCATGTGCATATGTGGTGGCCACAGCCTTCACACACAGTAGGGAACTTCAGGGCTGAAGGCATCACTCTCTGCACGTTTGGTTTAAGAGAGGCACTCCCAGGCTGGGAACTCTTACAAATCAAATTATCTGTCTCAAATAATCAAACACAGAGACGGTGTTGCCAAACACTGGGTTATACAAGTCTCCAAATCTGTGCTTTTAATGCACGTGAGAGGTAGTCTATACATTTTATTTGCAGGCTTGGGTGCCACTCTGGAAATCATTTGATGTCAGCAGATCAATAAAGTTGCTGTCTAAAATGATGTTCACAAGATACAGAAGCCCTTACATCAAATCTTTGCCTGCTTTCATGGTGTGAAAATGTCACAATCAGTTTGAAATTCAACTGAATATAAAAGTTTCACAAAACTATAAGGTAAAAGTATACTTCATAAACCATGTATGTAGCACCCACAGCATCAAATCATCCACCAGTATAAATGGACAGTGTTTCTACTGTCTTGTCTAGTAACTACATTTTCCACATATTCGTGAATGGAGACTTTCTTTAAGAAATGAACACTCCTTCAAATCATGTAATCCAAGATTATACTTTGGAAACAAATCAACATGTAGGCAGCTACATTGTTATGTTCTCTGTGAGCTCCCTTCTAGATTTTCATATGTTGGAAAGATTCTAGCGCCAGGTAATGAGCTATGTACATCCATGCTATCTGACATCACTAGCCTATATACACTCACCCCTAAAATAATGAGTAACTGCGTATTCAGATATCTCAACCTGCCTTCCTAGCCATAACTCAACCAGCCTTTTCACTAGGAGTCCTCACCATCTTAGCTATTTCTCCTCAATTTGAACAGATACAGCTACTTCCCATGTCCTCACAAACACTACAGAATTATGAAAGGTAAGATGGAGGTTGGTTCCTCAAATCCAGCTCACATATTCCTGATTTATCTCAGTATACCACAAATGGGAAACTAAAACCAAACCAAACCAAACCAACCAACCAATCAAACAAACAGCAAACCCCCCCCGAACTCTATAAAGGTTTTTTTTTATTACCAGTTTCAAGCACCATTACAAGGAAGATAAATTTTGTAGTTACCCCATCAAGTTAATGATAAATTATAATAATGTTTGGGTTCTCCTTTACCCTGGATTCTTCTGTGTTACACACTCCCAAATCAGGTCAGAGTGCTTCAAACACACACGGCATGAAATAGATAGAGGCTGACCAGTAAGATTTGTATGTATTCACTGTGCATGTGCAAGCTCAATACATGTCTTTTAGCTGGGTGAATCCTGAATATGAATCAGAATGTGCATGATGAAAATACAAGAAAACACAAACCTAACACAGTAGCCTGCAGAAATGCAGGGATCAATCTGAGCTTGCTTCTAGGTCTGTTTGTGACTTTGAATGCTGAATTCTATACAGACAATTGAGATGCTCTACCAACATTACATTTCCATCTGAGTCCTTTCACAATATAAGAGAACAAATACTATATTTCTTGTTCTCTTTGAAAGGCTGATGAGATACCATGCTTGCAAATTGTGTGTATGAGGCTAAGGGCAGTCTGAGATGGTCATTTGTTTGGAAGGGTACTTGAAGAGAAATTTCAATTGGTCAAACTCAGTAACTGCAGCTTCCACAGCATCAGTTTGCTCATACTCCTCTCAAAAAGAGTCAGCATCACCAAGGACACATCGATCTCGCACACTCACAGAATGTTCTTTTAGGAACTGCTGAGAGGAGAATTTAGGGCGAAGTTCTTTTTTTTGGTGTGGTTTTCTTACACACTATTCTTGTCTTCCAGGTTTTCCTGTAGTGTTCCTGTTTGTCTATCCATATTGCCTGCCTCTTGTCACATACTTATCCCCATGACTTGCTCTGGGACAGGATCATCTTGCTTGCACAGAGCCTAGTGGAGTCCTGACCCATGATGCAGGGCCTGAGTGCTGAATATCATAAGAAAGAGTAAAAAACTTCCAGATGCTGTTGCTCTACCATTGACTGGCTTTGAAGAATCAGGCAAGTCACTGCAGCAGTTCTTCTAAAAATAGGAAAAATACCACCATTTTTAGAGCAATGGCAATTACTCATTTCACAATCTGCATTTTAGACATGCAAAATAGCTAAAGGAACCAATTATTTTTTAAAAGAAATACTTCTTCATCACTGTAGATGTCAAAGGAATAAATGCTGACCAGGAGAGAGAAGATAGATGGATTATTCAGACAAGACAAGAGATATCTCCAGATAAAAAAAGGTTTCATGAAATCTGGTCTTGACCAATTCAGGAACTAATCAAAGTGGTCCTTAAACATTTGAGAGTATACAGAGGACAAGAACAAGAAGAAAAGAAGAAGAAGGAATTACAGAGTGCTTGTTGAAATCACAATCCACTCAAGTCCTAGAAAGGTTCTAGAGCAAATGATAAGGCAAACAACTTTCAACCACTGGAATATAACAGTGATAAAAAGAGCTAGAAAAAGAACATGACAAGTCAGCACAATTTCTGTCTTTGATGGATTAATAGGTTCAGTAGGTAACAGGAGAGCAGTAGATGTATTTCAGCTTGAATAAGAATTTTGCCATGTAGTACACAACTATATAAAAATTAATGAAAGAAATAGTTTAAATGAAAACATCACAGAGTAGGTTCACAACTGGCTGAAGAACATCTATTGGTGATTCACTGCTGGAACAATTCCTACAATGAACAGGTATCTGAAGAAACCTTGAAGTGTTTGTACTGGAAATAATTTTTGTTTAATGAATGATTTTACAATGGAAAAAAGGCAAAAAGTGTGCAGATAGCAATCAAATAAGGAGCAACTGCAAGCAGATTCATGACCTGGTTCTGTCCTCTAGGACTCTTGAATAATATGGAAATAATGGGATATAATAAGGTGATAAAGCACTCCAGAGCAATCAAAATGTCCAAAACTAGAATATGAGCTTTGGTAAAAAATCCTTTGAAGTATTACACTTGGCAGAAAACAAATCATGGGTGCCAAGATAACCAGCAAGAGAAACACATGATCTTCGTTTTCCCTAATGGCAATCAATTTTAAGCAACTGTGTTAATGGCAATTGCAAAGAGGGCACAGTGAGTTTGTAAATGCTGTGTAGATATAGTAATAACAGTCTGTTGGCCAGCACAGCTTCAGAGATGTGTGTACAGAACACAAAAACCTCCAGCCAGTCACAGCTAAGAAGGTGTTATGTCGGCAAATTCCTGAGAAAGCACATCCCAACACCACCTGGCATGAAAGCACCAACTAGAGAAAGATAACCAAGACAGCCAGCAGGGCATATAGGAAGGAAACTTTTTACAACAATTAAAGTCATTCAAGTAAAGACCCTTTTGACACTATGAGGGAAAAAAAAATTCCATCTAAAACCCCCCACAAGGTAAACTTCCTACACAACTGAGTTTTGTTTTCCCTGTTTGGACATTCAATCTGTCATCACAATGTCTTCAAAACCTTGTTTACAATGAAGACAGGTTACAATGGAGCAAAGGAGATAAAAGTTGGTGACAGACAAGGTCCAGAAAGGATTTTTATAAGCTGAAATCAATTTTATCTAGGAAATCAGTGAAGAATCATACTTCAAACTAATTCAAACCATACACTTTTTTTTTTTCAAACATTTCTGAATATTTTGGAATAAAGGGAATAGTTCTGGGCATTCATACAACTAAATTGAAATTACAGCCAGAAGTTACAGGAGTACTCAAAAATTATTTCTTTTGCTATTTTCCAAAAAGTTTGCTGAATTTTCTTCTCAGATATGCATTACCATGTGTCAGGAGAAAAACCCAGGCTGACTGGAAGTTTGAACACAGGGCTTCTTGTGAGGCCACATGTGACAAATATAGGTTACACTATGCTTTGCATCTGGCATCTGAGAAACTTGTCTGAGTGAGAATACCTGCCAAAAGTTACATTAGCAACAAGGTATCTTGTCTCTGTGCCAATACATTTCCCTTCAAACACGGAAATAACTTACCCGACGTGTCTGGCCCTCAATGATGCTTTGAAAGCCGAAACATATCTGCTGCAAATTAATTTGAGTTTTTGCTATGGTTGAAGGGGCCAGTCTGCTGACTTGGTATTTGGAACATAAGGTGAGAGACTGAGAGAACTGGATTTGTCCAGACTTGAGAAGATGAAATGAGATCTTATGATTTTATTCGTGTGCTTTATATAACATATGCTTCTAAAGAAGACAGAGCCAAACTTCCGGAGGTGCATAGAAAAGAGGCAGTAAACATAGGCTGCAACCAAGGAAATTCCAATTAGATATTAGGAATTTTTTTTCATCATGACAGTGCTCACAGACTGGAACAGGTGCACAGGGGGGACAAGGAGTCTCCATTCTTGCAGGTGTTTAAAACCCAACTGGATGCAGTCCTGAGCCCAAGTTATCTTTGCAGCTGGATCTAATTTCAAAGCTGGATCTGCTCTAAACATGTCTGTTGGACCAGGAAGCCTCCAAGGCTGAATTATTCCCTGACAGAGAGAGCTGCTGCAAAGCTGCTCTCTTAGAAAAGTGCCTCATAAGAAACAGGGCCTAATCTTTACAGCATCAACAACAAAGCATCAACTTTTAGATGCTTCTCTCTGGCCCATATGCCAGTGGGTTATTAAAAAGGATTATTGGATTGCAGATATGCCCCAGAATGCGTTGTGCATTCTATCAGTGCACAAAAACTTTCTGTAGTTGTATTTTCTCAAATGGGAGTTGTCCCTTCATGAGTGGTCCTTCAAACACTTTACAAGAAAAGGAACATGCAGGCCTTGTTTTTTTACCTTGTACTGACAGAAGAGAGACACCTTCTTGCTGTGCTTGCACCAGCATATAACAACTCCGAGTTGGTTTTATTTTTCTGTGTGTATGTTCGCTTTTGTTTTTAACATCCCTAAAAGCTTCCCAGTGTTAGAACTAAAAACAAGCAAACAAACAGAAAACCCAAACAGGATCTGAGCTTCATGTTACATTTGTATGCAGCATCTGCAATCTGATCTCAACAAAACAAGGGTTTTGTTTAGAATTAGTGTGGATTCTAAACAAACGAGTGAAGAGTTAGAAGATACTCTTAAAGCACATACAAACCACACATTAAATAGACACTGCACAGGACTTGGAGATTTTGCTTTAATACCCAGTTCTGCATGAAAACCCTAAAGGAACTTGGCCAAGATATTTTGTTTTTCTCTGCCTCGCTTCTCTGCCATAAAAAAGAAAATGATGTCACCTTTTTGCCCCTCTTTGATTTTCTAAATACACAGGGGTGAAAATCCCACAGGAAAGGATCTCTGTCCTATTACATTAAGAACTCACCAGCAGTCAAGTTATCAAAAAGAAAAAAGTATGACTAACATATGGTGAACAGAAAGAAAGAAAAAGAGCAAGTACTCCCTTGCAAGTATACTATGGATTTGGTTTAATTGAAAAACTGATAACTCTTGGAGGGTGAAGGCTTTTCCCACATCCTTATGAAGCACTGTCTGTCTGTTGTGCCATCCAGATTGTGTCCATAAGTCCACAATAAAAGTCTCCCTCCAGGATAGCTTCTTTTACCACAAACATTTCCCACCTCTCACTGAGATCCAGATTTAGAAGCACAATCCCCTAGGATCTGTATGAGGGATCTGATGGAATCTAAGCTGGTGGCACTGGAAGCAGACACCTGACACACGAGGACAGGACACGGTGTCACGTGGAGCCGCATTGTCAGTTTGTCTCATCAGTCTGCATAAATCTGCAGAGCTGGCTTTGGATTCTAAATCAAAATGCCACACACAGGTAACGTTTTGCAGAGTGTAAATGTAAGCATTTAAATTTATGTGAAAGGCTGAGCAGGCCTCAGTGCTGTTTTGGTTTCCAGAGTTCTTGAGAACATTCACACTCAGGCCTTATGGTGAAGAGGTTCTCCAATTTCCCTTCCAAACAAGCCTTCTCCTTGCCTGTGTCTGTAAAGTCTTGGACATCTTATAATCCAAGCTCTCACACGCTATCTGGAAGCAATGGCCACAGAAAGGGCCCTCCTGCCAGTGTGTCCTGACTGACAGAAGAGAACAAGTCCTTCATTGTTGCCCAAGCATCCTCTGTCAATACAATAAAATCACTGTCTTCTGTTCTCAAAGTTACATTTGTTTATGATTACGATGTTTATTTCTTACTGTGAGACTATAACTCTGCAGGCTTTCTTCTGTTAAAATACATTTTACCACCCCCACCCTGTAATCCTTTTCCCGCCCCTCACCCACTTCTCGACTTGTTGCCAGAGCAGGAAAATTCTCTTGTACATATGCAAAATAATATCATGTTTCTTTTTTAGAAGTATTAATATTTTAGTTATAATGGCATGCCTGTGGTGACAATGTGTAAAAAAAAAAAGTATTTATGTTCTTGCTTTACATAGTTTAAGCAACTTAGGCAAAACCAATGTGAACAGCTGTATAATTTTTATGGGGTTGGATACTGAAAGCACCACAAAGGTCAGGAGACAGAGGCTTCATCTCAGCTCCTCTCCCTTGCCCTGTAATTCTGCAGCAAGTCTGTTTTCCTACTCGTGTCTTCCAACCCAAGACAGAAAACACCCTGTGATCTTTTTTCCAAAGTGCTCTGAAACACAAGGATGGATCAATTCAAATACATCGTCAGTGTGGATTAAGATAGCTGTGGTGCAGTGTGCAGGCCTTTCCACTTAAAGGACAAGGTCTGTCTGGGAGAACAACTGTGCTTTCAAAGTTTCCACCACTGAGTCTTTTCACAATTTAGGGGCACCCACCAGAGTCCTGCAGACAGGAGAAGCAGAGGAAGCTGCAGATATCGTCCTCCATGGGCTGCTCTGCCCAGCCCACAGACCTGCTCCTGTCCTTGGGCTCATGCTCCACTGGGAGAGAGGGTGTGGCTACAACCTCACTGCTTACTAATTATTTTCCTCTAAGTAACACAATTCCATAATACAAAAGTGAGGCAAAGCAGCCTCCCCAGTGCCTGTAACAGAGTTAATGCAGTAAAAAGTGCTCTCTAGCACAATCAGCTACAGAAAGGATGCAGGATGCAGTGCCGTCAACACCTATACCAGTAAAAATCTACCCTCCATTAGACTTCTGCCAGAGCAATAATTAAAATTTTTTCTGTCATTTCCCATGGGAGTGATAAGTCTCGCCTCCCTGGAGAGGTTTGTGATAAAAGTCTGACTGGGGTTGGGATGAAAGTAGCCGCCAGGTTCTAGCTGCTCTCACAATATAGACTTTGTCTAATGTGCCATAGAGCAATACAACCCGCAATATATCTAAAATAAATATTTGGCTAGTTCAATAATTATGCCGAAAGGCTCCCTATCTTTATTATACCAGAAAGAAATGCATAAATCACCTGATGTTATATCTCTGAAGAAACTTCCTTTAGCTGGGGCACCAGGAAGTGATTCACAGTTGTGAGTTGGAGTAAAGGGGAGGAAGAAAAGGCTGTAAAGTAATTTTAAAAAAAATAATAACTATTAAAAAAACAAACAAAAAGCAACAAACCAAAACAAGCAACAAAATTGTTTGCTGATGCTACAAAGCTTTTTAACAGGTAGAATGCAGCTGCATATGAAAGGACAGGTGCAGAGATGCACCACAGCCCTGAGGGATCTTTTAATAAAGATAACATCTTTACCAGAAAGGACAAAGTTCATCTTTTCCTGTTAAAGATGCCCATGCAATACCAGTGCAACTTAAATAATCATAGCTAAATATTGACTATTTGTGGAACAGCTTTCATTCCTGAGCTCTGCAAGATATACTCATGTAGCACTGCACCACACCAGCTATCAGACATGAATCTTGATGAAGAAACAGGGTAAAATTGTGGATTCTTGTCTGCTTTGGCTCTTTCTGCCTCCATTGGCAAGGAAAAGTTTAATCACAGTTTAAAAGAAAGACATTGCTCTCTGGAGAATTTGCTTGGATATGGGTAAGAAAATACTCAGCAGCTACATTCCTATTTTTTCTTCCGCGCTCTTGATGTAAAACTTACTAATGAAGGCAAGTTGGAAAAAAAAAAAAGGACAACACAAAGCCACAAAAGACTGACCCAAACAACTCGAAGGCTTTGTGATTAATACAACATTCACTATTTGAATTTAGAGATGCATGTGGTAAGGGAACTGTGACTTATACAGACATTAATACTAATTCATTACCACCTTGTCTGGTGAGTTTGTACTGGTCATGCAGTTAAATTCACATCTAGAAAGACATAAAGGTACAGAGATAACAAGACATGTGAACCCAGAGTTACAACAGGATGGAATAAATAACCTTACTGCACTAGAAAACAAATCAAGCAGTGCAACACACTAAGAACAGCTTTTACTTGTCACAAACGACAAGATCTACACTTAACGTTGTGTCATTCCTATATCTTAATTCTCCAGCCTGGCTTTCTATTTTCAGGTGTCATGTTTTTCCTGTCCATGTCTTTTGCTGTTTTGATTTTTAAAACTGTCTTTGAAATAAATCTTATCTAAGATTGATTTTCATTACTCATTTATTATTTAAATATAGGCTGGCCTTGCTGATATTTTTAATTCTACCTTGTTATTTATTTAATACCTCATAAGCAGTCTTGAGCCATCCTATCTTTCACATGCTCTTGCTTTGTCTTGTGCAGTATTCCAGTTTCTGTATTGAACTGCTCTGACTACTGTTTTTTTAAGTTTCACAATGAGGCAAGCTGAGAGTTAAAAATTTTGCTAGCTTTGAGTTAGTGAAATTTCATCTTCTGTTTGCATTTCTAAAGGTTGGATTGTTGGGGTTTTTGGGGGTTGTTTTTTTTTTGGTCCAACATACTCTTGGACTCCAGTGTCAGACAAATATTTTCAATAACTATACAGTGCACATTTATTAATCTAATAACCAAAGAATCTCTCCTCTAGAGGAAACCGTATCAGAGCAACATACAGGATTACTGACGGGATTTGTTCTGTTGCAGCAATCTGGAGATTCCATATCTTAGTTGAGGAACTTGAGTACTAGCCTCTCTAATTTTCCAGGACAGTGCTGGGCAAATTTAACCATAAGGACGGAGTAGTCTAACACACTGCTTTGAACTACCAGATATTTGGCCAACAGTTCCTTTTGTTAGCGTTGTGACAGGTCAGAAGTGTTAACGTGATATTGTAGCTCTCAGTGAAAGGCAGTGAGAAAAGCAGACTACGCCTTCTGCTTTTATCTTATTTTAGAGAGCTTCCATGGAATCAGCCAGTGCAACAGAAGGGTGAGCAAAGTCACCAAAGGCACACAGGTTAAGACCAGAGACACAGGAAACAGGCGACATCAACTCAAGCCTCGAGTCACAGCACGTAAGCAGAACAGTGGGTCAGAGGTGTTTGTGGGCCCCTTACTCACTAACTACACTGTCTTTAAATAATGGAAATATGGGCAAAAGATGGATGTAAGTAACTGGAGATGAAAAGCATGGCTTTGTTTTGAACAGAACAGAGATTCTCTTCCTCTGTTGAATTCCAGTTCATTCACACTACCGTGTGTGAACTCTCTGTTTAACCGCTAGGACCACGGTGGGATCTATCGACCACTGTTCCCCTAACATAGCCTTTTTGTGAGTATGGGCACCACATCAAAGCTGAGGACAGGAAAAGGGTGCCATTGAATGAAAAGGATTTCAACATATGTATAAAGATTGTTCTCATGTAAAATCAGAGAATAATTAGTTAGAAAAGCTAGAGGAAAAAGGTCCCTTTAATTTTCCAGCATCATCTAAGAGGCACCCTCCAGCCCTCATTAGACCACAATCAGGGTCATGTAACTGCAGGCCATTTACAAAAGCACTGAGTCAGGAGTTCTATTACAAAAGAAACAACATTGGAATGGAAAATAATTAGTTTATGGACTTAATTCAAAATTTTCCAACCCTCTTCATTTTGGGAAAAAAAAACTATGGAAATGTATTAACCACAAATAAAATGCATTAACCATGAACATCAGTTCACGTTTTCTGTGCAGGAAAAATACAACCTTTGGTTTACAGTTTGGGAAAACTCATAGATCACATACACAGAGCAAACATACTGTCAAGAGGAACTGAGGATGCTCTTAATAAGACAGAAATTTCTTGGCACTTATTAAAAGTTCTTGTCTTAGTTTATCCCACTCTAGCCAAGAACTGGAGCCATTTGAAGCCTCATACTAAAATATCTCACATCACACAGTAGTCACTTGCTCCTCTCATCTTTGTGTTGTAATTAATAAATGTAGAACTGTTGAGATTTCAGAACATTCAACAATTTTCATTATTAACAGTACAAATAATTAGGAAACAATTACGAAGACAAACAACAGCATAAAATAAAAGCAAATGTAAGTCTGTTCCTGACAGTTGCAGAGACACAGTTTTAATGCTCGCACTCAGTCTGTTCCCCAGACACGTATTTGACACGTCTTTTGGGAATTTATCGAGTTGCTGGATTATGACTTTCTGATGTTAAAACAATTGATAATTTTCTACATTTTGGCATACTCTTGCTGTAAAGTTCTTGCAACATCTTACAAGGTGTAGTACATCCCAAAACAAATTAGCATTTACAATGTTGTTTGTTTATTAAAAATGATGTTCTTAAATTTAGAAAACTGCAAAAGGCTGATCTATGGTAATCATTTCCATCAAGTTTTTCTGCACATAACAGAAAGGAGAAATCAGTGGAGATTAAATGAAAGAAGGCCCAACTTGTATTCTAATAGACCTCACTGTAAATCAGTCCTCCGGACTCAAGGTCAGTTATTTCAGATCTTTACTCCACCCAGCTCAGTGCCTAGGAACTAGCAAGTCTTGCCTAAAGGATTTTCTTTTAATTTGAAAACACGTGGAGTTTAAAGCATACAGGTATGACTAGGGTAGATTACTTCCTCTCATAAAATAAAATACACCTTTCACTAAAGTGCCCATCGTAGTTTTTCAGGTACCAAAAAGAAAAGAGTTAAGAGGGGACCGGTCCAGCTGTTACGAATAATTATAGAACAGTTCAATCCCAAAGTTTAAAAACCTCGGATTAAATTTCAAAGGTAGGTATTGAAACTATTCTCAGTGTATATCCATATCTGGGATGCAGAAACAAAGGTTTTCCTTTCACTTGTTAACATCTCTGTGCTTAACTTACGCAGTGTGCAACACCAGTCTACACATTTGAGACAATGTTGGAGCTCCTACATGGCTACCAAGCAGAGGAAAAAAAAATAATTAGTTACTTAATTTTACTGATGTTATCAGCAAATTTCAAGGGATAAACTCACCCTCCATTTCAATTATCATCATTCCAGTTGGAAAAGAAACCAAACTCTTTTTATTGTTTAAACGGCATTTTACGTGGAATACGTTATGTGCAATTCCTGAGGCTGCGTGAGCCAAAACAGGTGTTTCTGGTGGAACATAGGAGAGCTCCCACCACCAGCCATTCAAGTGCAGATGTAAACTATCAAATAAAAAGTTGATCAATATATTCTCAAGGCGTTAATACTTTTCTCAAATAAGACTTTGTTTCTTGTACAGCATACTTCAGCATAAGCAGGTCCAATATCAGCTTTCCCATTTTAGTAGAAATTCTAACTAAGCTTATGTATTTTAGGGGGTTGGATGGAGCAATCAAACATATTGGGTCTGTTTCAGTGAAATACTTGCCTGGTAATTTTATTTCCCCATATTGCAAAAACAGGCTTGCTTTGCGAAAATTTAATCGCAGCAGAGTTGCCCACAAAACTACACCCACCATGCTTTACTCTATATTCCCACGCTTTTTAATATTTGTCATATTTCATCTTTTAATGCAGTCCTAATGAGAGCATATTGGAACACCACAGAACCAGGCTCATAAGAATGTGGTCTTGAAATAAAACGTAGAACAGAAGGAGCATTGTATTACAGCCTCTGTTAATGTTTTAATGGTTGAGAGATTTCCAACATGTTGGCAGTGTCAGGACAAACCAATTTAATAAATTATTAACACTAATCAAACATTTTTATGATGGCAGTCAAAACTTCCTTGGCAGTTAAGGTTAATTCTGTTGAAGTTTGACAAAGATGTTGCTGTTTGATGGAAACCGCGTTTGAAACTATAGCCTCCTTCAAATCAAAACCTTGCAGTGCACTGAGCAGAAATGGTTAAGCAACACGTCCCAAAGCACATAAAGAAACCCCGAAGGCAGGGCTGCAGCCTCCATGGGCAGCGGCAGCACCAGAGCTGACGAATGATACTGAAATGTAAATTGATTACAGCGTATATAATTTGCCTGCCACTACTTGGGAAAGGATACAGAGAGACTGTTATCGGGAAGAGATAAAGCGCGGGCTGTTGAGGGGAGAGCGCTAAATCAATATACAAAGAAAATCTAGGAATTCCAGGCACTTGACAAGAGGGGTAGAGAGGAAAATAAAGAATCCTGCCAGTTTTGATGTATTAAACTTTGGAGAAAAGGTATTTTAAAGCATCCTTCCATTCAAAAGGCAACCAACAATAACAACGCCAGACAACGCCACATTCTCCCTCCAGCTCCTCTAGCCTTGCCAGCTAGTTGAAATCCAGCACAGCAGAAGCTAATGAGGGGTATGGATTAACAATACAATGTTTCTCAGGCCTTTCTTGGGTCTCCCCTGGGGCACCCACAGTCTATACATCATCAATCTACTGCAAATTGATGTAGTCAGCCTGTGACAAGGGTCAGGTTTCCAGGACCAGCTACCAGGCATGATCTAGTCATTTTGAGTTATCAAGACAAAGCTCTGTTCTGCTGAGCTCTGGCCATATAAAATCCACAGCTCTCCAGGCTTTCAGTGAGATGAAATCAAACCATAGAGCCCTCTCTGTTCTCCTCTATGCCTGCTGAGAAACCAGCTCACCTTTCTGAAGTAACACTGTTGTTATTATTTTGTGCTCTCTTACAGATCATGCTCACAAACAAGTAAAATGTGCTAACCCATCAGTTTCTTAATAATAATAATTACTGTTCTTGCCTGTTGTATGCTAATAATAAAAATAATAACCAGAATACACACACACACATGTATTTTCAGTATATGAAAACAATGGAGAAAAATGTCCTTGCTGATGCAGGTTTCTAGGTAAGAAATAAGTTTCATTGGAGTATCAAAAACTTTTGTTCGCCCACAACATTTTTTCCTGAATAATCACATGTGGGGTCTTGCTTTTATCCAACAGCTCAGGTGCCATAGATTTTCCAAATACTCTGTGGATTACCTTACATATGAAAATTTGTGCTTTAGCTTAGCTGAAGTCTGTGGATTTCCATGCAAGCTTGGTGGCAAGCGTGCCTTGGCTCACAGCACCGCAGCCTTGTCAGCTGTACCCAAAGGCATCCACTCAGGGGTGAGGAGACTCAAGAAACATGAAAATTTTCTGTCAATAATACATGTGCAGTTCAAATTAAAGTAGATTTAAATCATTAGAAAGGCCCCTGTTAATTTCAATGGCTTTGCTGGCACTCATATTTCTACAGAAACTACAGCAGGTAGGATTTTCACAATACCTATAGTTTTAGCACCACCTAAACTTACAACTAATAGTTCTCCCTGAAGAAAGTTTTCATGGCTGTTCACAGAATTATAACTGAATATTATCCTGAGTTGGAAGGGACCCACAAAGATCACCAAGTTCAACTCCTGGCCCTGCTCAGGACAGCCCCAAGAATCACATCTTAAGCCTGAGAGCATTGTCCAAACACTTCTTGAACTCTGAGGTAGTGATCTGCCTCAGAATAATTTCTTAAAAAAAAAAAAAAAAATCCAAAAACCCCAGGCTGACATCTAAAAAAAAAAAAAATCAGACTCTTGGATCCCAGCTACCTATAATATGGCAGATTTCTGAGGCATCCAATATACTCAAGTTAGCATTAAATATTCAGAGCTACTTGTGGTCCAACACAGGTGTGAACTACCAGGAGAAAATGGAGTTTATTCACGAACAAACTTAAATGAAATTCAATACATTTGCTACTTATGCTTCTATGAATGTATCCCATTAATACATTTTAGAAAGTCCAAAATGTCCAGAAAAGCATCCTTGCAAACATTACCTAGGCATTTATTAACAAAACCCAAATCCTCAAATTAATTTTGTGTTTTGTCTGCTCGAAATGGACAACAAGCTTTGAAAAGCAGGCAAAAGAACTGAGCAAGCCGCTTGTGGTATGAACATCTGATGAACATTTGCTCATATTTATTCATGCAAGCCTTTTGGAATTTCTCAGCCATGGATGGTGTTCCAAACACAACGTCATGCATATGAATGTGCACGAAAAGCAAACAGAAAGATGCACTAATACCTTGTAAGTAACTCTGGGGCTTTTATCTGATAGATGCTTGCAAATACTTTGTTTCATTATTCGGTCAATTTTTCACACTGCTGCCAAATTTCTACAGGCAAGAAAAAAACCAACCAAACCAAAATCTCTACATTGCAGGCAGCCTCAATTCTCATTTTCCGCAGCCCTTTTGTGCAGCTTGAGTAAGTTGCTAAAGCATAATTATGTTTATGTGTACAAAAATCTGGCTTGAATTCAAGAAGTTTCTATGCTCTTTCACAATGAGCTCCTGCCACATCCACTTTCTTGAAGAACCAACATTTAAGCCTTTTGAGGTTCCCAAAAAGGAATGCTTTTTAACCTACATTTACCTATCTATTTTTTTACATGTTTGCCTGCGTGGGTGCACACACATTCACCGTTAAGGGCCTGTGTAGTACTTTAGGAACATATCCCATCAGTTAAAGCAAAGTCTCAATTTAAGCTGATATAAATGGAAGCTTGGACAGAGAATGATTGTAGCTCTTTCTTGTAGTGTACTACCACCCTTAAGTGATTTTACCGAAAAATGTTGCAGGTCTCTTGATTTATTCTGTGCTAAAGACAAAAGCTGCTTTCATATTACCACAGCTCATTACCCTTGGTGATATTATTTGAAGGGGACTCTTCTAAAACAGATGATAATATAAAATGAATATACATTTTGGAAGCAAGCATCAGCACTTTATAGAAGTACAGGTTCATCCAAAGTGATCCATAAGTTTAAGCTGCCTTCTATTTACTTTTTAGGTTGTTAAAAACTACAAGGAGGAACAAATTTCCCCTTCAAAAAGAATTTTAGGCAAGATGTTCTCAACATTAAAAAGCTAGGAAAATAAAAGGAGAGATGTCCTTTATAAAAGGCTTAGAGAAATCACTAATTATCCCTTTAAGTACTGAACTGTGAGTATCATTAAGATATGCCAGAGGAAAGAATTTTTCAGGTGTCTCAATTTGTGGGTGCAACTGGTGGCCTGTTCAAACTCTGGCTGTACATGGAGACCCATGGAATACATGTCCCCTGGATGAGCTCTGCACTGCTGACCTGCATTCTAAATCTCTACTGCAGCTTCACCACTGCTGAGAGTGCTTGCTAGCTTTGATCAGTAGTGAAGGATCGAGGCTAAAATCCTGATTCCCAGGTGGAGGAAATTTAAATCATCATCCAGACATGGAATTTTACCTATCATACCTGGTAACAGAGCACATCAGCACCAATCATTTCCTCCATCTAGAACATTAGCCTTCCTTCCTCCTCCCAGCTGTGGCAACACCTCCTACACAAGTAATCCCTACAGGAGTGGAAAATCTTGCGGCAGCTATACCCTGGGAGAAAAGCTATTAAAAACCTGGCCTCCAACCTCAGACAGGCTGCTCTAGTACAGGCCAAAGGCTGCCTCTGGTCTGACTGCTCTCTACGTACAGAATTGTTATTGTTTTCTTCTTCCTGTGCTAAAGCTGAACCCAAATGCTGTTCAGTGTAAGTCAGCTTTTTGAGCAATAATAACCCAGAGTGGCTTGTCTGTGTAGCACACTGCAGAGAAGCTTCTAACACTGTTTACAGCAAAGTTCACTATTCCCCTCCCAGAACAAAGCAGCTGCTCTTTCAACTCTAGTGGCTCCCGCCTTTCTTTGCTCCTTTTCCCCTCTATCTGTATTTGGCTGCTTTTCCAAGGGCAGACAAGAGCTCCATGCCTTTTTCTGAATCTCTTATATTTGGAGAACAAAATACCTTTCCCCGCCTAAGAGAACTGATGTACTATGCTGGCTTCAAACTTGTAAAATATCTCTCTGTTGAAGCAGCTGCTGAATAATTTATATTTCTTAGAACCAAGCTGGAAATATGTATATTTTGCTATGATACATACGGTATAGTTGTTTTTTCTTCCTTTACATTGCCATCTTGTTTTCCACTTTATATTTCAGTGTAGGAAATTCTGAACACTTCAGAGCCTGGGAAAATTATTTGGGTTTGGGGAGTGAGAGAGAAAGGGGGTGCAATTTATTTGTGAGGNGGAAGGAAAAATTCCTGAACAGCTTGCAATTAGCAGCTCTGAAAAGTTATAGTTTCTTCAATGGCACACAGCATGCCAAGAAAACCTACAAGAGATTCCTCAGCTTAACATGCCTGGAGCAGGATCCAGTTCCTCTAAATCAAAGCACAGCTCACACTAACAGTTGCAGTATGCTAGTGGCTGGATGGCTGCTTTATGAAGAATTATAAAGTGACACAGCAGTCTGGCTGAAAAAAACACACACCACGCTTTGATGTTTTTAACCACTAACTTCAAGAGGACCAACAGAAACCTTCCTGTTTTTATTGCAGCCTCTCTATCATCCCTCCCCCTGCTCCCTCCCTCCTCTCCCACTGCTAGATGGGGGACTGTTATCTTTCAGTCACTTTGTAAGCTTGACTTGTTTACAGACTGAATGTCTCTGTTTATAGGCCTCTATCAGAGAACAAACAGGGCAAGTGTGACTTCCTAGGACCTGAAATGCGATGCCTTTTCCTCTTGGGCAAAAGCAGGAGAGGCAAGGGAGGGGGAAATGAAGGGGAAAAGAGAAATCCTGTAATTGTCCTTCTTGTCCATCTTCCCTCCATACACACCTGTGTGGTGCAAAGGTATTTTAAGAGCCAGCTGCTTAAATGTCAGCTTACCAAAACTCCATGAAATGCACAGAACTTGCAAAAATTAGGTCCACTTCAGAACCTCCAGCAGTAAAATTAATGCTAAATAATGGCTTCTCTAAAACTTCATGTTTTTAAAGTTCTTTATCATAGATCAATTTAGATGTTTATTTGGGGTATCTTAAAAGCTTATACCACATTTTACTGGGGACATTTAAAGGGTGTCAATGGGGTAATTTTAAGCATACACACTATAGTGATGAAATTCTAGAAACCATTAATGGCATGACTTTGTATATTCATTGTTATCTTGAAAAATATTTTACCTCAGGCATAACCCTAGTCCAGTCAATAAGAATAGTCCTAAATAAGGTACTGAAATGACATGAGAGTCAGTCTGCTTATATTGCTAGCAGCAGATTTCAGTTCTCAATAACATTCAGATTATAAACACCCCACAGAAGGAATGACTTCGTCCTTACTAAGGGTGCCTTTCTTTTATGCTGGCAATTTTTATTTTAATTGTAGGATTCATTTTTATAGGTTTCTGCTTTCAAAAGGCTTGCTTTTGCACAAACACACATGAGGACATTTTTAGGTGGGTATAAAGGGGCATATCACATTATAGTACTTTATGGTGGGACACTGGGCCAGCCAGTTTTGAAGCTAGCTCTATCTACACTTTCCCTTGGAGGTGGTTTACCCAAAGAAACTGAAAACTTTTTGAACTAAAAGAATAAAACAAAATAATGAAATCTACGAGGTTAAGTCTTTAAGCATGACCCCTTCCAAATAATTAGATCTGATAGGACAGAAGAGGTAGGAGTTTATGTGTAGCACTTCCTTCAACAGCTGTGCCCACAGGGGTAGGACCTCAGGGCAGTGGCGCTTGGTTACACACAGACAGGTTACTGTTAGTAGCAGCAGTGCCCAGTCCCCTCTGGGTCCTCCCATCTACTCCAAGACCTGACTGCTGCCTGTTCCTCACTGCTGCCTCTGAGCCAGAGCTGGCTCTCCAATCCCTGTGATCCCCTCCGATGCCCTCAGCAGCATCCCAGCAAGCTCCTCTCCCTCTGAGGATACCACTGCACCGCCCTGCTTTTTACTGATGGATCACATGCCTTGGCAGAGCACGGACAGGAGCAAACCCTGCTGCTGCACACACCTCTGCTGTGCAGGGGAACTGACAGCCCAGTATGAGCTGCATCTGCTCAAATGGATGAACTCTGGAAATAAATGGGAAAAATCGGTCTCCTTCAGAGTTCAGGTACAACTTACTCAGTTTAAACACCCAATTAGAAATTACCTAAATGGTACTGGTGTCACTTCGCCTGCTGGCAAGAGCAGAGTTGCTCCTCCTCAGCTGGCCTAGTCTGAAGACATCCAAGGCTACTGGCCTGTCAGTTTTCTTCCACAGCAGCAGGTTTGTCCGGAAGACACCATGTCCTCCTGCAGGCAGCCAGCCTCACTAATTCTCCATGTGATTGCTGTGCTTTCAGGCCCTGCCTTGCAGGAAGTGCAGGCTTGTACCTTTCTCTGACATCTAACACCTATGGGGCTTCCTCAGCACAGACTTTGAAGGGCTTTATGCAAGATGTGGGCTTTTCCCTCTGTGGTCAACGTACTCTGGAAGCTGTAGAGACCTGTGAGCTCAGGACACACCAATCCTGTCAAAACGCAAGCAATGAGTAAGGAGACAAACCAACCCTGCACAGAGAACCAAAGCCTTCCAGTGCAGCTCAGCATAAGGGGAGGACAGGGATTTGTGGCTGTTCTGTTTTGTTTTAAGCTTAATTGTTTGGGCTATCCACACTCTTTCCAGTTTTTGCTTCATCTGAGAAAGACAGAGGAAATTAAACTATAAGAGTAGAAAGTGATTTTTTTTAATCTCAACAACTTTCCCCCTAGAGACCAAAAGCATACATTTGAATTAATGGAACTCTTTCCATTAATCATAAAGGGCACAGGAAAGATGCAAGAGAAGTTAAGTTTTCCTCATCATGCATAAACGTCTTCCAGGTCTCTTCAGCAGTTTCTCATGCAGACGATGAAGCCATTTAACCTAACAAAAGACCTGGCTTGAATCCTGGACCAGAACTCACATACAAATTAACTTCTGGTTTTAGCATCCAGATATGATTAGCTCTTCTTCTGTCCATTTTCACATGCTCCTCCTTTAAGATGGCTGAAAAAACACTTTAATGCTCAGCTGTAAGTATAGAAGTGGGGCTAAATTTGAAACACATGGTTCCCTTTAGCATGGCCTGCCAGGTTCCATAGATTACTCTTTTCCCTGGACCCCACTATTGTCAGATTCTATTCTGACACATATAATTCTGTCTGTGCCAGAGGCACTGAACTTTATGTTATGGATTCTACTATGTAGGAAACACCAAGACACAATGTGACAGGATGCTTAGCCCTTTTTGTAGCTCTGGTCTATACCATGGAAGTCTGGCAAATCAGACGCTTCAATATTTTTCCTGCCATGTCTGAAAATAAAGCCTTCACAGCCTTGTGTGGCTGAAGAAGAGAAAAATCACATGCTATTCCTCATGAGTCTAAGGACAACCAAGACTGAACTCGTAGACACAAAACTATGTAAAATTTAGACACACTTACGAAAGGGATGATACACTTGTCTAATTTTCAGGAAAAAAGTGAATGGATATTTTAAGTCCCCAGTCTCAAAACAGGTAGTATTCAATCAGTATTATTTCTGTAGCTAGGCAAAAGTTCAAGACCTTTCACAGATGGACAAGAAAATCCACATCGAAACCTTCACCTTTGCCACTTTTTCTGACAAATTCTGAAAAATTACCTTTCCAGACAAGTTATTACACTCAAATTCCCTGTGGGAATTATTCCCTCTCTGAAAGCACTAAGATACAGGTATAAGCACCAGCATCCACTGAAGAACCAGAGAAGTGCCAGGGCTGACACATCCCACACAGTGTAAAGGTGGGTGACTAAGGGTTGTGTTTGAGCTGGGTGGGGTGTGACTGAGCCCGGCTCTCCTGAACTCTCCTCCTGTCAATAGACACGGTAAACCAACAGGTTTTCCCGCTTCAGAGTTACTTCTGGGTGCTTGTGCAGTGTGCACCACAGAGTAGGGCTCGTGGGCAATTATGTTTCTGGAGTATATAATCATGTCACAAAAAGTATAATTTTCTTCACTGTATGATTTCCTGAGCTACTTTGCCAGCACAGGGACATCCAGCACAGAGAGAACCTAGGACCTGAGCGTTTCCCGAAAGCTCAGGTGCCAGCTGTTGCTTGTGTTCCTGTACGTGTATCTACCGTGAAATTCGAGATCACGAAGAACATCAAAGTTTTCACTCCACCAGTGGGAAATAGCTGTCACTACTCCAGGCATTGGGGCTGCAGGTCCCTTTCCAAAGAATGCCACCTACCTGTCCCGAGACCTCTGTGGATACACTGTGCCCTGCAAGACCGATTTGTTCCCACATCTTGTGGGCAGAAGCTGTGCAAGCTCTGGGGCAGGGCTGGCCCCAGCACCCGCACCCCCTGCCTACAGCTCTGTACAATGCCTGCGACTCCACGGCTCTATTACAATGTAAGCACTAATTAACAGCCCAAGCAGGCTTTGTGCAACAGTTGCCAAGCCAAGTTCTTTGCCCTGAACTGAATCGCTCACCCTGCTTAGTGTTTTAAATTCATCGTTTACTGCAATGCAGTAAGGTATATCACAGAAATTTTTAGAGGCATGACTCCACTCCACTAGTTACTTTTGAACAGCAACAAGTCATCATATGCTTGTCCCTGTGCTCTGATGAGCTTTGAACTTTAATAAATGATTAATCCTATTTAGAAGTAACTTAGCACTGCCTTAACTGCATCTTTCCACGAAGTGTCACTTTGACATCCTCTGTTGTGTGCATCACTGCAACTTTCACACGCTGTAAATTAAGAACATTTACACATGCAATTAGTGTTAAATAAATGCCTGAAGAACTCCTTGGGGATTAAGCAATTAGATGGCATCATGGAATACCCTTTGTACTCAGAGCTTATGAAGAAAATCATCTACCCGTTCTGCACAAATTGCATACTGGTGTAACCATTGCACTGGCAGGAAGTGCTGGGATGAATTGCCAAATGCAGCCTTGGGTTCATACACACAGCCTTCTCCCAGCTCTCCCAGCCCTCCCTCTTCTCTTAGAAGGGAAATTAATAGAGAAAAATTTGTGATCAGGATAGTACTTTATTATTAAATTATTCCCTCCATTAAAAAAAACAAAAAAAAACCCCAAAAAACCACCCATAGGAATTAAGAACTTGAATTTTTATATCATAGTTAAATTAATAATGAAAAAATCTGTCTAGAAAAAAAATACAGCTATGTACACACAGGCCATTTGCACAGCCCGTGATAATAGAGACTTAATCCTTTCATATCCTAACCTTTATTTTATGGCACATGAAAACTGCAGTCAGCTAATACGGCAAAGTGTGCAAACAGTCTTAGATGGAGAAATACTTGGCACACTAGAGCACCTTGCAAATGGGAGCATGTATTTTATATATACACCCTGCACACACACCTAAAGCTTGCTGAAAAGAACAACAATCATTTGCCCTTCTATGTATATGGTTGCCACTCACAAAGATGGTTGATTAAACACTGAAATGTATGTGCTGGGAGTGAAAAGGACAATTAATTTTTATGTCTTGAAGATCAGGGTTAAAGTGAATCCAACTCTCATAAACACCCATCATTCACAGGCAGCCTGGAGAAGAGGGGACACCTCACCTTGTAAAATTGTACCTAACTCATGGAATTAGACACAAACAAGCTAGAGCTGGACACAAAACCCCAAATCAAACAAACAAAAGCAATAACAAAAAGTCAGGTACACCCTGAGCATTTAAGGCAGCAAAACTACATCTCCTCGATGCTGACACCAGGATAGGGCCCCCCTGTTCAGGGCTCCGTGTCCTCCACCCCTACAAAAGGGTGGAGGACTCAAAAACTGCTCCCAGAGGTCATCCCCACAGCCATGCACCCTCCTCACAAAGAAGCCCATTGTAGCCAAAGAGCTTCCCGAAGCTGATCAGTGCTGGGATACAAAGAAGGTGGTGTATGAAGAAAGCTAGTTGAGCTGCATTTCATGGGAGAAGAGAGGACCCTGGTTGGAGACGAGTGGGATTTCTAAGTGCCAAGCATTAATAAAAAAAATAAAATCGGAAAAAAAAAAAAAATACAGCAAACCACCGAACCCCAAACAACATAAAACAGCTGCAGGGAAGTTGTTTTTCCACTTGAAGCGGCCTGTAGAAGCTGTCTAAAGGTACCCCTGCGGATGCGAAGTCCCAATCCCGGGCTGCCAGCGCCACCTTCTTGCCAAGCAGTTCAGCGGCAGCGGCCGGGCCCGCCCGGGATCGCGGCGGGGCCGCGGGAAGGGCTCGCTTCGCATCGCCGGCACCCCCGGCCCGCCCGGCTCCCCCCGCCTCGGGCAGGCAAAGCACACTTGTACCCAGAGGGCGGCTCAGAATTCATGGGAAACCATGGAAAACGAGACCTAACCCAGCCTCCTCATTAAAAAAAAAAAAAAAAAAAAAAAAAAAAAAAAAAAAAAAAAAAAACAAAANNNNAAAAAAAAAAAAAAAAAAAAAATCCAGTAAGTTTGCTCAATCAGAAGCAAAACGTTCCTCTCGTACAAGTAATTTTTCTAAATGTAAACATTCCTACAGCAGCATTTAAAAACCTAAAAACCCCAAAATATTAGTGGGTGTTAGAAGTATTGTAATCATATCTCTGTGTCTGGTAGAATGCTGTATTTGGGGATATAGTGTTTTATAATCTTCCCCACTCAGAATCAGGAACTCAATCCACTGTTAAATCAGTGAAGTGGAGACCAAGGGAGCCATCAGCAGCTCCCTGGAAGAGAGACTAAGCTCCTCCTCATGAATCCTTCAACCCACCAAGGAGCACCACTGAGGAGGGCATTTCCCCGTGGGGAAACCCACCTCCTCTTCCTGTGTCCAAAGGCTCATGGCTGCAGATGGTGATTTTGTCTGTGTGAAATGAACTAGCAATATTAAAAAAGAAAAAAAACCATCTCTTGAAGAATTTCAGAGTGATGCAATGTGCTAAACTGATGTTTTCAGAGCTCAAATGCTCTGGTGACTTAAAGCTACAGCACTGAGTCAGTATCAGCATGGGGAAGGAGATTCTGGTTTTCTGTCCTGAGGTACAAAAAATATGATGTGAAAAGACATAGTCTTAGCATGTGAGAATGACTCCTGAGCCTCTCCAGTTTGCTTCTGTGAAACAACCATCACCAAAGGGTTCTACTGATGCCATCTACAATTTAAAAAGTCTAGTTCCTTGAGCCATTTTGGATACTCCAGTCATTTATAGTTCATATTCACTTCAGTCACTGGATTGCACAAATATTAATAGCCTACACCTTTTCATACAATTCCTTTTCCAATTCCTACCTGCAATGGATGTGAAAACAAGGTCCCAAAGCAAAAGTATACTCTAAATATCTCTGTTCCAAGTGTAGCTAGTGAGGAAACGAATTGAAAAGAGCTTTTCTTTTACAATACAGTTTCGTATCAGATGATTCAGATAAATATTCCTAGATAATCATAAAAAAAATAATGCCTTGAACATTTCATGACCTGCTATTCCACTTCCAACCTCAGGATTGCAGGGGAGAGCAACCACTGCAAAAGGATGTGACCTTTTAATTGCATCCAGAAATCTGGAGTTTCCCTGTCCTGACTGCATGGACTGCAGATATTTGACAAATGAGGAAGAGAAACAGCAGAATCAAAAGGAAGCACATGCTGATCTGTGTGCCTACAGGAAAAAATACGTGTTTTCCATGGTAAATAAAGAATGTATTGAACTTTTTGTCAGAACTGGTGTAAAACCTCTCACCTATATGCTGAGCTCATCTTCCCAAGAACTGAAGCAACTTCAGCAAAAATGAGCGAGCTGTCTTCTGTTCTAAGAACCCACTGAGACTGCAGACAGATTGGCACTATTTGATTTTTATATACGTAAAACTTGCATCTGCATTCACATCCCCCTGCAACTAGCTGTTAACTACAGAGGGAGAAAAAATGCAAATAGGAAAATACAAAGGCAAATCTAGAGGATGCTTGAAGAAACAAAAAAAACAACAACTGAGAATTTGTCAAGTAAAAAAGGAAAAATGAGTATTTTCAACTTTCGAAAACTCTTGAAAACGTTGATTATTGTGAAATATGACTGTATTTCACATCCCACACCTTGATCTCAGGAACATTCAGTCCTAATGGGTTTAGCTCCTTAAGAAGTACCAGCTAAGCTCTCCAGTGGGTGTGCAGGATGCATTCCCTGGGACTCCCCAGCAACTGGCCCTGATGTGCGCTTCCCTTGCGCAACACAGGCTGGGAGCAGTCACAGTGCCGTGGCCAAGGTAAATTCACTCAGCACAGCCTGGAACAGCACAGCTAGACCCGCTGTTGCTTCAAAAGCAGAGCAGCACTGATGCTGCTGATGACTGGTGGGGCTGGAGGAAGGCACCGACCTTGCCACTGTCACTCCCTGCTGACTGCAGATCACCCCTTGCTGTCTCTGGGGAGACATCCCTGGAGGGAATTACACTCCTGGGGAGCTCAGTCTCCCTCTCCAGAGGGCTGCTCCCATGGCTAAAGCTGAAGCCTGCCTCAACCCTGCCCTTTCCTGTTAAAATCTTGTATATGTACATATATATGTATAATATCTGCATATATTTAATATCAATTACAGGGAGGACAGGCCAGTCTTTCAAACTTCCAGTATGTCAACCTACTGTACAAACAGGAAGCAGCACTGCAGTAACAGGTCATTAAAAAGACTGCATACCAACCAAGAACCAGGAGAGCCAACTAAAAAATAAAAAAAAAAAAAAAAAATCAGGCCTTTCTACCACAGTTGGCATACCCTAAATCTTGCATGTTTCATACCCCACAGAAGAGATATGTGTGTTTCAGGCAACTACCCAGGTAAGCAGTGTTATAAATAATCACATATTTCCTTGCTGCCTTTTTCCGTAACACCCTCCTTCTCCCTTAATTGCCTCTGCTCTTCTGCTCTCTCTTTGATAGACACAAAAATCCTACAAGGGGTGGGGAGAGATGCTTAGAAAGTGGTTCTCTCTCCCTTGGTAGGAGCCTTTCCATGGCAGAGGCAACCTGAAAGCAGAAATCTCTCTCTCCCTTTTCCAGGCTTTACTCCCTTCCCTCTCCCTACCTTCTACCTCGAAATGAAATTATAAGTCAAGACAGTTTGGTTTTTCAAGAAGCTGACGTGGGACAGCCAAGATTGGCTGACAGCTAGGGGGAATCCAGTGGTGGGTAAAAACCAAAAAAGCTCTAACCCACCCAAGTTCTTGTTCATGACAATGAGTACCTGTTATAAGATGGAAAAAGCCCAGCATTTGCAGTATTGCTGTGTGCACTCTCATCTAGAAAGAACCCATATTAGTATTTCCTATCCCATGGGCGGCTGAAGCTAACTCTATATGCTAGAGACATCTGAATGGCAGCTCCAGCTCTTTTTCAATTTTTTTAAAGTGAAATTAAACCCACCCCACTTCCCCCAACTATTCACTGTTTTATAATCCAGGCTGTCCCAATACAGCAGTATCCACACAACCAGCTATGTTTTTTAACATCTGTTTTTCATTTTCTTAACAGGAAACCAACACAATTTCCATGACAAAGGAGGATTCTGGTGTTATACTCTCATTTATCTGTCATGTGTACCCTTGGCAGCATTTGATCTTTATTCTCTAGACACTTAAGAAATAATCTAGGAATTACTGCTTCTTGACAATACAAACAAATAGGGCTATCTATAAATAAACCTCAGTGAGGATGGGGGGAGGGTTGCTTTGCATCCACAGAGGGGCTGCCTCAGGGCTACTTCTTGTTTATTTTTCAGCCAGCACTGGGGATCAGGAGGTCACCCTCCTTTCTGAGCCCTTTTGTGCAAGCCGGAGCACAGGGAAGAGGGGCCCTCGCACAAAGCACCTCTGA
>VZRQ01008244.1:1470487-1490997 GCA_013397975.1 Machaerirhynchus nigripectus
CCCCCCCGCCCCCTTTCTTGCCAGCCTCCCTGACAGGGAGCTGGACTTTGGTGGGACCCAAGAAGGTGACATCCCAGTTGGCAGCACGGCCCCTGCAGCCCCCTCCCTGTACCTGTGACACTGGCAGACAAGACTCACTTGCCAAGAGCTGTTCACAGGAGGCAGGAAAGGGTTTGCATGAGATATTTAGCCTTAACTCCACCCTACCAATTTCAGTTTGAAAACCCAGGAAGTGTGATAGTCTTTAAATAAATTGCAGGCACAAAAATATTGTTTAGTTTACGCTATACTCATGCAGAGCATTTTTGCTAGCACCCACCACATGCTGCCTAACCTTTTTTCCTTCTTTTCCTTTTTTTTTTTCTTTTAGATTTCACCATTTGTAGCATCTCTCCCTGACTGTTCTTGTTTGCCTTGGGCCTGATCCAAACAGCTATGGGAGGAAACAGCCAGGACGCCTATTGACTTACATAAAAGTTGAATCAGGGCCATGGACAGTAATGGATACAGTCCAGAGTCTTTTTTGAAGGCTCTGAAATTAATATCAGTCCCTTGATATACATATTCTTAATATGACAGGTATGTTTTAAAAAGGACAACCTTTACTTTTATCTCTCTCTTCTTTCTGTGTGAAATTGTTACTCATGATACAAGTATACATTTGTAAAGAAACCTTCAGATTCCATCGAAGAGAAATTTTATAAAGAAAGAATTTTGAGATAAAAAATTAGGGACACTAGTTAAAATTATTCCAGTTCAATTTCTCCAACGTTAAATGATGAGACTGACCCTTCAAATGCTTCTTTACAGGTGGGATTTTCTTGGAAGTGAAGAGCACAAATCAAAGAATGCATGTTGTAAAGTCATTTGTAGACAGATGCAATTAAAATAAAATGGCATACTGCCTACCTCCCTGTGGCCTCCAGAGGCTGGAGGTGCCTCAGATTTCTCTACAGCTAATGAGAGTTAGGAGCCTCAGCAGAGAAACTGAAGCAGCCTTTGAACCAGGAGACACAACTGACATCAGCGTGTTCAGCATGCAGCTACTTGAAACCGCCCAGGAGAAAATACAAAACGCGAGGCATCGCCCCAGATCTTTACCCCTCACAGGGGTTCTGCCCCTCATCCCTTCCTACAGAAAGGTTTTCCTTCCCTATGTGAGATCAGCAGCCTGGGATGTCTCTTCACAAAAGTCTGTGCCTTGTTTTTCAAAGGCTCAAGCAGAGGTTAGCCTTTTTAGTGACATTTGGTACCACAAGCCACGTTTAATGCAGGAACTCAGTGGTGGGAGCATTACCCCAGGAAGTGGGAACCTGGAATCTAGCTCTCTGTCAGCCTGGCATTGTCCAAATATGTGAGACATCAAAAACTGGCCAGAGAGATTATATGCTCAAAAGAGTACTATCCAGACATAGACCAACAATAGCTCTATTTTTATATACAGACTTATTTATACTCATCTTACTTCAGCTTATTTCCTAATTTAAAAAATGGGGTTTTTTTGTCCAAACAGACCTGCTTGAGCTTTGCCAAACCATAACAACTGAACTTTTTTAAAGCAGAGATTTGAAGCCAGATGTGGTCTTACAAAAAATAAATATTAAAATGACAAGAAATCCCTAATTTTGTAAGCTCCCCAAAAACAGAGAAACAAAAGGCTTGATCAAATTGGGCCATCTTAAAAAAAAAAAAAAANATACTTTTCAGTTTAAAAAAAAAAAAAAAAAAAAAGAGAAAAAGGCTTGTGTTGGGTCAAGGAATTAACCTCACTCTTCAAGGATGAAAACAAGGAAACGCATTCAGGATTTGCAGTAATATTTCAGTTAATAGAAAGAGAAAAAGAAGAAAATAAACCAGAAGGAGTAGCTAAAAGTGTTAATTTTTCCTCTCTTTGTGGATGGTAATTACATGAGCAACCTCACTACATTTTCTGAGTATTTCTCTTAATAAGTGCTCAATATTGTAAATAAGTGGTACATAGCTTGGCCTACAGGCCTATGTAGCAGAGATATCTGGAGAAAAAAATAACCCTGATAAGCATACATATTAGAATCTGTGCCTTTATAAGCATGTCTATCATTTTAAAAATACACCCAAGCAAACAGCTGATACCTTGTGGGGAAAACAGCAGTGAAAACCTAGAAAAGGTTAGAACACTATGGCCGACTAAAAGAAAAAGAAAAGAAAAACAACTCTTTAACCTCTATTGGTAGTTTCTTTGCATTTCCATACATATCCTTTGCATACATATCCTTTTTCATTAGTTAAAATAATATTCAGCAATTTGAAATACGCCATGCAGGAGGAATTAGAATAGGTGGGAAGTAACAGTACTTAAGAGGTAGTTTTCCATTTAAACTCTATTACTTACAGGAAACATTATATCTTTTACTGTCCACATGGAAAATTTTAACAACACATGCAGTTTTAGGTGAATCCAAGTCAAGATATTTCAGCTGTAGAGAAGCAACAATTTATTTGGGGTCAGTTCAGCAGTAATTTGCCCATGACTGAGATGCTATAATGACCTTGGAAAGGTATAGATTGAATGTCTCTTTCTGTTACCCCTCTGGGCTGGCTCCAAACTGGATTTCACCTCCAGTGAACTCCAGGGTCTTCCCTTAAGCTGAATCATAAGTAGCTGACAATGGAGATCTTATGCACATAGTACCTGTGGGAAATGCAGGCCAGCTGTGAAGAGCAAGTGACTCTAGTGAGCCCAGAAAGTGACTTCTAGTTAGCACTCTTCAGTCTTCAAGTTTGTTTTCCCTTCTCTCAAGCCTCACATATCTCAGCCACTTTTCACGTGGCTAAATGAAATAAGTTTTCACCTATGAGTAAAATGATTAAATAACCTCACTCGTTTAAAAATAAGCCTGTGCATATTGGCTACTCTTCTAACCCAAGCTGCATCTTCTTTCTGTGGCCACTTCTAGTAATCTGTGCAGAATACAGCTGGATATCTTGGTCTGGGAAACAACAATGGCACTTATCATGACCACTTTACATCTTTTTTTCTGACTTACACCAGCCTTATAACATTTGTGTTTGTTGGCTCCACACAAGTGCTGCCCTTAGCAGCAGTCCTGCTGAGCACCTGTCCCTTAGGACCTCATGAGCAGGGGGTTCTGTTAGGGTCACTAACTGAAGATAAAGTAAGAGGAACCTATGTGATTGGTTTCTCCAGATCCCAATACTTGGGCTTTTATATTGTAGATAATTTCTACTAGATCTACTCTAATAACCAGAAACTCAGAATGAAAGCAGGCCTAGAGTAGCACTCCATTATCCTGTCTCTGTCAACTGCCAAAGCAAGTATTGCATCAGTTGCTACAGGTGCACGGGCAAGCACTCTGCACACGCACCTACAAATGCACCTTTATATGGGGAACGCATGAACATTTGTGTGTGAAGACCAACTCGACATGTGGCACTCAGACAGCCTTTCCTGCTGTTTAACTACAGTTATGAATGAATCAGAACTCCAGCAAAAATTTCTGCTTTCAGACTCATGGAAAATGTTATATTTTTTTTGGCTTATGACAAAGAAAAGCAGTGTGATAACGGAGTAGGTCCAGTAAAGTCCAAGTTCATCTGCATTTTCATCTGTACATGTTTTTTGAGGTCTCTCTAGGTTCTGTTTACTTGCACAAACTCAAGAAGCATACTTGATATTTGCATTTATTGTGTTTTATCACACTGCAGATGTAAAGAACCCATTTAGGAGTGTGCAGTTTATATATTTTATATACATATAGTAAGCATAATGATCTACAGTTTGATTCTATTGCCTGTATAAATATTCACCTATCAGACTGCAAATGCAAAAACTTGATATTTTACTTTGGTTTTGTAGCATTCTTCATCCATACTCAAAGGTGGGAACTTAATCCTTAAAGTAAAATTACCCCTAGCTTTTCACTTTGCTGCCATAAGAATGAATTCCAACAATTAACAAAAACAGTTTTCTGATCTATCCCATCACCTGTACTCCCAAAGATACTGCAGCAGGCAGAAAAAGGCACGTGAAGGGCAGACTTAGCAAATGGGAAACCTCACCCTCAAGATCTTGGTCCATGAAGATACTTCCTCTGAAACAAGCTCGCAAGAAACTCCAGTACAATCTTCTTGGTACTGAGTTATATGCCACTCCTTCTTGCAGCAGTCTAGCCAGACTGCACATTCAGAGCTGGCTCTCTCTGCCATCATTTCACAAATTCAAGACACTAAAGACAAAAGCTAAGCAAGACAGAAAATTTAGATCCAAATACAGCAGAATCTGGGGAAATAAAACTATGAAATATGTAGGTCATGACATGGGCTAGCACAGCCTCCTTGTTTATCTCAGAATACTTGGCTTTTATAAATATGCTTGGGACAAAAAGTCCCAAGACAAACACTTGCAGCCATCTTTTGTTTTTTTTTTTCATTACTACATGCTAGCAGTGAAATGACTGGCTCAGGTCTACCATCCTACCTCATGTCACATTACTGCCTCCACTCCTTTCCTTCCAAAAAAAAGGCTATTAATATTTACAATGGATCCAGCCATCATGTGAGCACCAAGGAGGGGTGGCAATGCAGATTCAGATTAGGTGGATCCCTTCCTCAAGTCCCTCATGAGGTTTCTGAGCATCTTTAGACCCAGCCTCAGGCAGGAAGACAGGGCACATACATCCAGGAAAAGTCACCCATGAGGAAAGCAAAGCCTGTTACCCTTGTTGCAATAGAAACTGCCTTGCATTTTCAACAGAACATGCTCTAGATGCATTATGGTGTCTAGAAACCATCCAGAGGGGCAGCAGAATATTTTCCTAATCCAGGAAAACCTCCCAGTTGTGAAGAGCTACTCTAGTTTCACCTCATTTGGTCTCTCTCTAGGGACTAGGGAACACGCAGCATTACTCGAGGGTAGAACAGCACGGCAGCTAAGAAACACTTTCACAGCAAGGCTGCAGTTTGAAACAGACATGCACTAGCTTCCAGGAAAGCCTTTTTACTTCTGCTGTCACCTGAAGACTGAATGATAGAAGCTGCTCATCCCTGAGACCCAGTTTCTTCCCTAACCCCATCGAATGCTGATGAACTACAAATGCAATACTTCTACCGTGAGGTATGACGCACTGAAGCAGTTCATGTGAGGAAGCAAAAATTCCTTTGTTTCAGACACCTGTCTGGTCTGAAGGTTGTGTCAGGAAAAAAAAAAGTCACCTATGAGAATATAATAATTAACAGTTAGTAATTACGAGACTTCAGGAGTAGAGAAGGATAAATAAATTATGAATCATATCTAGCACCTTCTTCCTTACCCACAGACCTAGACACACAATACATTCTTTGTCATTAAGTCACATCCACATTTCCATGCTTTCTACCCCCTGGGCATTACTACAGCATGGCCACTAATTTTTCAGCTTTAAATCCCAGTCTGAGCACCCACTTTTATGAGCAAAAATCCACAGGCTACTGTCTGGCACCACAGAGTATGTGCCCAGAGTCCGATGGTGCAATAATCTGATCAGCACTAACCCTCCTGCTAAATCCTTTGTGTCAGAGGTAATGAGGAAGATTTGTTACGGCCTCTGGCAAAGAAGAGTGCTTTGATGAATCAACTTCAGCAAAGGAGACAGTGACTTTCAGTCTGAAGTAAGATACCCCTGCATCCATGCTAAGGTTCGAACATTTCTCCTATGATTAGGAAAAAAATGCTTCTACACATGGGCTCCATTCCTATAATAGTCAGTGGAATTTCAGTCTCCTTAATCCAGAGATGAGTTTGGTTCTACAGAGTGTAAAAATAAATTTGCTCTGCCAGTTTTCAGCAGCATACCAGCCACCAAAAAAATGGTTCCTATTAATGATTAAATAGGAAACTTTACAGCTTCTCTCCCGCACACGTCTTTGCAGATCTTTTTGGCGTGACATTGAAAAAATGAAAAGAAAATTGTGTAACTACAGCTGCTTTTCCTTTAGACTGAAAACTATATTTTCAGTTAGTAATGTTTACACATTTGGATTGGAAAAAAGTTGAAAAAGAGTTTCACTCCAGCAGCTGAGTCAATATACAGCGTGCTCCTGCTTGTATGAAAGAAAGAAGCATGCAAAAACCTACATGAGAGCTTGCAGGGATAATGAATGCTTTCTTGTAGAATCTGCCAGGGGCAGATGGGGGTAACAGAGCTCACCTGCAAATTACCTTGTAGGCCAGTTGTATCACTTTAATCTTTGGATCATGCTCTGTCTAAGGCTGCACCCCGAGCTGCAGCGCTCTGTTGGTGCAGGAACACGGCATTCTCAACTACAGGATGGGCACAGCTCATAAGGGTGTCCAAGGGTTTGATAAAACTAAACCAGCTATAGCATTAAAGAGCAATTTGACAGGGCAACCATGCCCCCATGGGACAGTTCAGCTGCCATACTGACCAGGATCCTGCCTATTTGTATGCAGACTGACAGACCTGTGCCAGCATATATCCCTGGTACAGAGCTTGCCTCAAAGGAGACGAGGAAAACTGAGAGGGAAGTTTGTGCTTGAAAGCTGTCCACCATTAAGTCCAGTGATTTTATAGCACAAAACCTGAGGTGTTTTGTCTCTTCTGCTCGAGGAGCCTCAAGAACCCCAAAGGCGCAAAGAGCAAGTGGCAGGAGAGTTCACCTTCCACATAGCTAAACCTTCCCTACTCTAAATGTGTGCTGTGCCTCATTGTCTGGAGGGTGTTGTCCCAGCCTTTGCTGTTCCTTGGAGATTGCCCAAGGACTTTCTAGGAGACTGCCAGTTGGCACAGATCAAAATTACACCAGGAAACATGCTAACAATTAAAACAGCACAGGGCAGCTGCAAAAGAGTGCTCGAGGCTATGAGCAGGACCTGTTGAGTCTCCTGGTACAGACTTTCCATGCACCACTGTAATAACTGGACACCACACAGCAAACAGTTTATCTTGGAGATCTATAGGAAATGTAGCCCACACTAGGTTCTTAGACACCTCTGTACATCAAGTAGCTCAAAAGCCTGTGAGCACTACACTGGAATTCTAAATTCACATGATGAGTGAACTACTTTGGAGTTATCTTTCTGTTGCTGTATAGACACAGATAAAACACATGAACACAGTAATGATTTATGTTGTCTATAATTATTCATTTACTTTGCAAATAATATTTCAAACACTACTAATCCAGATGCTATGAGAAATGCAACATTATCAGCTGTTCTTTCTCCTCAAGAAGTATTTTGCAAACATATCTGGTGCAAGTTCATATACCTTTCACAAAATGTTTTGGGATAAAGGATTTTCAGAGCTAGAAAATCTCTCCTGCAGATGAATATGGTCCTAGCAAGCAGTGACAGAAAAATGTGGGAGGATGATTTTCACAGAATTGAATGGGCTGGGGAAGTGACCACTCAAATGAATGACAGTCTAACTTCAGAATTACATACAGCTCTCCATGTTTGTTGTACTCAGTTCTTGGCCTCCAAAACAGACCAGCTCCATACTTTAGCACAGAGTGAGGTCATTTAACCTGTCACTGAAAAATCACCACTGCCTGGGTATCAAAGTTTATAAACCATGCTCCTCTGAGCCAAAAAGATTAGCCTGTGACTTAAAAGTACAGGCTGCAGATGTAGCGCACTTCTCAGAAAACACAGAAACACAAAACCAACTGAGACCGGGACAGATTTCTGTTTAACTGCTTCAAGCCCTCAGTCAAAGCAGAGCCCACTAAAGAGTTACATCAGACCAGTAAGTATCAGTAAAGTTTGAATAACCCAGCCTCCAAGAACAGGGATTTCACTGAATTTCTGGGAAACTGATCCAGTGTTTAACCAGCGTCTCAAGTCCCAGTCATCCATGATGCATGTTCTCTACTAAGGTACAACTGATTAATCAACAACTTTCAAAGACAACACTTACACACAAGATTTTTTTCTACCTAACTTCTGTAGATAATTTTTTACTGTGATGGAGTATAGGATTACTTTATCCTTGTATTTTCACAAATAACATTTGAATTATAATAGAATATTTTGAGCCTATCAAGATGAAAGATTAAAATAACTGATACGAGGAAACAGTTTACATTAGTAGTAAAGGCCTCTGAACGTGTTACACATGAAATGTAAAAGGTAATTTGGTAAGATAGGAGAAGCAGCAGGTTCAGTTGGGACACTATTTCCCACAGAGCCAAACCAACCATAGCAGTTTGTCATTGTAGTCCACTTAGGCTCTAATATGATGCAAAATATTCTGACCTAGTTGTGTCCCTAAAAAACACAACAAAAAACCAAATAATGCACTATGTTGATACCAGCTTCCTCAACAAAGAGCAAAAACCAAGGAAATGGGGAAAAAAGCAGTATTTCCTTTGTTTATTCACTGCCAGGACCTGAAAGTCACAAACAGTGAGATATGAGTTGCGCAGCCACCTCGAATTTTCCAGTGCCACAGATAACAAAAGGATGGGAGAACAATCAGTGTTTTAGCATATAATTGTCCTGTGCTCCTTTTCCCATTATACCACTTTAGACTTTTAATTAATAAAAAAGTGTAACACATAGATACAATGTGAAGGATCCTGATTTATAAAGCCCTTCAGTGTAGTGTAGATTTTACAGCAATTTCTGTCTGTTTTAACTATACAGCTATTTTAACCATACGGAAGCCTGTAGGGTGCATCCTACCTCCTTGTTTTCCCCGTCCACTTCAGCATCACTGCTGCCTTACTAGACACACGAGCAAGAGAACAACACCCTGCAGGACATCTTCTAAAAGCTGTAATGACTTCTCCCCAGTCAGCCACGACAAGGACCCTGATTTTCACCCAGCTATGCAGACTGAATAGTCATTTACACATTTGTAAACCATTATCAGTTGATGACGTAGGATTTTCCTTCGCAGCCACTTCGCACTCACTTTGAGCAAGAGTAAATGACCATGCAAGGTAAAAGACACTGGAAGAGGAGGAGGCAACTCAGGTGTTTCAAAAGCTTAATTACTACAAGACTAAAAACCATGTTCTTCCTAAAGGATCAAATTAGCTAAAAGTTTTGATATTTAAACTCAGAACTGAAATATCTGCAAACACAGAAGATGTTGAAGTACAAACCATCAGAGAAAGAGTGATTTAAAAGTATATTAGGATCTATTAAAAATTGTATTTCTGTTAGCACATTACTTAGGGGCCCTAGTGACTGTATATTCATCCAGTCCTCTGGGAAAGGACTCAAAACATTAAATTAGCAAACACAAACCAAGAAAAAAACTCAACCAAGCAAACCCAAACAAAACAAAATAGAAAACCACCACCAAAAAAAAATACCTGCCCGCACCAAATCCTATTCTTCTGTGTTAGCAAACTGAATCAGTTCATCAAAGGATCAGAGAAAAGCCAGATGAAGCTAAGAGGAACCAAGACTGTCTATCAAACCAAAGAGTGACCAAAGGAATAAACAACAACCATGAATTACCAGATCTACTCTCCCATCAGAGCACCCTGAAGTACAGTGGAAGGCTGATGGAGCGATCACAGCAGGCAATTATCTTGATCTAAGATAGGCATTCTCCCAGTTTCCAACCTGTTTTCCTCCTGACTTATTTATCCATAACCCCAGTGCAGATGTGCAGGTCTTTCGGTGCTGGAGTGCATCACCATTTCTGAGCATTTGAATATCTCAGGTCATGCACAGAAAAACAACAGACTGAAGGGGATCTGAAGGTCTCAAGCAGGGAGGAACTGAACTAAACACACAACTTTGCTATCAAACGTGTGGGGATCTTATTTAATAGAAAATATAGACAATAGGGGTTTTTTTATATGAAAGCATAAAACATGTGCTTACTGCACATAGTCTAAATGGTGATTTAAGATTTTAATTTGTCCCAGTTGCATTTCTGTGTTCAACCAGTGGTATGGCAATTTTACCCTCTAAAGCTGGTGTTTCACCTACAGTTAATTTACAGCAGCTCTTCAGCTGAGTGATGGCCACGGTGTGCCCTGTCCCTGTCCCCCGATCCTTAGCTCCACCCCTATGTCCTTGGTGTCAGAGTGGCTGTTTGGGTGGTTTTGCTGTGAACTTGGTGGCAGAAGACCAGGTGCCACCTTTGAAAGCCATGCTGTCTCATCCCCATTTAAATAAGTGTATCTGAAACTGTACCTTAAGTCTCGTGGAGCAGTAATCCTCCAGAGATATTCCTGGCCTAGCCTAGCAGCCTGGTTAGCCATTGCTTTTGAACCTGGGGGCTCTTGGATGAAATATGAGGTTAAACAAGTATATGTATGACGTCAGTTTATACTCAGCTACCATAGATGCAATAACAGTGCTAGAAACAAGATAGTAGTCAAGCCAATTCACTGAATTTCATGTATTTTTCTTTTAACTTTTACATGCCACAGACAGCAAACCTTCTCTAAACAGTGTCTCTGTTTTCCTATGAAGACAGCAGGGTCAGGCACTGCTTCTGTTCAGGATCATTACAGAGGATATGGGAAGGGGGTGGAGGTTTTCTGCAGGGAAATGTAAAAATCATCCATGGCACTGTACCAAACAGAAAGCCCAAGGAGCTTCTTGACCAACAGTTACACTGCTGAACCTCTTTTCAGCTGAAGATATTTAGCTTGAACCACTGTTTCTATTGTTTTATCACTTGTTCAAAAAAATTCACTTAGATTGAAACCTGGCACTCTAAGACATTATCTATGAGTGTGAAGAGTTTCATCAAAATCCTTTAAAAGAAAAAAGGAAGGAAAAAATATATAAACATATTGCATTAAATTTTAAGTTTAACATGCACAAAGGAAAACAAACAGGCTTCCCAGTTTGAACTGCTTTCCCTCTCTTGTGCTTGTGTAATTTAAACAAGCTTTTATTCAAAACATATTTTTCAGACCTTTAAGACCTCTGCTTGAATTAGGCATTTCTGGAATTTCTGATTTAAAATTGAAATGACTGAGTAGCAAATACAGCAGTATAAGAACACAAGCACTGTGCCTTTTATTTATAGCATGTTTTATTCCACGTATCAATATTAAATCTCTCTATAATGTTTAACTTAGGATTGAAATAATACTACAGATAAGATTAACTCCCCACGAAGTGTTTAGCTGGTTTTGGGTTATGGTGAGCAATGGCACATCACAAGAGCATTGCCCTGTTTTATCATCAAAGAGCCAGAGTGTTTCTTTGGGCTACAAGTCACTGATGTATAGTGTGGCCAACTTCAGTTATGCAACTGATGAACTTGATTTCACATGCTTTATGTTAGCTACATGCTGAAATATATTTCTGGGCTTGAGCTGAGCTCGACTCTATGCAGAACTCCTTTCATTGACTACCACATCCAGCATAATGGGAGAGTACTGGGCATACTGAGGAATTCCCAAGGCATGAACAGATCTTATAAAGAAATGACAGAGAAAGGAGAAAAGTAAATACTAACAGGCTGCCCCTTCAGGTAAGAAAAATTGTATCTAATCGTGATCATATTCATTAAAATGTCTTGGATTAATGTAAATATGTGTTTCCTGGCTTTGGTGGGAATGTGAGACAAATCTAGCTTTACTTAAACACAGGGTCAATTTTTCCCCCGCCCCCTCTTAATTCATTTAACATGTATTCCCTCTAGTTTCGTTATGGAGCAAATTTTGAACGAGTATAAATCCTGGGAGTTTTACTACCTAATTAAAAACATGTTCCCGTTGCACACATTGATGGGAAACTCATGTCTCAAAGGGTTAATTAACAGTCTTTACAAATTCTGTATTTAGCTCAGGGTACAAAGCCAAAAACATAAATAATGTCTTAGGCGGAAACAGGAGGTGCAGATGGTTTTTAAATTTGGTTCTTAGAGCATTTTACACTAGCCAGAAATATGTACTGTGTAAAACCGAAACAATGACTCAGTAACCACACTCAATGCACAGTTATATTTAAAACGTTCTTCCCCTCTTGCAACTTCATATCTTTTAGCCTTCAAAACAACAATTGTAAGCTTGTTGCAGTCAGAAGTCTGTAGAAGAAGCCTTGAGACAGGAGTGCAACAAGGGTCTTGTAAGTGAGAGAGACAAATGACAAGTATGAAACTACAGTGTTGTGTACATAACAGATAATCATCTGACAAAAACAAAATTAAACACTGGGGTGACAACAGAAATTAGTACACTGATTTACCAGCTCTCCATTTACAAAGCAAACACCCTATAAAACAGCACTAATTTGGCATTAACTTTAAATGAAGCAGAATTATTAACTGACACTACCAGCTTAAAAGTAAAGAAAGAGAAGACCTGTCTGAGAAGAAAATGCTTAAAAGAATTCCATTACAGAGGCACATGAACCCGGTTCAGCCCACACAAGTCCTGCTAGTCCCCCATCATCGGCTCTCACTCACATAAATATTCTATTGAATCCAAATGGGAAAGGGACCTGGTAAAAGCCAGTGTTAATTGAGACAGCTGAATGAGGCCATTGACTGAGAGGCTGCTAATTAGGTAAAAGTGTTTGCAGATTTGAACTCACGTACAATTGCTGTGGGACAGTGGCAGAGAAGAGATCCTGAGATGAATACAAAAGACAACCAGACCATCTCATTCGCTGTTGTTACTTGCTATTCTGTTTCAACATTTAAGTGACCTTGGGCATGTCATGACATTTTTGTCTCACTCTAATGTCTCTTAATGAGATTTTAACTAACCTCTAAAGGTGCCGTAAAAGTGAGTTAATTTTTAACAGTCATTTTGTAAGAGACCCATGTAGTGTAAGCTTACAGATTTGTGAAATGCCAATGACACATGTTCTTCAAGAAAAAATTGCAATTTATGGTCACAGTGGTCTGGGACATAAAATGCAAGTATTCCTACAAACCACCTACAGCTAAACTAATATTCCACTCCAGAACTGCAGCTCCAGCTAAATTGCCTGTCTTCCCACGTCAGAGCATCTGCCTCAAAATGGGGCTGCAGTCTGTGGTTTCAGAGCAGAACAGAAACAATTCTCTATATCCTCGACTTAAAATTGAACAGGTCACTGGTTTTTATGGCTATTAGACACTGTGGTTCTGTTAAGGTTTCCTTGCTCATAATGCTGACATTATTGGAAGTACAGGTCTAATCTATCTCTGGCCTTTAAATCCTGTAGGAAAGAAGCAACCTTGATACCTTGGTGTCAAGAATCTGAAAACTAGGCTCTGCAGTTCACCAGCTCCTCCTAGGAATATGTTTTTGTGTTTAGAAGAAATCTGCTTCTAAATCACGCAGACATCATCAACTGTTTTGTCTAGCTAGAAAACATGGCTAATGAGCTGGAATCTGACACTTGGGAGGAGGAGATTATATGGATAATATCTCAAATGAAACTAGGGAATGCAATAGTCACGTTTTCATGCATTTCCAATTTTGTGCCAAGTACTTTGTGTTCCAGCATTAGACACATCTGTCAGTGCGAAGCATGCTTCTCCCTCTATTGCAGGGTAGCAGTCTCTCCTGTTTTATCCAGAAAATGATAAAAGTGTGGCAGTATGCCCTAGATGGAGTTGGTAGTATTTATTGAGAGAGCATTTCTCTACTTCCAAGAGCAGGAAAGCACAGAGTGGGTAACAACAGAGTCTTGGATGTCATGGCTAAGGTCCAGGCTGCAGTTTCTCTATAAAAGGTGAAGCTGGTGGTTCAAGAGATATTATTTTGAACCCCCATATCTATGATGTGGAGATTCACACTGTCTATGCCTTGCATGCATACTAGAGGACTACCTGCTCTTGTCCTCCTTTTTCCTCTTCCCACCTCTGGGTCTGTCCCAGGGGAAGCTCAACTCCCTGCCATCCCTAAGACAGCAGAGTTGCCCCACTTGCACAAAATAACCCTGATCTGCTGTAGCAACAATACAGCAAATCCTGAAAGAACTTGTAGGAGAAGGGAATTTTAAACCAAAGCTGATTTCAGACACACTCATACTCCCACTCATGAATGCCAAGGCTTGCTGCACATGAGGGGTCTGCCCAGCATACATGCATCCATCCAGGTGCTCATATCCTGCTGTCCTGTCCTGGCTTCTCTTCAGTGACACACAGAGGACCTGTCAGCTATCAACTGCTCCTCATGTCTCCTCTCCTTCCTCAGCTGGCAGCCCGGTGCTGGTTTGAGATGTGCCTTTTTGCACGCTTCAGGGAATGACAGTGATTAATGTCTCCATCCCGTTCCACCTCTGTGAGTCATCAGGATTTACTCACTCTACTTTGTCTCCCACTTTGGATGACTTGAAAAGCTACACACATGTGTGATAGGATCCTGATGACCTGCTAATCCAGCTGTCATTTTCGTCACCCTTCTCCAGCTGTCTACTCATTCTGGTATCTCTGCAGCCAGACTTACCCATTTACTCTCCCAAGATATTCATTTTAACATTTCTACTACATTCTCCACAATTTCTCCCCATTTTCCATCAGCTTCGGTGGGTCATTTCTAATAGTAAATGGAAAGTTTTCTGTTGCAGTCTCTGTGCAACCAAATTTATTTATTCAGCAGGACTCAGCCTTTTTGCTTCTGTAGAAGGGAAGGTGACAGAGCCCTGCCTCATATTGTGGAAAATAAAGTACATTCACAAAGGATACGGCCCCAGTAAATTCTATCAGCTGGTGATGCTGAACATGTGGGAAATGCAGAGTAAGTTTAATGCACCAGGGTAGAACAACACTCCACAGCCAGGACAAGGAAATACAGTGAGATGAGAGGTAATGAGTATGGGAAGGAAAATAGCAAGACCAGTGCAAAGCAGGAGTGCTTTCTATTTCAGGTTAGCCCCTAAAGAAGATGAAAGAAAGAAGTAAAGTGATACCAGGTGAAGAACAAAGTGTGGGTAAAGGGAAGTTCCTTTCAAGCAGGAATATCACATTGGAGGGAAGCTGAGTTTCTCACAAAGGGAAGCACAAGTTTAAAATAGAAAAAGACTTGGAAACAATGTTTGTGGCAAACAGAATTACGAATGACTGCATATCTTGCATATGACATTATCGCATACAACTGTTCTTCGTCAGAATGCCACAATAACAGAGACAGAACCAACAGCCCAGTGCTCAGCACAATGGTGTTTCCAGAAAGAGGACTGCTGGAGGCATTTATGTAGGCAGCCACTCACTATCCCACCTATAGTAACAAACCTCCTGTTTATGTCCTAGTCTGCTGGTAAATACCACAGGGCTCCATGTGGGACCTAAGTGCACACCTGAAATTTAAAACAAGTGCTTCTCTGAACAGCTGTGGCCTTCAGCACCAGTCAAAGTCCTCTGCTGTAATGTATAGAGCAATGTCTAGGTTTTATCTGGGTCTAAGGGCTGCTGTAAGACCTATAGAAACAGAATGCTTGCAGTGGGTCAAGTGTGACTGGTGAGGAAAGATAAAAAAGGGTAAAAAGGAGGAAAAAGGGGGAAAAGTGAAAAAAGAAAAAGTGAAGTATGACAAGAAAATATGAATGCAGAAGAAAGGTAAAGAACAGAGAATATAAAGAGAGCAAACAAGCAGTTCTGCTTCTTAACTCTGTGATATTAACTCTGTATCCCACATCCATTACTGTATCTCTCAAGTGTCTTGCTTGGTTTCCCCCTTATTGCTCTCCCCACTCCCCAGCCACCACTTGAGGCAAATAATTGCTTTCCGTTCCCCTCACTTAGTTAATTTTAGTTGACTTCAGGTTTTCCCAGCCTGCTTAGCTCTTGAACCCATCCAACAAAAATACAGGCATATTTATCCAGGGTAATATAGACATTTCAGTACTAAATGCTTAATTTTAGGGTTCATTGTTGCTACCCGCCAAACCTTATGCATTTCATACCCTAATAACTGAACCATGAAAATTACAGCTAATTTTGAAGCACTGCTGGGGATGGATAGGAAAGAGGAGGAAAAGAACCCTGGAATTACAAAATTACTAGTACAGTTTGGTTAGAAAACGGATGATTTTTCTACATCTTGCTTTGTAGAAAGAATATATGTGAATGCAGTGACTTTTCTTCTTTAGATGTCCACTCAGGCTTGCTGAGCTTGTTCACCTTGCTCCTTCCTTTCTTTGAATCCCCTTCTTTACCAGTTTGCCTAACTGTTTCTAGGAACATTTGACAGCCTGAGCAACACAGACAGACATCTCTGTTGTGTCAAAAGAGTGAAACCGATCTGTTTTCTGCAACTCATTACCCATTTTTTCCCAGTTTAGGGCATTAATCCAAAAGATAGCATTCTGACCCTGGTCTGACTCCATCCCCATATGTACCAAAGACAGTTAGTGCTTGATGGGAAGGCAGTTACGCAAACTGAATTTTTAAAAAAATCATCTAGATGGAAGGAAAAAGAGACTGTCCATTTTGTTATGTATATAAGTGAGAATAAAAGGAAAGAAAATATATGGTGTTAAATATGCAAATTGCTCGTCACTTGAATTCTTTAACTGTTCTGGGGTTTTCTTAGTAAACAAAATTATTAAGCTCTTCCAAGAATTGAGGTTTTTGTACCTAGAAACCATAGACCATATCCTGCTTGTATCCATTTCCCAGTGTTTCCATTCCAAGGCATAATAATAAGAGAATATATTCCTAGAACAATGGGAAGTAATCTCAAAGGACAAGATGCTGTGCCACAACTTCTCTTTAGCTCCAAAATGTTTATCAAGCCCTGCAAATTAAGTTTTGTTGTACCAGTGCTTCAATTGCCTTTTACTTGCTGTGAATGAAATTGGTGTCACCCGGTAAAAGAACAAATAATCTGATTGCCCGAGGAAAATCAGCCTGGGAGTTAAGTTACAGTTCTACTGATCCAGCAGCTTCCGTTCATGTACTGGAACAGCATCCACAGTCTCTGTCCCTGCTGAGTAAATGAGGTAGGGCCAGATAATCTCAGGCTGGTCCAAAGACCAATGAAATAAAAGGAAAGCCTCTTTTCTCTTTCTATTAGCCTCAAATCCAGCCCTCAGACATCAAGTCCAACCCAAGTCCAAGCCCAGTTTATGCTCTCTGCTCTGTCTAACCACAGTGTCTTAGCTCCAGGTACTGCAAATCTGAGGCGATGAAGGAGGTGCTGAGCTATTCCCCCATGCAAACATTGCAAAATGGTGTTTGTGCACAGCTTTCTGCTGGCCTCTGTCCCCTGCTGAATTTCAGCTCTATATTTACATCAGGATCAAAAGCTGAACTCAATACTCAGTAAGGAAATACATTTCTTGTTTTCTCAGCTATCCAAATCTCTAAAGATTTTTGAACTGGGTTGAAAAGTGAATAAGGGAGGTCAGTGAAATGATGGAAATATCACTTAAGTAAGTTTTTGGTCCAGAACTTAGGAACTGGATGTAAAGGAAAATAAGATTTTGTATCTCAAAAAAACCCCAAAACAAAACCCAAACAAAAAACCCAACCAAAAAAAGGAAAAAATTAAGTTCAAAATGGATTGTGCTTGATTTCTTGTCTTGCCAATGGAAAAACAAACAAAAAACATCTCATCCATTCAAGTGCACGTTATGTACTCATTCTGAGTAGTGTGTGCATGCCAAGAACATTTTCTACTATACAATTCTCTTACTATGTATAACTGTATATTTCATTTTAACTAGAAATAACCTCACAGCATCACACAGTAGAAAAACAATGGCCAAGAAAATTAACTGCCCACAAATCAACATTGCTGCATGGGTTTGCAAGCCAGCATTTCAGATGATTGGGAAATCCAAGCCTATTTTTAATGTCATATTTGTCCCCCAAGCATTGCTTCATCAGCACGATAAACATTATAATTTGTGGCTCCAAAAAAATAAAAAAATAAAAAAAAAACAACCAAAACCTACCTGGGCAAAACCATATTTATGTAACTCTATAAGCACCCAGAGCAGAACATTTGTATCAATAAATTCAAACAAAACAGTAATAAACAAACAAATGGGTTGCCTTCAGTGTTTTCACTTATGCTATGCTGTGATATTATCTTCTGGTATTTAGTGCAACTAGAGGACACAGGAATCAAAGCCCTTTAGTTAGTTTGTAAACTCCCACTCATTGCTGCAAGCAATTTTCTTGTCTGCCCAATGTATTTATTTTTTTTCTATAACAAAACACACTGTGTGAGTTGTTGAGGAGGCAGTCTGTGCTGCGTTTCACTACTAGTGTGTGCAGTGTTTACCCCAGGCTTTCCTAGGCAAGAAAAACAGGCAGTACTGAGTGAGAAACCTGAAACGTTGTGTTGATCCAAGGTTATATGCTTCATCAGCTTAAACGGCCACCAAAAATAAACCTGGTAGCCGAAGCAGCCAGAGAGAGGAAACAGAGCTGGCGAACGGATGGAGCACGTAATAGAAATGGCTGCACAGAAACATGGACCCAGTGTTTCCAGGGTGATGAAATCACAGCAAATAAGCACAAAGAGTCTGAAGCATTTACCTGCTTGCTCGCACCACCAGCAGCCTGTTGTCAACTATAATCCGGCTTTATACAATATTTTGGCTTTTCACACAGACATTGGCATCCATTGTCTATGAGACTTAGTTTCTTATTGGGTCAAGCCTATGCTGACCATGAGCATGTTTAATTTATTTTCCTAATTTAGCTTTCTAATAGAGAAGAATTTGGCACCAGTAAGCTTCGATATTTTCTTACTTTGAACAGTCAGACGACCTCTACAGAACCCTCTCCACCAGGGAGTTCAACAAGGCCAGCAACCCTGCACCTCTGCCACTTCATTTCTTCTATTTAGCGAACACAGAGAAGAGTGAAATAAATGAATAGTCCTCCTCCTTACTTCAACTCTCCTAAAGGAAACTGTGTCATCCTAAAATCACAACAGAGGAGGATTTCCTCAAAGTCTGAATGGATATTTTTTAAGCTAAAAAAAAATAGTTTATGAACCAATGCTACTCCTAGTACAACACTATAATATGTATTTGTTGCTTGCACAAGTATACTTAGTCAGAGATAAAACCTCTGGATAGGGAAACATCTTTCTCCACCTTCCTGATACATTCCTGTGAATGTCTTCCTCAAAGCAGTGGAAAATATTCTAGTGCTATTATTCCTCATTCCCAAACGAGGGTGCTAAAAATCTGAATAAGAAGAGAGGAAGACAAAGAAAATCAACAAAGTTCATCCAACGTCGATTGGACAACATAGAAAATTACTTCTAGTTTCTCTCACTCTCTTGTTCTCCCATTCTCTGGTATCTCCGGTTCTTTGGCCTGAAGTAAACAAAGCTGACTGCTTTTGAGTTTCTGACTTTCCTTTGGGAAACCTGGAAGCCCCCTGCTCACCTAGTGTGCAGCATATCTGAAACTACACCTCCCCTTGGTTAGGGAAGACCATGCCATGGCAACTGCTCCCACCAAAGAGATGAACATCTGTGCAGAAGGCTGTAGGGCTGCCTGATCCTGCCTTTTTTATTTTTGTCTGGAAACAACTTCCTAAGGAAAAAAAAAAATTTGCAAGGTGATAATAAAAATGCAGAGTCCCTGCACAGTCAACATTTTAAGTAGAGTATAAATGCTTCTGTAAGAATATTCCCTTTTTTTAACCCCAGCACACACTTTACTTGGCAACTCAATATAAACTGCTGTAGAAGAGAACACCACCGCTGGCTTATGAGGAAAAGCAGTTTATTTGGATAACTGAGTGGCAATTTGAAGACCCCTATGCTTTCTAAGGGGAACCGAGGTCTAGCTAGATGGTCAGCAAGATATTGTGGCTGTGCCTGGTTGTTTCAGGACAATCAGTGCATGGAGACGTGTGGGTTTCTGCTGTGGGCTCTGTTAAAGTTGCTAAAAGTTGTTACCACTTCCCTTTTAACAGGTCTCTCTTTTTTTTTCTTTGCCTTATATTCTGCCTCTTGCTCCCTTGACAGCAGCCTATGACAATGGCCAAGAATGAAGAAAGAAATATTTCTGCTCTGTCTTTTAACACAGAGCAAGTAACATTGCTGGTATGAGGACAACAGCACTTCCCATAGAGGTGGTCTAGTTTTTGCCCACCTTCTCACTGGGGGAAGATTTTCCTTGTTCTCCTCTGCTCCCTTTCATGACTGACTGGCTGGACAACATTGTTTTAAAAATTAAAGAAATAGAACTGGTATCTTCACAGAAGGTCAGCGGTATTTACAAATGTATCTCATTTTTACTCAGCTTCTGATGAGAAAATCCAGTTATTTCTGAAAGCTGCTAGCAGGAAACTTTTCCTGAAAAGAACTAATGTTCTTCCATGTCAAATTTACATTCTTCACTAAGTACAAAACCACATCTAAAATACTGCATTTCTTTTAAAGGGAAGGTGAAACTGAGCTGCACTAAGCTATTTCATGACATTGAGAAGTAAGAATAATATGAAAAAAAGACCTGACCACGAATTTATAGCACTTTTCTCCTGGTACATATGTGACTCATAAAGAGGTGAAGCTGCCAAGTCAAACACTCAGAAAGTCAGAAATGACAATATACCTGACCTTACTTTGGTCTCCCTGTGAATATATAATCCAATGATTACACAGTCAGGTTTGGGGGGGGG
>VZRQ01008244.1:1491038-1602228 GCA_013397975.1 Machaerirhynchus nigripectus
GGGGGGAGCTTCAGTGGGTTTTTGTCTCATTTTGTGAACTGAAATGAAAAGTGCTCAAAAAATACAATGCTCAGTTGGCTGTTTTGACTTATTTTTCAGTGTGTAATCACAGCCCTTACGTGCTTCACTTTATTCAAAATCTATTCTCAGGATAGCTCTATTAATTTCCTCAAGATTTTTCTGTGTCACATTTAATACAGTAGTACCTTAATGTTTCATATGTATTAATTATCTTCAGAGTATAGTTTCCATTTTGCAGCTGAAATAATGGTAGCAATTTAAGTTTTTTAGTTGTGACCCCTGGGAATGAAGTTTTCACTGTACTTACATGCCCACAGTACAGGTCCTACAGCCTTCTGCACCTTTGAACACCAGAAATAAGAAACAAAACATTCCCAGTCAGCCTTGATAAGGACTGGTTTTAGTGCCTTGCTTAGTGTCATCTCGCAGGAATTCTGGAAGAGACGGGCAGAGATTATCCATTCTCTTCCAGTAGTACTCTGCCTCACTTAATGCATATGATGACATAGATGTTGAATCCACATCCAAAGGCCCTAAGCCTGCCTGACTTCACAGCTCTGGTGCATCTGAAGAACAGACACATCTTGGGTGCTGAAAGATGCAAGGGCCTTGAGACTTAAAAACAAACTACGTGATCCAAATGCAAATGCATGACCTGAACTGAGTGTGTATGCGGTCTCAAACTCCACTTTCATAATTACTTGCCTCAAAAATCTTAATAATCTTTTAATGTGGACTTTCACATTTAGTGCACATGGATAATATGTTTAGTAGGAAGCCTTGCTGAATCTCACAGCCTCACTATTGCACTTTTTTAACCAAGCATTGAAACGGGAGTAAAATGTAATATGTAATAAAAGTGACAGGGGCAAAATTATATCCACCAAACATCAAATTAACCTCTATAAGGCCATGATAAGTCACAGTATTAATCTTACTTTCGGAGTCTAAATAACATTTAATTGCTAAAAGTATCCTGTGATAGGACGTAAAATTTTACAATTTTTTAGTAATTAGCTATTATTTTTAAAATTTCCCCATTAGCACAAAATAAAGCTTATAATATAATATTTATTTAACACAATGCAAAATCTAGTTTTACTCCAGAAATGCATCCAATTAAACGAACACTGCATTTGTACACTCCCTTCAGCCTAAAGAGTTTTAAGTACTACACAAATATGAATTTGCTTGAACTTCTTGAGAGGTACCATGGTACTTATATAAAAATGGATGAAGGTAGGCTCTACAGAGGCACCATTACAGTGCTATAAACCTAAATATCTTGGACTCCAAATACAGATAAGAAAACTCAAAAGAAAATTCTTCCTGTGATGAAAAGAAAGGTGCCAAGTGGTTCAAAATTGCAAACAGGGCTCGAAGAGATTTTTCCAGTGTCTGTAATATTTAGGCAGCACTCAATCCCTTGGGAAAATACAGGAAGATTTCTTTGTTGGTGAGAATAAATATCTCTCAGAGCTTCTTCATAGGGAAAATACAGCGTGGTGTCCCTGGAGGAGCCGGAGGCTACAGGCAGCTGCAGTCTGTTCCCACAGAAGCATCGAGGGAGCCCCATATAAAGTCTGCTCCCCACTGAAGCCATCAGTGTAGCTGCTGGGAGTTTCTTGCTATACACAGTAATGTGAGTGAACTCATACCTGAGTCTCAGATCCCAAATCTTCTGAACGGGCTCAATACAGGAGCCTAGATCCAAACTGAGTGTTAAAATTTCTCCTCTCCTAGTACCTGGTTTAACAATTCTTTCCTTCTTCTTACTGCAAATACCCCTGCAATTCATCTGTTTTAAAGTTTGAAGGGCAGAAGTTGAATCTGTGTTTTTCTGGGGTCTCTGAAAAAGTCTGCTACCTCTGCATACCTGAAATTTCTTATGAGAATATGTTAGCTAGTTCTCTTTTACTGACAGTAGAAACTACCAGTATACAAATACTAATCCTCACTCCCCAGGACTGTAAGAAAAGTCTAGTTTTCCCAGTGAAATAAAAAAAATTAAAAGGCCATAGATATAGGGAAGAATAGCTTAACATGCATTTACTTAGCCTGACCAAGTGGAAATAACATTTTAAAACCTGACCAAAATGCTCTTCCAGCTGCAGCAAGAGGGTTTAGACTGCTGCCTCTATGGTGGTCATTGCTGGCACACATGAAGTGTTGGTGACTGACCCACTTGCAGTGGTCCAGAACTTCTATAACTACACTGTGGTAAAAAAAGCATTTTCCAAGAAAGAGGAAAAAGGATGGCTATCTAGTCCTTACATCATAATCCCAAAGTAGTATAAAAGAGTTAACAGCAGGAGCTGAAATTGATTTTCTTCCCATGACTTGACCAGGCCATGCCTTGGCCATGTGATATTATGAACAGCCCTTTTGTATCTGTAACCCCAAAGCATTAAGAGCATGTTTTCTGCTATTCTGAAATATAAGACTCCCTGTTGATGTTGCAATATCACAGCTGTCAAACCACTGGGCTCTTTCTTCACCAGAGCACAGCGCTAACTATCAAAGATTAAACAGAATCTGCTTTAAAATCCATAAGAACCTGTAAGCAGCTCGGAAAAGATGACAAGCGAGTTTGTTAGGGAGCATGCTGAGTGTCGCACCAAACTCCAGCTACAAAAATACCGCCCAGTCCAAAGGGAGCTGCAGGCACAACAGGACTGACTAGGTAGGCTAGATATTACCCCACCAGACAGCTTCCCAGATCCTTACTCATTTTTAGAACCAGACTGGGACCAAATGTTCTTAAGCTCTTGGAATTTCTGAAGAAGTGTTTTTTCGATTCCACTGTCCAGCTAGGATGGGAAACAGAAGTGCTGAAAGCTACAGGAAAAATGCTGCTCCAGCCCAGTTTTACAGTCTCAGAAAATCTGGACAGCTTTTATAAATTTTGAGTCAGTGACTACAGCTCTTTTTGAACCAAACCTCTGAACTTTTGAAGTCTGGCCAGGGTTCAGATAATTTGTTGACTTTCTCTGCGAGACAGTTCAAACGAGGAATGCACACGTCTGTGCAGCTACGATCTGACACAACGTAAACACACAGAGACCACTCCCTCCTCACCTGGAGAAGACAGTGATAATGTCATTTAGGTCATTTTCCTGTTCCTCAGGGAACAGCCAGCACCACGTTACATTTGAGCTCAGCAGTTATGGCTACATGTATCCTCCTCCCCCGTCATTCTCTGCCAAACGGCAGTGAGCGCAATCCACCGTACCGGGCCTTTGAGACACAGCTCTGCAATATCTACCGAAATAGAAAAGGTTGGCAAAGGCTTTCCTGCCAGTCTGCTTGCATCAACAGGTCCTCCAAGCCTGGAAGAGTTTGTCCTGCACACCTGTCCTGTCCCTCCGAACACAGGGACAAGAACATTTGAGTTAGGCCAGGCTCAGCGCTGTCCTGCCAGTGAAGCATGACCAACAACAAACACACCACCATCGGATCACCACCACATGATCCCTGACTTCAGGCTCCAGAAACACTCTGTGACTTTGAAAACTGAAACAAACAAGCAGCCTAAAGCTACGTTTCAAACTTGTACCAAATATTTGCACGTTGATGTTTATAAATCACTCCACCAAGAGCTTGATTTTTTATTTACACATGAACAGATCGATGAAACAGAAAGAGTAAAAATAGAGAACTCAATTAGAGATAGTTATTTGCTGAAGTTACCAAAATGGGTAAAAGTAAGGGCTTATCTTTTTTTATTCTATTAAACCATGAAGAAATAGCTTGAATAACACTCAAACTGTTGTTCACTTACATTTTCTACAATATTCCATTATTTTAATAAAGAGGTCATTGTGCATAGAGTGTAATTACTAGCTCAGGAGAAAATTAGCTATGTTGACTTAATTGATGCTATTTACTTTTGCAGCCCATTGGCAGCCAGCCATTTTCTGTGAATACTAGTTCTCCAATTAATCATGATTTTCCTTCAGCTTCCCAGAGTTTTCTGCAATGACAGCTGCTATCTGGGCACAACTATCATGCATATAAGCAAAAGAGCAACCTTTAAATTTAAGAATTGATTGTTTTATCACTCAAAGCAATGTCCTGAGGCATGATCTTCTGAAGCCTCTTTTACTCTCATTGAGTTGATAAGATTTTAGTGAAGGTCAGCAATACATCACACAAGAGCTATTAAATAAACCTTGTCAACCCTTGATAATGGCTCAGGTACTACCTATGGCATGCATTTCTTATTAATCCATTTTACAGTTGTTCAGTAGTGTCCTGAGAAAAGATCAGCAGATCAAGGTGTAGGAGGTGATTGGGAAGAAGTGTAAGAAAAGTATTACTTTTCTAAATCCAAGAATTTCTGAGGCCCATGCTTGTTCCTCTCAGACACTGCTGCAGGAATGAATGCTGCTATAGTTTTCTACAGGAAATCCTCAATCCCTCTCATTCTGATGGCATGTTATAATGATCCAAGAAGGCGGTTTTTGCAGAACGGGAAACCAGGAAAAAGTACATAGTATTTTGCCTTTGAAGAAATCAGCTGGATGTGGGCTGTCTTTTGACTCACCTTCAGCTTTCTATGTCTGATTTCTGTTCTTGTCAGCCTGGCTAAAATCATATTCTAGTATTGTTGTTATTTCGCTGTTTAATGGCTAACAGATGTGAACTAGTACATCCCACTTCCTGTCACTGCATATACAAAAGTAAATGTCTCTTTAGCCCACATACACAGAGCTGGAAGCACCACCTTCTGGAGGTCTGGGAAGGTAGAGAAAATGGGTTTGCTAATATATAAATATGCACACATTTACATATATATACATGCAAACATATACATACTTGTTTATTCATGAAGAAATGTAAGCTGAGCAATGAATTAATCTTGCAAAGAAATTAAAGAGTAAAAATGTATTTTGCAAATGCATGTACTGATTCAGAAGCCTTACTTAAGAGACCATATGTGTCCTGATCCTATTGGGAGTTATCCAACTCAGAGTTTGGGCCTGATGGAATGAGGGTGGAATAAGGATGAAGCCAAGACATTCTCTTTCCATTTGCTGGAAAAACTGACTAAGAGGAAAAAAAAAAGACGATGCAAACTGCATATCCTCTGTTAAATTTGCTGCACAGAAACATGTTGTGTGTCAGGCCACAGGAAAATTACTTATTATAACACAGATCTGGAATTCTCTCTGCAAAAGGTGCCCAGTCTAGTCCACTAGATTTTGCTAATCCTTGGTGCTTTAGACACACTCAATTCAATTAGCACTGGAAAAGATCTTGAAACTGGTGCTCGAACTGAAAAAAAAATTATGAATGAACATATCTGTGGCTCTCCACTAGCTTGTATATTCTTAAACTTTTCTGTTAGGATCACACACACGTCTGTGTTGGCTGTACGTTGGCATATATGCATGCTTGTCTGTAAATACATATTCTTAGATCTATTATGATTGACAAAAGTTTGTGATCTGTTTGCAGTTACACACAAGCTGCCTCTATTCTAATACACCAATAAAACCAAATGAGAGAAAAACTATTAAAAAAATCTGTTTTCTGAATATAACCGAACTGCTCCTTAGAGTGCTTACATCACCCCTCTGCTGGAAAGCCAGCTGAGATGGAAAGTATGATAAAATCTGTGCTGTGAACACTATTCCCCTGTGTAGTCTGAACTCTGAATTAAGCCTTACAATGAAAATAGTGAAATACTGAGGTGCAGTTTATAAGGTACAGAGTGTGGGTGCAAAGAGAGGTACCTCTCCTTGCACATCTCTGTGTTATTAAACACCAGATAGCCTTTGAGAAGGGATTTGCAAAGTCGCTGAACTGTTCCTGCTTACCTGCAAGTACTCACATTAATCCTGGACCTTTTCCTGTGTTTGTTAAATTACAGTTTTTATTGTTTCTCCCCAGGTAATGCAAACTTAGCATCTTTGGCAGTGATGTGTCCCAGCAAAACTGCTATAGGTTATCCTGTTTCCCTCTCATCAGGACAAGAGTTGGCTCCTGATGAAATAAGTTACCTTGGAAACAATCATTTGTGGAACCTACTATGTTTAATTTAAAACTGATGAGGTGTTTGCCAAATCCAGCGTATGGTCTTGGGGTCAGAAGTGGAAGAAATTATGGAAGATATAAGGAGAAAGTGATTAGGGATAGAGAAGGAAAAACCAGAAGGACACCTCTTGTCACTCATGGGATCTGATGACATCTGATCCAGGACCACACCTGACTCTGCTGTTTAGATAGGAGAGCTGTTATTCCTCCTGCTACTCCTGAGCATCCAGGCCAGCATTTGGGATCCCTGGCTCTCAAGGCAGAGCTTCCGAGACCTCTGCAAGTGATCTTAAAGCCTGAGAACCTGAGCTTCAACAAAATCTCATCTCTACTCATCACTAGTACATCTGTGTGCCTGGAAAACTGAACTGGAGGAGAATCAAGTCTCCAGGCAGTCAAATATAATGATGAATGTGGCATAAAAATATGGACAGACTGAAGTAAAGAGGAATTCAGCTGGTACTCTGAGAAGCAGTACAATACATCTGTCTTAAACACGTTAAAATTCATTCCTGCAGAAGTTCGTTCATCACTTGAGCCTACTTACTAAGCTAAGAATACCACAGATCTTGCCCTGCTCCAGGTACAGCAGATTCTGCTGTTATGCATCCTGTTACAAAGTCAGTGTAAAATACATTTAGGGATGTAGTAAAACTTTTCTAGTCTTGCCAAAACATTTGTATTATCAAAACACAAACTCAGAGAAATTAGGACATTTCACCTTAGAAAAAACAGGTGTGTTGCACAAGCCCTGTAAAAGGAAGGTAGAAAGCAAAGGACATTTAATTTTTATTTTCCTATTGCTAAGGCATTTTCACATTACGGCAGCTGATCTGCTGGCACTCTCAGTCTCACTACCAAATTCCACCCAAAAGATTTTCATGATCAAGATCTGTCAGAGGATAATTTAGTTCTGGATTGATTCAGATGTGATCCTTCCCTCAACACCTAAGCAGCATTTTTATCTATTCCTTGTGGCATTCCACAGATAGGCTCCCATCAGACCAATGCACCACATTTTTCTCTACAATAATCAATGTTTCAATGCAACTGTTTTATATATATATATAAATATAGAGGCCAATTTTAAACATTTATAACTAGCTACATCCATTACAGTGCAGAAGCCTACTTCAACATCATTATCATGTCTTCCATGACCTTGAGGCAGATAGGAATTTAGAGATCTGCCAGATGTTTGGTATCTCAACTGGAGATGCAGGGAGTTCTCCTCTCTGCTAAGGAGTGAAGTAAGGAACAGTGGAATTTCAAGCATTTGGCAGTGTTTTGTTTTTTTTTTTTTCTGTATGACACAACACTAATTGAGATAAACAGATGCACTCCAGTAACATCTCTTGCCAGGTTAACTTTCAAACTTTAGTGAGAGAGTATTCCATTCAGCAAAACTGTCCAAGCTAACACTTACTTCTCAGCATAGGTTTTGTTTGCATTCATTTCAGTGAGACTAAAGACAAGACTTTTCTAGTTGAGGGTTGACACAGAAAAATAATTAAGTACCTTTCTGAGACAGGACCAAAACTAAAATGAGCAAATAACAATAAAAAAATACCATGTAATATGTAACACATTCCCATTCCACTCACCACTACTTTAGACATACAGAAACATTGTCCAAATACTCATGCAGCACACTGGCTGCCTACTCTAACACAGGTCAAAATGTTCTGTTTAAAAAACCAAAAAGTTTTTGGATACCCTGCAAGTTTCCAAGGCTTATGTTACTGTGGAGGAGGTACAACGCATGGGAATTTTTTGTTATATTTTCTTTTAATGAGTGCTGTAAGCAATTGTTTCACAATACAGTCTGAAAGGCTAGAACAATTAAATGACTACAGATGTGTCAAATGATGCAGGAAAACCATGAGACACTTCCAAATGAGTAGGCGGAGGGTGTGAGGAGACCATATCCTGTAATATATGAATCTCAGATTCTTTGGCATGCAGCTTATTTTTATGGAAATGTCCCGGTAAGCCTGGAACAATCTAATGGTTTTCAAAGCATTTAAAACCAACAACATAAAAGCCCTTTAGAGAGCAATCTTTTTATGCTGTGGTATTTTTGAACTGGCTTAGGAACAGCATACTAAAGAATATGCAAGAGGTAAAAGGACCAAACTATAATTGCAGTTTCAAGCTGTAGGTGAGAACCAATTTCATAAATATAATAGAGTTCATTAGTGCAAGAGGCGTAGAGGAAACAGTGCTGGTTGCTTTCATCTGTTTTTGCTGACTCTCAGCTTGGATCTCAGCCATGGACACAGCTTGCAGCAATAAAGGGCAGCTTTAAGTTATGCCATCTTCAAATGAGCCTCGGTGAAGGCTTGTCCTGCAACTCATTACACAGGAGCCAAATTTGTCACTGTCTACTGAGTCTCCGAGTGAGAGAAGACCACTTCCAGCCCATTTCTCTCCCATCTATACCTGAAGGAAAGCAGGTCTTGTAGTTGTGATTGTGTGGCCAAGTCAAAATCCTGTTTTGGACTATGTTACTCTTGATATGTCTGGCAGGAGGAGAAAAAGCAAAGCTCTCTCAGCAGCGAAAATCAGACAGGAGGTTCCTTTGCACAGTGTGGCCCCACATGAGACTGTGCCAGCACTACCTGAACACTGAGCCATACACTGCTGAGTGTGGCAGTGACTCCATGTGTGAGGAGGAGAGGGAAACAGGTGGCCAGGCAAAGAGAGCAAAAAAATTCCATGCAGGAAATACCAGTTTGAATTCATGGAGCCTTTCAAGGGGCACGTCTCTCTGTCAGATGCCATTCTGTTGCCTTGTGCATTCCAAAGATAAACCAAGGTTACAAAAGTCCCAAACATGGTCTACTCTTGTCTACAGCTGCATGGATTTTTCACAAAAGAAATAATTTAGTAGTCTTCGAGAAAAAAAACCAAACCCCACCAAAAATACAAACAACAAACAGAAAAATCTAATCCCCAAAACCCACAGTTATTGGAAACAAGCTAAGGTTAATTTGAAATTAGGTCTCATGTACTACTGAAGATTTATGGAAAACTGTCAGGGAAAATCAAACATGTGAAAAGCTGATCTTAGGTGAGTGTGTTTCCCAGCAGCCTGGAGTCAGAAGGTCCCTGGATCAACAAGGCTGCAGATTGTTACCATATATCACAGTGAAGGGAGAAGTTGTGTGCTTGAGCTTCTGAGCTTTTCTGCTTTAGCACTGGTCCTTAAAAGAGGATGGATGTTTTGCCAAAGATACTTGGTGACCACGGGTGACTGCCTCCACTACTTCAAATATTTTATTTTCAATATATCCCCTTCCTCACGTTTTCAAGAATGTAATTAGTATCCTAAACATTAGATATTCTAAAAGTCTGTGCTATTCTAAAAACTTTGATATAAAACTCTCCAAGAAAATAGACATATATAAACAGAAGAAACCTACAAGTCAGGTGACATACAGCAAATTTGTATGATTAGTTTAAAGCTCTGTAAAAAACCAGTCTGTTTAGAAAAGTGTTCTAAAAAACTATGTTACACACAATTGTCAGCAGAAACCAACTACTGTAGTATCTTGTGATTATGCAATGGGGAAAAGTCTTCAGGTCGTAGAGGAAAACCCATTTATTTAGCCTTGTAGACATCGAAGTTATGTCACTATTTATTGAGATCAAGTAATAAGGGGAATTTCTTACACTCTTTCTTTGGGCTTGTAAAGAAGCCTCTTGAAAATTTCTTGTGTTATCCAGCTGAATAAAAAAGAAAGGGTCCCTTCCCTCCCCTGTCCAGCAGCAATGCCCTACTGGAAAAACTGAACCTGATAAAAAAGTTGCAGCAAATTCTGTAATAATGTCACTGAAAGAGTCATTCTCCCCACCAAGTGAAGTGAAAGATCCCACACAAAATGCAGGATAAAGTATGGCACTACAACAGCTAGAAGAATTACATGGCCAATATCAAGAACAGCCTAGTCACCCTACCATCACTTTATAAATATTTCAAACACATGCAGTAGAAATCAGATTGTTCAAATTTTACACCATCATTTCCAAGACATAGACAGCAGATACTGAAGATGAGGTTCCTGGTAGAATGGCCCATTACACAGTCCATTTTCTGACTTACAAACTTGTGATGTAAATGAGACATTCGCTGACTTTAGCTTTTTTCCCCACCTTTTGAGGACTGGGCTTTATCTGGATCCATTTTCTAGTTCAGAGAAACTAATGCAGCAGACAGCCCTCAAAAAGAAATTAGATTTTGAGTGTTTTATAATGCAAATGGTAAGATGTTACTTGGTTTCAGCATATATTTTTTAATATTATAAAATATAAAACTAACTATATACATTTTCTTCCTTATTATTATTAACCTGTCTTTGGTGGAGCATGATGAATTAGTTGAGAGTATTTTTCTTTAAAACTTTAATAGATTATTCTTTTCTGATCTGCTCAACCATAAACATAACTGAGGACACTATAATATAAACAGATGTATTTGTGTTATATGAAATATGAAACATAAACCCTAGTAGAATCACCTTTAGACTTGTGATATTTTAAATGGAAATTCTTTTTCATTTTTGAAAACCACATAATTTATATGTTTGTTATATTGCCATCCTAAACACTCCTTTTATCTAGCCTCACTCAAGTCAATGGAAATGTTTTCCTCAACTGTGAAGAACTGGAAAAAGCTGGAGATGAGTAAAATCTGTAAGAGAAAGGGTTCCAGGTACAACCCTCTGCTATTAGCTGCTTTCAGATGATATCTCCTTGGCTTGCCAGTACACACAACAACCTACATATCACTGTTACAAGTTGTAATGCTTTTCATCCAAAAGAACCCAAAAGCACTTCACAGATTTAGAGCTAGTCTTGGAGCAATTTATACATATGATCATCCCATGGGCTACTCCTGTCCTTATAGGACTGAAATGAAAAATATTTAAGCTGTGTACATGTTACTGACTCACAGCAGAAGCCTTGTCTTCTCTGAAAAACATTAGAGGATGCAGAAACCCTGTTAGAGCAGTACCACATCTTATTGCATGTATTATATTTGCAATATTTCAATAGAATATCTCCAATTTTTTACACATTCCCCATGGAAAAGAGACCCAGAGAAAGAAAAAAAAGTTTCTCAAGATCATCATCCAGGCCAGTAACTTGCTCAGTCTGATGGGAAAAGCAGAGTTGAGGTTGAGAACCAGGATCTCACTTTTGGCTGAGCCTGGTCCAGCCTGTGTGGGGAGGATGCTGTCCCTTCAGCAGAGGGCTCTGTGCTGCACAGAGTGACATAAGGTGCTTTCAACTCTATAAACTAATTCAACGCAAAGATTTCGTGTGGATTTATTCCCTTTGAGTTAAGGCAAAGGCACTCTAACACTTAAGTTTATATTACCAGTGGCTGCTACACTATCAGTTCTGTCAGTGATAAGGCCAGTTCTCAGTATCTCTTCCTTCCTGTTCATTCCCTGTCAGTCTGCTGCCTCCTGTGCTACTGCCCCCCGACAGCAGCTGCTGTTACACATAATTCCTACTGCTCACCTGAGCTATCAGCTGAAAAGCAGCGTTGCCAGCTTTACTCTTTGGTGAATCCTTTAAACTGCTATCAGCTGGGTGTCATACAGCTGAAATAAAAATCAGAAACTTCAGCACTGACTGAATAGTCTTTACACTTAGAAATGAGACACTGTTAACATTTCGTCCCTCAAAAAGCAAATTTTCACAGCTTTTTCCTACACAGAGTTATCCAAACTTATATTTTATAATCAAAAATTTGGAGGAAAATACTGAGTAAACAACAAGGAAAAATACATTGTTTTCTCCACGAGAAGAAAACCCTACAATCTCATGAATGGAAGGGAGCGATGTTTCTTGTGTTCAGTGAATCTACACATGCAGTTCCTCTGTTGGTTCAGAAAACAACTGCCTCTAAGCTAAATTAAACAGAAATTACCACATTGAGGCAGGTCATAAAAGAGTGAGAATTTTAATGAGAGACTTGGAAAGAAGGGTCACACATATTAAAAATCTCTCATAAAATTTCCATCATTTTCAAATTTGTCATAAAAGTTCTCTTTTCCAGAGAAATGCAGAGACTTTCTGGAGAGAAGAGCCATTATCTGGTCAAGAAAGTAATAAAGAAACTAAACTTCCTTTTAAAAATTTAACATTTTACTGGAACAAAAAAGTGATAAAGGACAGTCCTTTTTGTTTTCTGAAAATGTCTTGAAATAGAAATTGCAATCTGTTTCCCTGTGAGGAGTTTAACACACTTGGATTAAGTCCACATAGCAGATGTAGGATAGAAAATGTTTTTGAAAGCATAATACAAACCTCATAGGATAGACATTTTGGGGTTGTAGGAAAAATGCCTAGACTTTACACTGGAAAACAAAATGCAGTATATGCCCATATCTTTGCTGGATTTTCTCAGTCTTGCAAGTCAGGGGCAACAGTCTTATAAAACCAACCTCAGTTTTGTATAGTATATAAAAATATACAAATATACAACTAAATCATTTCATCAGTCAGCCATCTTGACTTCAGTACAAATTTTTGAGTCTTTTTCCTTCTTAACCACAAAGGCTTCATGGATCTGTGATTAAAAATGTATTTTCCTGCCTATGTTATACATATATTTTAAGTACTTGACCAGATGCTGAAGATTGGCTATTTTCATGACAGAGGTAAGGAAATTTTAGTAACAAAACTGGCAGAATTGGAATCTTTGGGAAGTCAGTGTATCCATGTATTCACTGTACCCATATTTCACACGTAGGAGAAAGGTTTTATGCCCAGATCATTAATGTATTTAACAAATTAGCAGACATTTGAGAAGAAAAGAACTTGCTGCCTTTCTTGGGGGGAGTTTTTTTTACTCAATATTTTATATTGGGTTATTAAGTATCACTACTTTAAAGAGCCACTGATTTATCGCACTCAGTCTGATCAAATCCTAAGTTTTAGGAAAGGGTTGTTCACTTATCTTTTGAAGTTTGATGCCTGGACATATAACCTTGATGCCAATAAAGCAGGATCTCATTGTAAAATTTTACCCCCTAGGCCAGGAATCCAGTAATGTACAGAGAAAAAGTGAAAAAACTCTCAAGAACCCCTATTAACTGAGATTCATAAAATCTAATTATTCATATTTTGATAATATTAATTAAAATTTTCACCTAAGTCATACACACATTCCCTCTTTTTCCCAAAAAAATGTTTTACAAAGTCCATGATTTTCTAAGGTATACAGTTGAATATTCTGCCATGAAAAGAGGGACAAATAAGTACAAAAGCTCATGTCGATAAATAATGCCAGTTCAAGAAAATTCATGAATACTGAACACAGTAACAATTTAGTTTTTGTTTTCCTTTTTATTTTGATGATGAAATTAGAAAATTTCATGTGCGGAGTTGTAATTGTAATCAATACAAAAATTTGAAAAAAACCACTAAAACCTAACACCATGTTTTAAAATGTGGTTCCAAACAACTGGACCATTGTGTGCTTTAAATCATTTACCTGGTACACATTTGGGCTCGATTAGGGATACATAACTTAATCTTGTAGAATAGCTATTTAAAAAAAAAATGCTACATAAGCAATCTCCAGCTAAATTTTCTGAAATTTTGAATTATTTTTTGTCTCTTCATCCTTTTTATGTACTTCTGCAGCCAGAAACATCAAAATATTTGGGCTAGTCCTGTGGTAGTTCCTCAGGCATAAGTCTCGTTGACTTGGACTTTTGCTGGAGTAAGGAACTCAGGGCCACTCCCATGCTTTCTCAGTGTATGGTGCTTTCTCAAGGGTACTGAATATAGCTGTTAAAACCTTTGCTTTTTCTTTCCACAAACATGAAAATGTTTCCCATAGATGAAAAATACAGTTGTCTAATATGCTATTAATTATTTATTATCATTTTTTCTGAATGAAATGATGGAGACCAACTAGATACAAAGCAATTCAAGGTAATAGAGAAAAGAGTATTGCCATAACACTGCCTGAGGAAGAAGTCTGAGGCTGAGCGGAGTTTATTATAGAACAAAACCCAGAAATTAAATTCTCCAGAGACCAGAAGTGGCATTCAGAGTCTTCCACATTAAGGTCAGCAGTTCAAACCCAGTGTAGGTCACTTACCAAGTGGTCATTACCAACTCATGGTTGGTCAATGAGCTGCTGATCTCATGGACAGGAATCCACACCACTAAAACCTCTGCCACAATTGGCACCTTTACTGAATATTTCACTAAAGAAACCAGGGACTGGGCTGAGTGCAGAGAGAGAACAGTATTTTCGCCATAAGAGGTGACGCCTCAAAAAACAGGTTAGTAGGATTTATGGTAAGCTTGTCTAAGCTGAAAGTTACTGTTCACATTCATAACCAATAATCAAGACAGAAAACATCTGTGTCAGATTCCTTCTGGCCTGTGTTAGTGTTGTGATGCCCAAATAAATTCCCAAATAAATTCTAGATAAACAAGTTATTTCTGTCTGTTTCATCAGGGTAGTGATTTCTGTATTGCTTCAAGAGAAGAAGACCACGTAATTATGCCCATATGGAACCCATTTCGTCCCCTCTCCAAATGATAATTTTAGATGTTGATTTCATTGCCAGGAAGAATATTCTGTTTGCAACTAGATGAAGAAAGGTTTTCTAATAATACTTGACTTTTCATACTTTCATACACAAAAGGATGCTCCAAACACGCAGAGAACCTTTCAGAATGTGTGCAAAGCAAGTGAAACAAAAATACCAAGACTTCACATTGCTATGATTCCGAGACTAAGAAACACACTGCCTAATCCACTCCTCCTCCATAGCTCTGTTTTATTTACCATAAATTTGTGAAGATAGAGATGTGAAAATTGACATTCCTAACTGACTCTTCAGACTCTGGAAAGCCAGCAGCGAGTAGGATTTATAGCTCTGGTCATCTCATACACACTGCAGATCCCATTATTGTATAGGTCAAGAAATAAAGCATTTTCCTCAGATTTTATAGAAAAAAAAAAATCTATAGCCTCAGTATTTGTTGGTCACACAAGCAGTAGGGCCCTTTTATAACAAAAAAGTATCTAGCAAATAAAATATTCTGTGGTTATCTCCTACCAGCTTCATTTTTTGGCCCTCAGTTTTGACACTAAAGAAAATGGTGATCAGTTTTGATCATTATCAAATCTCATGCTATTCAAGGTTTTGTAGAGCTCCCTTGTATCACTCCTGAGGCTGGAGTAGCCCTAGCCTTCTCCATCACTCTTCCTATCCAAGCTGCTAAACACCTCCAGTCATCCTGCATCTCTTCTCTGTGCCTTCTCAAGTTCTAACAATCATTCCTCAGAGGAATGTAAGGAGACTACAACTGCACACATCATTCAGGTTGTGAATGAACTGTGCATAGTGCTCTTTCCACTTTTTTCTGCATCCTTAAAGAAGCATTTTCTTTGCTTGGAAAACTGCTGCTGAGCATTGAGCTGATGTTTTGTTGTCTATGACAGCATCAAGGCCTCGTTCCTGAGCAGCTGAGTTCAGTTCAGAATCGACTGTTTTATCTGTTAAAAGATGAATTTATTGTAGACCAAGCTCATTCACAGGAACCAGTCAGACAAGAAGTAACAGCTTTAGTCCAGTTTTAATACATGAAGAAATGAAACATAAAACTGCAGTTTAGAACTGAAATGCTAACAAAATAAAACCAGCAACAAGAAAGCTGCTAAGATAAACTTTTGGGACTGACCAGAATCCTTTATTTGACTGTCAGTAGTGATTCTGGAGCAATGAGAACTCTGAACTTGGCCACAGAGAAGACATGATAAGTGCTGCACTGGGATTTTAATTTCTGTGGAAAAAAATAATACCAGAGTTGTACATCCAAGAACAGTTTCAATTATGCATTACAGTTGTGTTTGTCTATTTGCATGGCAGAAAATAGGAAATAAGGAGTTCTCATTATCTTACATAGTTGACAGTGATGAAGATATTATTGCACTTCACTGTGCAGTACAAACAGTCACTGTTACTGGCACTGGTATTGAGAAGTATCAAGGTTGAAAGATGAGGCACTTGTCTAAAGTTCCCAAGAAATTCAGTCCGAGTCTGGGACTTAGGAAAACCACACTGACATTTTGGTGAATAAAGCTTTCCCAGCAGCTGGGACTTTTGGCACATTAGTTGCAAATCTTAAAGATCAATTGAGATTTATTGAAACTTGAAATACTATATATGTCTTTTAAGAGTTGGCAATTTTGGCTACTATGACATTTCTGTTAAATTCTATTTGAATGGAAAGACAGTCTTCTTGTTTCTAAGGCACTTGATTGGCTTTTGGAAAAAAAATGAGTTAACACTCAAGTCCATTTGGTGTGATCTGGGGCCAGTAATTCAAACTCATTAGCCCTCAGCTTTCCATGTGATTTAGGAGCAGTAAAAAAACTGTTCGCATGTGGGTTTTTCTCACAAGATATGACTGATTGCATCAGAGCTATTCTAGCAAAAGCTTTCTCATAGAGCTTCCATTTCATAATTATGTTCTTAGTTGTCATCTTTTCAGCTCATTTTCTCTTTCTACTAATTGCTACACTGCCAAGTACACAGAGTCTCAGGTTCTGTACACAAGTACCACATGTGCCTAGTTTTAAGTGTTTTCTTCCTGTAATGTTGAAACGACTACAAAAACTGCTTTTTCCTTTCTTTACTCTGCCATCAGTAGACTGCCATGGAAGCCTCCTCAAAGCCAAAATGGATGCCAGACTGAGAGTCAAGTCTAATCCACAAAATAAACAAAATAAAACTGTTTATAGACATTTGCATGAAGTGAGCCATTCATAGAATGATGAGAATCTCCTTCAGTGTTTAAGGTGTCTATTATTTTTCACAAGTATTTGAACCAGAAGTAATAGATTGCGTCCAAGAGTGGGTCTAAGCCACATGGCAGAGTGTAAGGGCAGTTTTACAACAGGGCATTCAAATATTATCTCGTGTCTACACTGGCAGTGACTATTGTAGCAAGATTCTCCCTTGAGTCTATCATGATACATAGCAGCTATTTTCATATTATAAATATACACAATACATTGTTAAAATCTATAAAATCAAGTTAGGACATTTGAAAGCCCCTTCTAGAAGACCCTCAGTAAAACAGGAAACTTTAATCAACAGACCTTACAGCGTGTCATGCACCCAACTTCCCTTTTCAAGGGAAAGAAAACTTGCCCATTTCCCAGCTCTACTACAGGTTCATATCATCAGAAGTACCACAGTTCATGACTTGTCCTAAAAGATTTCATGTGAGTCTGGCTATAGATGAATTCTCTGCTTACACACAAGTCTTACTTGTCCTCTCTCCTTCCCCTGTCATTTGCCAGGCATTCAGAGAACACATTTAAACCTTTTCTAATGGAACTCTCTGGGACTGAAGGATGGTACAGGCTGCAGACCTGGCACACTGCCCATTCTACACTCCCTGCTGTAGAGCCCTGTAAAGGATCCAAGCAAGAAAAAGCCAAAATAAACCAAGAAAACAGAATATTTTCTTTCTAAAGTCTCATTGAAGCAGTGGGCTTAACAAAACTTCAGACAGCACTTACTCCAAAATTCTCATTGAGAGCCCCTAATTTTTTCTCAGGATAAAAAATCTTCTGAGCCTGGTCAAACTAATCCTAATTTGCAGGAGAGAGACAACCAATGCATCTTGGATGATTACTAACAATTCCTTTCTTCCTAATCTGAAGACTTCATCTCTAGGCTGAGGCAGGGCTCTATACTAACATGACACAGGCTAAGGACCAGCTTGTAACTTCCTGCTCACCTTGGCTCACTGGCTTGTTTACTCAACGTCTTCATGTATTAGTTACTTAAAGAAATGAAACGTGCTCTAGTGTTCTTTTCTAAGAAAGCATTCTGAAACCAGGACACATTCCTACATGCCTCCAAGTCTGGGTATCAAATGCTAGTAGAGGCATGCAAAACTGACACTGAGTGAAGACACTACAGATGAAAATGATCCTAAACAACTGCAGTTTACCAGGCAGGCAGGCAGGACCCAAATGGCCCCAGTATACAGCAAATAGCAAGTTATTATTTCTGTAATACAAAGTCTGGCATGAAGTACAGTCAGCTCACATGACTGTTGCTATTTATTAATAAAATCCAGATGCGTTTCTCTGGATCTGAGTTTTGCACAAAACCAGATTGTACTGGAAATAGGTCATCTCCATCAGACCTTCCACAGCGCTATGACTTCTTTTTGTTTGGGATACATATTTCCTGAACCTTCAAAAATATTTCTCACTTTAGCAAAAAACAGCATACTAAATAGTCACATTTATTTATGTGAATATTATGTCTGTATTTGTATCACATTGGCAAGCAATCGTTCGTCATCAGTCTTTGGCTCACGCAAACCAACAGCCCTGCATGGTGTGGAGACTTTTTAAAAGTTTCTTACTTTGTTCAGGCTGTTATCATGACAGAATCTTGATCTGAGATATTTTGAGTCTCCAAGGGTCTGTTAGGTAAGACTCAGCTGGGCATCAGCAGTGTTAGCTGTCTCCTATCATTGTTTTTGGCAGGGCCACCTAATAACAGGCCTGAGCTTTCCCATTGTAAATCCTTTGGCTGTGAGATATCCATCAGATGTTTTCACAGCTCCCACACCAGCCATAAGCACTGGATGAATACTTTTACACAGTCAGGAAGATGCACTGAAGCTACACAGAGTTGTGACACTCACTAATGCTCTAGTGCTCTTTTTGTTCAGACATAGACTGAACAGATGGTCCATCCTGTTCAGGAATGGATAAGAAACTTTTAACTAGCTTCTGATGACCATCAATATTTGCAAAACACATCCGTGCAGCTCCATGCAGTATCATTTACAAATCACTCCCCAGAATACCACAGACCATCCAGCCCATCCAGCTTCACCTCTGAAATGCATATTCCCCAGCTGGTTTCTGTAGTGACTCACTCAAAAAGGGTTAGTATTACAGCTCATCATGAATAAAGGGAGGCTTGGGCGAATCCCAATGGCTGGTTCTCTCTCTCAGAATAATTAGGACTCAGGCCAGTCCTTCCCATGCACACCAGCTGTGCGCTCCTTAGCCATTGCTAAGCAGACAGATGCATAATCTGGAACTGCTAGTTGCTGTCAGTCAGCTGGCTGTTATTACATCAGGCACAGGATAATCTCCAGGACATTTTACAAGGCAAGAGGCTCTCAAGAGAACTTCTTGACTGTGCCACATGTGAATAAGTCAAGCAGAGAGAAGCCAAAATAAAATAAAGAAAGAACAAGTTCAGTTTTCCTCTAAATAGCAAGCCACTGAAGCACGCACCATGAAGGTTTGTAAAACCTCTGCATCTGAGCTCTTGTACAGAGTTCCCCAGCAGAAAGCAATGTCCCTCAGCCTACTCAAGAGGTTCCTCTTCCTGCACCCTAGAACACTGCAAGTCACCACTTGTGGAAACAAATGTCACTGCAGTGACCATCCTCTTGCTGAGCTTCTTCACCCTATCTAAATAGTCCATACCTGGAGCAGCTGCAGGCTCTCCAGGGTTATGCCAGACAATTTGTGTTGTTGTACCTGCAAAGATCCGACTCTCACAAAGGACACCTTGGAAAGACTGTCCAAGGAAAAGGGCTCACAGCATGAAGAGAGGGGAGTGGCTGAAGCCACCGGTGCTAACACAGGCCCTGCTCCCTGTGCAGAAACATGCACTGCCCATAGACTGCCTTCCGTGGGGATCCCTCACCTGGCCAGAGCTGCAATACAAGAGCCAAGAAAATAAATACATAAAGAGATCAGCTTCTCTCTGGAAATACAGTCAAGTGAATCAAGATGGCGTTTCTGTTTTGGATCCTGTCATCATCCTGTCAGTGTTACAGTGGACAAACTTCTCAAAACCTTGCATTTACCATTATGTATCTAATGATGGTGATTTACAAATTGTCCAGCACCCACTGGTTTTTGTCAAGTGCAAGCAGATTTTCTAAAGAACTCAGCATGCACTTTTCCAAATCTATCTCGGTATTTAGGCACTTTCCTTTGATATCCCAGCCCAAAGGAAGTGGCTGTGTGTGGAGTTCTATGTACTGCTGGTTCTACAGCGTCTTTTATATTCCCAAGATGAAGATCTCTATATTTCAGAAATGACATAACATACTAAATATCGGCAAAATAAATTACTCCTTTCAATTCACTTTGAGAGTTAACAAGCAGACTTTAAAATTCAGTGCATGTGCATAACCCCTCATAGCTAAAATAATCTGTCAAAATGTCATTTATAAGGCAGTTAATCTTCCAGGAAATAGTAAGTTTAAGACATATTTAATAGTAATTTTTTTAGACAGACTGAACAGTACAGTTTGCATGACTTTTAAGAAACTCTTAATCAGGACACAATACCTCTTAGAAAAAAAATCTGTGTAGAGAGAAATATTTGTTTTACTTTTAAAAAAGTACCTTTTTCAGACAAAAAATCATGAGGTGATAGAACTATAAACAGGCCATAGACATTGGCTTTTTTTCCCTTTTTTTCCCCCAGCTGGAAAGAGTGACTTCCTGGATTCAAGAATATGTTGTGGACCCACATACATATCCACATATCATTTCAAACTGGAACACTGGAGACAGCTACAGTTGGGAACTTGAACAAGCACAGCTATGGCTCTGGTGATTCAGTTTCCTTTTAGTTAGAGCAGGTTGGAAAAATTCTTACTAAATAGTGTTTCATTGGAATTCAACGATTTGGCCAGTTTAGAACTTTTCACAGACATGGTTTAATTTCAAAGACAGTGTGAGAGACCCTAAGCAGCCTCCAATATGAGCCTCACTGCCATAAAGGAGGTTTTACAACTCTGGTTCTTGCTGGCTACCTTTTCCAGGTTGTTGACAGTCCATTTAGCAAGCTGCTGGGAACCTGGATTTGCAGAGCCTGGAGATCCCCAGCCATCCTTCCCCAAACCAGCGCAAGAGCTCTGTCCCCATTAATAGAATATTCCAAGTGTTTTCTATTTCTTCAAATGGAGCAAACACAAATGTCAAGTCAAGAAAAACTCTTAAGAAAAAGAATTGCTACTTTTATCTCTGAGTGATTCCAATATTAAATAACATAATTAAAATATTAAAATTCCACTTGATAGGAACTACAAATGGGGACTATCATCATTAATAAATATAAACAAGATAATGTGTTAAAAAATTATGTCTTCAGCAGAGGCTACTTTTTGTTGATGTATTTTTACATCATGCATTTGTAAAGTATGATAATAGGATTCTGATTCCTTTGTCAAAATACAAAATGAAATCAGTAATACTACACCCCAGGGGAAAGGGAAATCATTGTCATATCATTCTTCATGGACATTAAAGGCAAAACCAAAGTCCTGTTAATTATCATTAATATTTATGCAGTACCCACAGGTCCAAACTGACATGATAGTCTCCTTCTATTATGCCTCATAGTTTTCTATTCCAGAGAGTGTTAAATTGGCTTAGATGCAACCAAAGAATGGAAAAAGAAACAGAGCTGCAGGCTGAGATCACAGAAATATTGGAGTGAATTGTTGCCCAGTCTTCAATTTGAATTTATGAATATGAAAAAAATAAATCACTGACTGCAGAAGTTCCTCCTTTGTTTGCAACTCTTTTGGAACACTCCAGACACAGAAATTTTTCCTGTACTTATATTTGCACTGAGCTCTTGCATTTTTTAAATTTTGAAAAGTTAAGGGATAAGAGAATTTGCACCTGTGCAAATAATCTGAGTAAGTTCTTTTAAATCCTGTTTGCCATTTGGCACTGATGGAAAGTTACAAAGAAGAAAATAGAAAAACCATCAACAAATCATGAGTTTTAGATTTTTGAGGAATGATAAATACATTTTTCAGAGTGATGTAGCATTTTATTCTCTCTGCCTGCCTTCCATGCCTGTAAAATGGTGTATTACCAACTTGTTAGCATGGTCCTTCTTACAAGAGTTGAAGAGGTAAAGAAAATTAAGCTACAGCCATCATCTTTAAAGGGTTGACCATCAAACACATGGAACAGGGCCTTAGATATTCCTTGTGCTCTGCCTATTTACCCTTTTCATCTTTTTTTTTCTCCCTCTGAAACTGCTTTCAGTGAGGATAAAAAGAGTTCCCAGCCAGAAAACAGAGCTGGTATTGAAAGTTCACCCTCACTTTCGGTTCCAGCCACCAACAGCAATGAATTTCATTTCAACTGATTTTTTTTTTTTTTTTTTTTTTTTTTCACAAAAAAAAATTTTTCTTTCTTTCCAGTATGGGNGTTTTTTTTTTTTTTTTTTTTTTTTAACAAGCAGAACAATTTCAATGCTTACAGGATGTGGCAGTAGCAGTGTTGGCAGTTGTTCAGATACTGGAGCCACTGGGAAGGCTTTGAAAATAAATCCTTCAAAGTAGGCAGGTCCCACCCCATCAATGGCAGCCCCAGTCAGCTGAGCTTGGAGCACAACATCAGGGCTTTCCTACACCTCCTCCAGCCTGGGTAGCCTTCTCCAGTGCTTGCCAACAGTAATGCTGCATTGGGTGCTGACTGGTCTCATTTCCTACAAGACCTGGCAATCATGATCCTGGGAGGGCATTTAGCCATAGTGGCTCTGGATTCAGTCTAGATCCTAAACAGGCCTTATAGGTCTCTCCAGGTAATGTTGCTCAAAATGGTTTATACAGCAGATTTCACAGAAATTACATGAGTTAATCCATCAGATCTCTGTATGTTTCCCTGGCAGAGTACCCCTAGGAGTATCTCAGTGCAAACGCTGGACATTTCATCCTGCCTGTGCCCTATCACGTCCAACAAATGCTGCTTGACTTCACCTGTACTTCAGTGAGAAACCTTGATTTCTGAATTTAAAGCAACATTTCAGGAACTGCCAAATGTTCACACTGTCATAGTTCAACTTTATCCCCAGAACTGCTTGTCTGAAAATATGTCAAAGCTTCTATTTATAACTCATAACTAACAATAATGGATGTGGATTCAAGAACTCCAGGTTTAATCACATGCCTATCTCAGATACCCGGCCATAAAATTTCATCATTCCTGTATACTACAGAATAGCTGCTAAGAAATATTTTTGCCTTCTCACAGAATTTGACAAGAAAAGTAAAAATGCTATAAATGAATTCTTAACAGAAAGAAATTATTTACTCAAGATAGCATTTTGAACCAAGGATGGTATTTTTTCCTTCAATGCTCCTGTGTTTTTCAATGTGAATTTTTTTATCCTCTCTTGCAAGTTAGCATAAATAATTAGAAAACTGCAGTTCTCAGAAAGGAATATCCTTAAGTCAACTCTCTTCTAATTCCAGTATTCATAATTTCTGTGAGTGGGAGGAAGAAGTTTGCTAAAACTGCTGGTTTTGCTCATCTGAATCATCATCCACACATACAGGCTACGTTCTTGCCTCTATCTCAAATGGGTTCAGGTCTTTCTGATGAGTCACAATAAAGAAAGGGAATTATGTAAAAAGTATTCCTTCTTCAATATATCAGGGTGATTTCAAAATAATGAGAGATCTTCTTTTCTTTGACAACATGGAATTGTGCTTTGGGGAGTGGAAAGGGAACTTGGCTACTCAAAAGCAACACACTCATGCTACAGGCAACTACATCATATATTTCCTTTCCCCCTATATCAGTATTATACACAAAAATAAATTAGATTTTGTTGTAAACATGATGGACTGGAAGTAGTCCCAGTGCTCTGAGGATGTCCAGAGGATCTCCACGAAATGATCCGCCTACAAAGCTGTCCTATATGCAGTTATACACATGGAAAGTCTAGCAGATTTTCCTTTACAGAGAGAGAGCAGTACAGTATGGGAGAAAGAACCATGATTTGTAGGTGGGGAATTGTATATAGTTGAATTTCCAACTCTTGGTGTCAAGATTTACTTATATTTAATGGATCTGGTTTTGCCACCAGCATTTCCACGTGTCTTTATAATGCTCATAAATGGGCCAAGTATGTCCATTGCAATTACTCAGGTTCATATGGTTGACCAAATTGGACTCCGTACAGGTAATAATGGTAATTTATAGTTTTAATTTCAATTCTATTTAGTAGCCCAGATACAACATTTCAGTATGATGGGATTGTTCTATGTCACTCTGGTTCTCTTACATTTCTAAACTTCCCCAAGTTTGGTGGACTTGGTTCTGCCCTGGGCTTTCCGTTTCTACTGCAGAAAAAATGGTCCTGTAATTGTGCTGCTTTTAAGGGTTTTGGTTGGGTGGGGCTTTTGTTGTTATTGGTCAGCTGGTTGGGTTTTTTTGTAGGGGAAGAAGGCATATGCAAACAAAGTGTTGCATGTCTTATAACAATGTATTTAAGAATGAGATTCATGCTGACATTAATCATCAGAACTGGCAGGGACAATGATGAAACTATCATTAGCTCTTCAGATCCTTGCCTTTCCTTTCCATTACTGCACCTCTTAGAGACACTCTTATGAGGGAGCAGACAACTATTTACATTTTCTTTCTGTCTATTCACATGAAAGAGGGATCATATCTAGAGTAAAAGAGACAAATTTTTAATGTATTTCTTTCTGTACCTGCTTCTACCAGATTTTTAATCTGATTGGTTGCATTTTAACCTGACCATATCCTGTATTTAAGTTCCCAACCTCTTTTCCCTTATTCAGGGTTTAATTAAGAAACAATTCCATGAAGAAAGGGCTCTATCAAGGTTCAGAGCTGATTAATATACTGGTTTTTCTAGTTTTGATTAAAATAATTCCAGTATCTAGGGACAGCCCTTCCTTTTTTACTGAATGGAAATGTCAAAAGACAATGGTGCCCTTGCTCTTTGATGACCTTTTCTGGAAGAGAAAGTTTATTTGAAATTCCTATTGCTGCCTGCTGCAATTTTCAAGTGCGCACCAACATTTATTTCTGAAATAATGTGTTTGAAGGTTTCCCTGGGTTTTTAGATTGCCACAGACACTGAAATAAACTGTAGGAAGGCATATTGACATCGATGCCATGCTCTTTGTAATGCCCAGGCTACCTGGTGTGGCTTCTTATCAAGAATGATTATCTTGGGGAAACTAGGGTTAAAATTATATTTTGCTCATTGCATAACAACATGGAAGGAACATAAAAGCAGATTCTAAAGTAGATACTGAAAATTCACACCTACAGAAGTGGCCAGTCAGAATTTCATTTGGACATGAATCAGGGAAGGCAACAGAGAACTTTTAGGTGACTCTCTGTGGGACTTACCCTGATAAGCTTGAATTCCATGCAATCCCTCTCCACGCAGGGTGCACTGGGGTTAACACATCCTAAACCATCCTTTGTGCTCTCCTTGGTTTCTTTGTTGTTCTGACTAGTTTAAAGCTGTTTCAGTTTTGGAGAAAGCACAGAGAGTTATTCTTGTCCTCCCTCCTCTCTGTATATATGCCATCCATTCAGGAACAGTGGAGAAGGAGTAGAGAGCAAAGTTGTGCTTTGACGTTCTGTAGATACAAGCCCAGTGATTTTTTCAGAGTTCGGCAAATAACCGGTCAGTGAAACTCCTCACCCCACAGAACATAACATCCTGAGTGATTAGACGACATAGGATCATTAATTCCATTAATGAACTATGGTCCTTTCAGGATGATTTTCTGCTTTTCAGGCAGAAGCAACCCTGGATAGTACATGTAACAATTCAGAGAAAAAATGCAAAGACTTGAGTATAACAGAACCAGAAAGAAACCAAATGATGAGGGAGAAGTTGGAAAAAATAACTATATTTCTCAACGTCTGACTTGCTCCTGATTTTTTTTTTAAACAGAGCTGTTTCCTTAACCTCTGACATTGTGGTTACTTCTGTGGGCTATTTCATCAGAAATCAGTTGAAATAAAAGATGAATCTCTTTCCTAACAAATTCCAAAGCATGTGTCTCTTAGATATTATTCAGACTACTGGCAACAAAAAATGTAAACTATAAAATATTCCTGATGTTTCCCTTTTATAGAAAGCTCTGGGAAACAAAACAGCTGGTGTGATCTAGGCTGACTACAAATAAAACTGACGTGCATTCTTAAGAACATGCAGATTTAAAATGAAGCTGCAAAGAAAATGCAGACCTGGACTTGAACAAATGAAACGAACGACTTATCTATATAGTTGAAATTCTGAAAAACACAAACGTTATGTAACAGCTGATTTTCAATTTTCAAATCTGAAGGTGCTTAAAGCTCTTTTTATGCTACAGTTTATGCTGCAAAGGGTATGTAAGTCACCTCAAAACTCCTGGAAACTGTAGTTAGGTACTTCTGAAGACCCTTTTTTGACTGGAACAGCATTATGCAAGCAACATGAGGAAGCCTTTTTCATTCCTCTTGAAAGCCAAACAGAACAAGGTATGCAGGTTTGTACAGGAAAGACTGATGAGGGGTACAGGGTAAACTCTGCTGTTCCTCTATCTTTGTAACAGATAAGTTATTTGACACCTGGATGTAAAAACCACAACATTTTTACTCTGACTTAGCCCTATCTCTTCCAGAATTTCTTTATTTAGGAATGACCCTTTTTTTCTACTTTTGGAGATAATGTTTCATACCTAGATAGTATCACCCTTAGTGATTGCAACACCTTTGATTCTTTTGTGTGTAGAAGAAACAAAGTTTGAATTGCAGGTGGTACTGAACTTCCAAGGAGCCACACTGGCTTGCATGAAACTGCTGGCAACTGTGTGAATTATAGCCAAGCACATGGAGATCTGATGGCAACACCCCAGTTCACAAGTTGTCCTTTACGTTCCTATATTTTGAAATTTTTGAGTCTAATAAAAACGAGTCAGAGGAACATACTCTAAGATTTAATGCCCTAGTTCTTGATCTTAACCCTCAGAACACAAAACAGTAATCAGTGTCCCCAGCTTCAGTATATGGGTTGCTATTTCTCCTACACCAGAGATGCAGAAGTCTCGTCTTATTCTGCAAGTTTTATGCTTTCTTTAGGACTTTCCTGTCTCCTGTATGCTTCACATATTTTATTAACTACATAACACTTTCTTTTTCATATATGTTTTTCCCAGGATTGGCCAGCTCTCCTAGCCTAGTTAACTGCAAAGCCATTGAAAAAGTTGTCTTTTTGTTTTTCACAAAAAGGATCATGTGGAATATAGATGAAAATGTGGAACGTAGGTGAAAATGTGATTATACACTACAACAGACATTGAAAAGGGAAGAGTAAGAAACAATTCTGTTAGATTAGCAATTTTTCTACTGTTAGAATTAATTTGAAGGTCACTTACAATTCAATTTCAGTCCAAGTTCAGTTTTAAAATGAAACTATTGGATTTAGTGCCACAAGAAGAAAGGAAGTGGCTTTAAACTCTTGCAAAGGAATTAATACTATGCATATTTCATTGCATAAGAGTATATGGTTTATCTCTCCTATGTGATTATTAGGGCTGGACTTGGCATAAAATCCATTCCCTGCACAAGTTCAAAACAGGCTTGGTTAACTGCTAGGGTGTTTCTTAGCCAAGTGCAGAAACCTAATTGCAGGCATACCACAGTGTAAGAAGTTGTTCTCATGATATCTCTTTGCAGGCAAAAGGAAATGAGCACTGGAAAACTCATAAGACAGTCTGCTCATGTAACATTTCCACCCTGACTTCCAGACCAAAGAGGTTTGGACAAGTTTTGGTTAAAGAGACTTATTTCTGGATGCTTATCTGAACTGAACAGTCTGAATTTTTTGAGGTTCAGTGTTGGTTGCTCTCCATTTGAAGAGCTATTGGCACTTCCATACATATAATCCACAAAAGCCTTTCATCCAAAATGCTTCCAGCTTGTTCTGTTGTGTTTCCAGTATGTGCTCATAAACCTGCAGTGTTGAAACAAGCTGTCTTCTAGCACAAAAAACCAATTGCATAGCTGTTTCTACCCTGGGCTTTTCTATGAATTTCTTCAGTTTATGCAGAAAGGAAGTATCTTTTGGGGATGCGGAGATTTGGGTTTTTTTGATAGGGTCCCAAGACACACCTAACTAAAGCACTGTTTTAATATATGTTGTTTTCCTGCAGTGGGTGAGAATATAATGACACCTCTAGAACACAAAGCCTGGAAAGGAAGGCCTAAGAGAGCAACAGCTGCATTAAACAGTGTTTTTGTTACCTATCTTATGTCTAAGTTTTTGATCACATGAAAGCCTCATATGCAGCATTTTAGATGTGAAACTTCTCAACTTTCATCTCTTCACATCATAAATCAACTATGATTTTACTGTTCACCATTTCAAAATATTCTCTATAAGCTCTCTCATTATGGTCTTCACTAATTCTCCTTTCAAAACTCCTCCTCTTTGGTCTATCAGTCCAAAGATTCTTACTGCATCCTATTGGACTTTCTCGAGTTCCCCCAGACACTTTGGTAAGACCATCACCAAACCCAACCAAACTAATCTTAGAGAGGATCACCCTAACCCAGAGAACACATCCAGAGCTTCTCAAAACCAGAATTTGCTGCTTGATCCATGGTATATTGAGAAAAAATTCATTAATAAGCTGTTAATGATATTTTGGGTGTTGGCATTTTTTTTTTTCTGACTATCTAACGTTGATTTAAAAGTACACAAGTCCCTGGAACCCCAACAGTTCCTGGCAGTTTACCTGGCTGAAGCTCACATTGCACTATATCTGTCTGGTTTGTTTGTTTCTTTTTTCTTTCAGTCCAGGTTGTACAAAAATAAATCTTCCCCATTTCAATTTTCTTCCCCAGCTTTTTCTCTGCCCCAGTTCCTCCTCTTAGTTGCAGCTTCACACTGTGGAAACTTGCAGTACTATGACTAACTGTGGAGAGAACAAGTCATAAATTAGTCACTAGCAAGACAAGCATCTTTGCAGGCCCACAATGACTTAAAACACTAGGCTGGTTTCTGGCCCAAGGTCAACCTCCTAGAGATCATTGGGTACATAGATCTAAAAAAGCACTAATTAAAATTGTTGGGTCTTAACTGTCCACCTGTATAGAGTCTGGTTACACAGCATTCTAATGAGCCACCAGCAAAGGGAGCCAAGCAGCTGCTCATGAAGTTGTTGCCTTTTCTACCTCTTTTTGCTGTGCCAGGAGGTAAACACAGTATTATGAATTTTCTTTTTTAATCTTTGTGACCCAAGACATAAATTGCAGTGCATTACTCCTGCTTTTACTTAGAGCAAACATGATTTTGTTACTAAAAATGTTCAAAACTCTTCAGCCGAAAACACCTCCTTGTATATCACTCCAGACAAGCATGAAAACAAGGCTAATAAAGCAAAAACCAGTTCCTTGCTCAATGAACTGTTCACAAACAGGCTCACGTGTCTCTGACTGGCTCATGGCGCTGGGCACACTGAGACACACCACGCGCTGGAGCTATCAGCTAAAACCCATGTGAGGCAGAAAGTCTAGGGCTGTTGGCTCTCCAGCGTCCTTCCAGTGAGAGCACAGCTTTCAGCAGCTGTTACTGGACACGAAGCTGGTGTATTCCTTCCAAGGAAAGCTGTCTGCAGGCAGGCCCTGCTCAGTGCAGTAAATTCACTGCTGGTACACTAGGCAGCACATTAAGTTTCCACCACCTCCACACTCAACCCAAGGATTGAAACTGTGTTATTGGGTGATGCAGGCCAATGGGAAGTAAAGGTGGGGAGGAATCCACAGCCTGGGTGATCAGATTCCCTGTTCAAGGACTCAGCTTTCTTCTCCTTGACCAGTGCCTCGCAGTCACAGCTGGTTCTTAGCTGGAGGGAAAATACCAGTTGTGTCAACTGACAATTTCTGTGGCAGCAGCAAGTACAAGAGGTCATTTGAAAACTGAAAGTGAACACTTTTGTAGGTTATTATTAGTGGCTGAGAGATGGAAATGTGATTCTCTGACAAATAGCAATTTTCTGACTTGGACTGTCTTTGAGAAAGCTCTTCCCGAGCACTGCCACCATGCCACTCTTCAAGATGCCACTCTTTCAGATGAAAGCAAGAAGGGGATTTCTCAGGGAATGTTAGTAGTTTTTCAACACTTAAAAAAAAAAAAAAATCAGTTCCTGCAGTATTTTCTCTGAAATGCAAAGGCACAGGCTGCCCAGCCCCAGCAGGAAATAGACTCTCTTTTTCAGCTTAAGTACTCCCACTTCTTCTGTTCATTGATTGATTTTGTTTTGCTTGACTTGACAAGACCAGGTTGGACAAATCTAAATTATCTGTATGTTGCTGACTGGTTCAGCTGCAGATCCTTTAGTATGCTTGTCATTTAGTCTTATAAATTACAATAATGAGGGCTGTAAATCTTAGCTCTGTGAAGACATAGCTGTATAATAAAAAACAGTACAAAGTTTTAAAAAAGCAAAGATGCCCCTAGAACACAGGCTGTTCTTTAGATGAAATATATCCTGTCTTGGAATTTGTCCTGGATTTCTGCTGGTTAGTTTTCTAAGCATAATTACCTTCTTTAAAGAAAAAAAAAAGCTTGCTCAAAAGGCAGAAGAATAGAAAGAAAACCATTTCACATGGGTCTATGCAGTTTTAAACAAGTAGAAATATATGACAAACTGTTTTGCAAACATGTCTTAAGAGTGGTCTAAAACTTTGTTGTGGTGTATTTATCCATAGATTTAATGCATGAAAATAATGCTAACTACTAAGCAAAGAAAAAATGAATCTGTTTATGCTCTGTTTATGTCTAAATAACATAAATAAGAAAATGAAAGAAATAGGGACTGTCAAGAAATCAATTAATAGAACCCCTAGGTTATTAGCAGAAAGAACCATGCTTAAAATGCAAGTCCTCTGACATTTAGTACTGCAAGAAACACAAGAGGGATTGAAGTGCATTACCAAAACTGGCTTCCTCTGATTTCAGTTTTTTTGGAGGTATAGGAGGGTTGTTAAAAAGTGGTATAATGCTCACACCTTTTTACAAGTTCTCTTTACAAAGCATTTAGAATTCAATTAAATGTATTAAATGAACTGTCTGAGTCGTATACTAAAAAGGGTAGGTCCCAGTTTATATTGAGGAGCCTAGCGTAAAAAACCAAAGTCAATAATATGATCTCAGATGGCAGAAATTTTGAAGACATTTGTCGGTTGGCTTAGTTTAGATAAGACAAGCACACTATGTATATATTACTCCCACAAAATAACATGCATATTTTTATTATAATAAATCTATGAGCCAACAAAAATATTTTAAGAAAGATAAACAGCTAAATGTCTGAAGTAAACATAAACAAGTAACTTGCTTTTTTTTTGAGAATCATATTAAAAGATGATTCATAAGATACGCATATTAATTTCTAGCAATATTAGAATTCTCTCTCTCTTCCTCATATTTCTGATATTCCCTGATATAAACATATAAAATTTCCATTTTCATGACCTTGGTTTTTGATACAGCTTTTTAGCTCGCCCACAAGGCCCAGAGTCTATTACTAATGCACATGCATTCACTGGTTTGACAGGGCCACAAGCATTTCACAAAGTCCAAGCTCCTTTTGAGTGCACATGATTTCTTCACGCACTGAATGATGCTCTGTCATTTATTGCCCAAGTGTAACTTGTTAGACTCAAATAGAGTTTTTCTTCCTTTCTTAGCTATTCTGCATCTGATCTGCAAGTTCTTTCTTTAAGTAAATGTATCAGATGTCCTCTCACACCTCCAGCATTTTTTTTTATGGATATCCCCCAAGAAACGTCAACGGCTACAAAAATTCTTCAACTTTCTGCACCTCTGTGTAACACTAATAACCAGACAGTTTCCACAAGCTCTGCAAAGGTCTTGTTAACACTCTTCAGTGTCTGGACCAGGCTCACTCCGTTAATCACATGGATCTCTACTGAGGAGTGATGATGACCAGGGAATAATGGATGTGCCAGTACTTCTCTAGTGCCCAGCAATTAGTAAGTTCCCAAGTAAATTCCTGCCTATTCTGAGAATTACTCATTTCCTAAGCACCTTCCAACTCCCTTAGAAAAAAAGAGTCTGAAAATGTTTTTTGTCGTAATATTTCCATGCAGAAGAATTATTCTCAAAATGCTTCTGCTTGAAACGGTGGTATGGCGGTTTTACTGTACTTTGTTGTTTTTCAGAACATCCTCTGTGAAAATGAGCAGGAGGAGGACGACTGACCAGTCACCAAACTGACCAGATCACTACATACTAGAATATCTCTTTCTACGAAGAATATTGTATATTACCCCAAATATATAGTCTCTGCTTGATATTCCTGTATCCCAGGAATTTTAAATTTTGATAATTTCCTTGAAGCAATTCAGTTTTAACTTGCCCCTCCTTTATCTCGTACAGATGCTTCAGTGTTCAGCACTCTGATGACACCAGCGAGCTGGAGGTGTCTCCTGCAGTCTCAGAACACGCCCTTCTGTGCGGTTTACATTTAAACACATTGTTTGCACCTCTAAAAGTAGTTAGTGAGTTAGTGACTGTGTGCAGTTCGGGTAACTGGATGCACAGGTTCAGGGCACAATGCCACAGAAGGAATTGACACACACTGGTCCAATACTTTTTCCCTATCAGCCCATGCTGACCTTAACATTGCATCTTGCTATCAGGGTAAGGCACCCAGAATATTTCAGCTACCACCATCTCTTAGGATCAACAAAATGCAGTTAGTGACTCTAATAACACATTTTTTACTAAAAGAATGAGGTTCCACTCAATCTCCATCCTATATATTTTCCCACAAGGTCTATACAGACAAATAGCTGAAGCTGGTTGGATCCTTCCCTGAATCAATCCAGCTTCATAACCCTGCTGGAAACTACTCAGCAAAGACAAAGGACAAGTGGAAAGGGTGACAAAACACAAGGAAGAGAAAAGTTCAGCTCATTTCAGTGTCAAGAAACTGATAGATTTCTCAGCTGCTTGCAGCACTGTAATCTCAGATAAGTTTCAGAAATGGCTATGTCTTGTAAAAATTAGTAGCTATAAAGGATGGCATCAAAACGTGCTCAGCAGATGTTGCCACAAGTCTTGCTGACACATTTAAGTGCTTATTCCAAATGGGATACACTGGCTGTGCAATTACCCTTCACAAGTTCTTTGTCTTTTAAGTATTAGTTTTCCATCTCCTATGTAATCTGATTTAGTGACTTCCTAGAAATTTATTTTTCAAAAGCCATAACAGTTTGTTTTTCCTCAATAACACACAACAGGTGTGTTCATCGTGAACATTTTGTGGCCTCTTCAATGACACGGAAGCTTGGGTATTTCAGCTTCACGCAAAATTCTGGCAACATCCAGAATTAAAAAATCAGTGGGAATTTAGTCAGCTCTCAGAAGGGTGTGTTACAAATCATGGCCCAAGATTACACTAAATTGCCATTTGAAGGGATATTGCTGAATTTAAATGAACGGAAAACATTCTCTGTCCTATTCCTTCACTGCTTCTCACAAATGGATCTTTACCACAGATGTAAAGGTATGTTTCAACCCTGTCATGTAGCTTAGAAATGTTGTAACTACAGAAAAAAAAATCACCAGAGCCATGTTCATACAAGCAATAATATCGAAGTATGACTAAAATTGTAGAAGTGCTGTTTATGAGGAAATTGTAGCCCAAAGAAAGCAATGCTTCCAAATTGCTTAGCAGCCTATTTGTCTTAGTTTTTTACCACTATCAGTTATTATCCTGGCTAATTTATGCAGAATTTATCTCTTTTTAGTTTTTGTTTGTTTGTTTGGTTTGGTTTTGGTTTTTTGGGGTTTGAATTTTTTTTTGTTATTATTTTTACTATTTTTATTTCTTAACAAATACTTATAAAACAGTTGGATGAAATACTGGCTTCTGGCCATGAGGGCAAGTAAAGTAATTTCCTGGAATTACAGTAAAACCACTTATCTCATCTACCACCTATCATTATCAATTACTGTGTTACAAATCCTGGAACAATCAAAAGGCCAGGAATGTGGAAAACCAGGTTATAGGGCTCCTCAGACATTTTGTTGTGGCCTTTTCATTAAGTCCAAGCATAATTACAGGTATTAGGAACAAAGACAGCAACAGTAAATCTGATCAATGAAATTACATAATTAAATGGTCCATTGTAATTTGTGATGGCACCATCCAAGAAGCAGAGATTAAAATACACTAGAGCAAAGTGGCTACCTTTGGTGGCTGACTGGGACACTGATCACCACATCCGCCATAAAATCATGTTGAATTTATCACCTACAGAGTATAGAAAAGGTCTATCCTTGGCTGGATGCTGTGGCAAAACTAATTTTTGCTGTAATTATAAATCCTCAAAGTTTAATCTTGTAGTCGTCCAACCTGGCAAGGATCCTGACTTTGTCACTGTGATCATCTACCAGAAAGGTCAACAATTTTACTTTAATGACACACAGCTTAAGGAGCCAAACTCACATTTCTTATTCACTTCTGCAAGGAAAAACCTGACAAAGATCAATAGGAATAAGACTGAATGAGGACTCATTTAAAATTTTAGTCTTTGGGCCAACATCAATAATTTTAACCGTGGACTAATTTAATCTCTGATGTAATTCCACCTATCTCAGTTGACAAGTGGTCCTGTCTCAAATTGTACCAATCATTTTAAAAGCATTTAAGCAGTTCTACTTTTGAAATATGTACAGAAATCACCTAAGAAATTAATTCTGAAAGCTAAGTTTTTATGAGCTTAATGAATAAATGTTGCACATAAACATCCATGCCTTTATACCAATACAGAGTTTCATGAGAAAAATCAGAAGGTTACATTAGATCCAAGGGAAAATATGCCTGATAAAACCTACACTGAGATTTATGTGTTTCCAGAGAACACACTGAAAAAAATCCAGAGAGATCTTTGCTTATTTTGACTTCTTGCCTGGTCTGAGGGTTTGTAATACATCTAAAAGTTGAGCTGAAATATTAGAAACCTCAGTGAACTTAGTCTGTTTTCAGCAAGGCAGGATTTGGGGCTTAGGCTCATTAAGGAATGTCAGTCTGAAGCTACAGTCAATCTTAAGGAAATTGTTTGTCTGCTTTGAGGTTTAACTGGCCTCCCATAAATAAGTACCCTGGGCATACAAATTCAGAAAAAAAAATAAAACAATGCATATAACTGAGATTATTTAAAATACCAAAACACACATTCTCCCCACTGTTTAAAAGAAATAAATAAATTTACAGGAAAAAAAAAAAGAAAAAGAAGTGGTGGTGGTGTTGTCTATATTACACATGCTTTTAAAAATCTCTTCATGATATACCCAATACACACCTAGGGATGTTTTGATAAGTCATAAAGATTGGCAAAATACCTTAGGGGAGCAGTTCAGGTCCACAGGACATGCAAGAAATAATTCAATGACCAACCCTGACCATTGTTTTGTTTGTTTGTTATGCTTTAGACTGAATGTGGGTTTTCTTTCCAGAGCAATCTTTTCCATTTTGGTCTGTTTTACTGTTCTGTTTCAGTGATGAGGAACGCATCAAGGGACAGATGAGGTAATCTCCAATTCCATATGTGTACCTGTGAGTACTTCAGTGTGTTCAAGAAAAAAAAGCTTTCATAGCCACTGTCCTGACTGATAAAAGCACTTTTTTTTCCACGGTTGTCCTAAAAGTACACCGTAAATGCTCTCTTTGGTAATTCCTGAAGGCCCCATGCTGGACACTGGAATTCCCATCTGTACAACGCACGCTTTCATCTGGGTGATCATCAACACATGTCGAGTATGTTTCTGAAGGTCTGTTTTAAAGCTATGGCCATGGGACATCATGTGACCACTGAATCATTTTCTTCCAGCTGAGGGTACATTTTATCTTGCCAAACATTTTCATAGTTTGTGCAAGCAGTTCCTGAAGTCTGATTCAGCTGCTCATGATGTGGCCGTCTGCCTGTCTGAGTGCAGGGGAAGGTTTAGGATTTCATATTCCTCTCCACGCTCTGACTTTTAATCCTCTAAAATGTTTCCTGAGTGTTGAACATATGCCTGTTTGATTATTCCTGGCAAATGGTGTTTAGGAACAGTTTGTTGATTAATTCTAAGCCATGCTGTGATGGCCTTCAAAGAACACCTTAATAATTTTAAGTAAGCCACGAGGAAAATAACTTTTTCTTCACTCCAATATACATTCTGCAGCAGCATTTTTCATTTTAATGAAAATAATATTTTCATGGTGTATTAGGAGAGATTTTTGGGGCATGTAATATTCTTATCTACAGCATATTTAGCAGGATTTATTGCATATGCCCTCCATTTAATGAGGTCAGATACACACAGCAAAGTCCATTAACCAAATAAGTCAGGCAGCTGCAGACTTCAAGTAACTGAATCCGTGGAACCAAAAATCTAGTAGCAAATTACAGTTATCTGTAGAAGTATCCTGGGGATTTTAGGGCCAGTTCAATGCACACACAATATGTTTAGTCTAGCAAAGCATTGATAACCAGGGAATTAGGTTAGTAGTGAGCACCTTCAGCCAAATACTGCCCTCACTCAACCTCTGCTTTTCCTACCAGCAGGTCAGAGTGCTTCCCACCACTTGGACAGTCAAGTGATTATACCACAGTGAGACAAACTGGTAAATATCAGAAGGTACAGGCACATTAAGAACCCTTCCAGAGCCACAAGGCTTTAGTTTTCACCTTATTTTGGTTTCTTTTTCCTTGAGGATTCTCCTGGTTAGCTTTACATGTGGGTTACTGAAAAGTGTCTAATGTAATGTCTGATGTAAACTCTTTAGGATTATCAGTACCACAGATAAGCTTAGGCATACACAAGGCTATCCTAAAAATGTAAATTCCTAAAATTCTTCTAGCCATCAGAGACACAGAAGGTCTAAAAAGTGAGCCAGCCCATTTCCCAGTTTCATTTAAATGCTGGGTTTTTCTGTGCTGCATCCAGTCTAGTTTTAAACTCCCTCAAGTGACATAGCTTCCTCTACTTCCTGCAGGAGACAATTCCATACTCTAACAGATCTCTCTCTAAGCAACAAATGTTTCCCCTGATATTCTGCATAATTTTTCCTTTTTTAATTTAATTCCATTAATGTAAATTATTCTCCCTTTCCCTTAATTTGTATCATTGTTTTTCAAAGGAAACAAAACAAACGTTTTAATGAGAAGGAAGACTGCCTTACATAAGCAGTAAAAATTCATGTTAGAGAGAAAATTTACCTTACTTCTATGAAACAGGGGATTAATACGATGAAAAGCAAGACAGGACTGTAGCTCATGCCATGGTGTGGTGAAAGAGAACTTCAGCAATAAAGTTGCAAGAACTTCACTAATTCCACTACCTATTATTCAGGTAGGCTGTAAATCTGGTAAACTTTTTCCACTGGCAAACCTTACTCACTAATCAAGTTTAATTAGCAATTTATGTACGGGCTCAGCTCCAAGGTCTTTGAAGTCAGTGGGATTCTTTCCATTAGTTTCATTGGGATCTGGATGATGCCTGTATTGTACATGAAAACAACACTGCATTTGATAGTATGCTAACAGCATGAAAGTAAATAAGGTGCAAATATCAAGAAAATAGGGGTTTTAAAAATATCTTTTACATATTTTACTTCTGTGGACTGTTTGATGAAATCACCTGCATCCTATATTTTTAGAGCAAGAAAGCTTTTCAAACCCTCTCAACTTTCACTTTAAAATTATTTAAACTGTAGCAGCATGCCAAGTGAAATATAAATTTCTTTGACAAAGAATTCATTTTCCATATGGTTTCAGCAACAAAGAGCTTTAACCTGTTTACAGTAGTTATAAAAGCAGTAATATGAGTACCTCTCCTCAACGTTACTAGACCAATTTGAGATAAAGTTTCACAGTGCACGTATTATCACTTTCTTTCTTCTCCCTTTATAGCTATCTGGTCAGTTGAATTTCACAGAACAAGTTCTCCTGTGGGAGTATAGAGGAAAGTTCTAGTGGCAGCTGCATTCCACCTCTCTTGCCTGAAGTTCAGAGGTGATAAAGCCACTCCAGCAAGAGCTCTTGACCAACCCTGCCCTCTGCCTCTCACAGAGATCGAGGCTTGGTATTCTGAATGGTGGTCAGTTTTCATCCAAGCAAAACAGGCTGATGGATTGGCAAGGAGATAACATCTCACAGCTTTGCTGAGTGATGTATCCTAAACCTTCTGAGCCAGGCATAAACACACACACGCCCATATTTAATATATGGACTTCATCTCTTTGGCTCTCCTAGGAACGAACTCTCCCGTTACCTACGTGAAGGCTGAGCTCCCATGTTCGTGCTAAATCATTGCTGGCCCACTCAAAGTAAACAAAGTAGAGATAATATTGCTTTTCTTTCCAGCCAGAAATGCTGGTTTTCTGCTTAAATGCATACCTTTGATGGTGGCTCACTGGCAAAACTTGCCTTAGGTAAAAGAAACAGAATTATGCAATTTTCAGGTAAAATAATTTTGCCCTTAAAGAGAGAGGGAAACATACTTAATCCAATATCCCAAGGAGAGTCCACTTGTGAAATTATAATTATTTTATTGGTCTAAGCTCATTTCTATTTAAAAAAAAAAAAAAAGAAAGAAATTTTAACTAGGACTTATATGAAGCTAGCAGGCAGCAATCTAGTGGAGCCCTGTATGGGCTCCAAACTGGGCTAACAGGTCAAATGTGCTTGGAATAAAGTATATTAAATTCACAAATTACATGCATAGATGTGTATATATTTAAAGATACAGATCTTAATAAGACATGAAGTACAACAGTCTGTATTGTTCCTACATTTCCATATTCCAAGGTGAAAGAGGGCAGTGCTGTCTCCTTATCCCCCTGTGGATCTTAGAAGTCAGTCTTGCAGACTTGAAGGGAGTGAAGCTGAAAGGCTTGGAACATGGTGTATTTAATGGGACTGACTGAACTAACTGCTGTGAAAGTACACTGTCACAGCCTAATAAAACTGCATACCCAGCAAGGTTATGCTCACTACAAAAATGTTCTCTTTGGATGTTGCAATTATGGCGCTGGGTCGCAGAGGTGCAGTTCAACCCACAGGAGTGACACATGGCTAGTACTAGTTAACAGATAAAGTTCAAGACATTGTATTTCTCACAGTTAAGGGGTCCATGATGTTTTACTGTCAATGCAGATGAGGTGTTTTCTCCTTATGCCATTACCCAGGGTGCAGAACATCAGAACCTCACCCAGCAAGCATCTGGGAAGCAGCCCCTTGCCTGAAGCTTGTACAAAAGTACGCGCACAGTGTGGAGGAGACTAACAAAACTTTCCCTTGTTTTCCCCAGTCATGCCTTTTTTCATCTCTTCAGTACTTGGGAAAGCTCTGATGCAGTTTTTGTGGCTCAGCACTTCCTCCACTGGGCAGCAGTTATTGTCAGTGCTTAGGAAATCCTGTTTTCTACACTGCTGTGGAATGAAGCAGTTAATTTGTGTTTCTCATCAGATTTGAGCACGGAGTTAATTTTGTCTCAAAAGCAGAGGAGTCACTAGAAAAGATCTGTGCTGTTCTCTTAGCACTCAATTGTATTTGACAGACCAAAAGCCTCAGATGGAGCAGAGATTTCCCTCTATTAGAGGAATGATTTTCCTGGCATATGTGATGCTGCTGGTGCTGAGAGAAGAGATAGGTACTGGGCTGAGGGTGGTTTAAGAATGTGCTGATCCACCACAGGTGAAACACTATTCACTAAAATCTGACTCCTGCCCTCTGCTCTTGGAGAATCCTGCTCCCAGTCTTTAGTGAAGCTTTACCTCTTCCATTTAAAATTGAAGCCCAGCCCAAAAGCTGGAACTCCAGATTGCCAGGGATTTCCAGTTAAAAATGTTCCAAAGCTGCAAAGTTGGGATGTTTCTCTGCAGCAGTTTTATAAGCCTCTTAAGTTCCTGCATGGACTATAATAACCTCATTTAAGCTGCAGGGTATCTTCACTGACATCAGCAAACTTGGCTCAATATCCTCCAATAGATGGGCAATTTGTTTTCATAATAAACAATACCACAAATCGTAAGAAAAGTAGCATAGCTGCCAAAATGTCTTTAGCCCTTGCAAGAAAAAAACCAAACTCTGCTACAATCAAAGGATTTTGTTTTCATTTTGGTGAAGTGAAATATTGCATTGTCTCAGAGGGTTTTTGTCTCTGATTCTATCAAACAGTCTTTTGGCATTAGGGACAGTAGAGACTGCCCTGCAGTGTGAGACTACAGAAAGCCACCTTGGAACAGGAAAAAATAATATAAGAAAGATTTCAAGCAAAACTGAATGTGAAAACTATGAGAAATACTTCATTCCCTTTATGAAGGATTGACATTATTAAAACTACTTGTTTGCTGCCCCTTTCTCAGAGTTACTTTTACTATTTTAACTTCTTACCCTCTATGGAGGAACGAAAAATATTTTTTTTTTGAATAAGCATTAAATATATAACAAATTTATGATGCATACAGCAGGAAAACTAAATAATGAATAGAAAACACGCTTGTTTAAATGAAAGTATGAGTATTAGGTGGTGAAGCTCATGTACCTTGAAAACACCTCAGAGAGATGTTATTTAATGGTGAGGTATTTCTTCACTCTATATTCAAAGTAAATAGCACCCATAAACAGTTGCTATTCACCAAACATAGGAGGACCGGATTTGGATGCATTTCCATGTACATTTCCTCAGTCTCTGATGTGCCCTCTTCTTAAGCAAGTAAAAGGGAACAGAGTACACACTGTCCTGAGAAGTACAATTTGCTTTTCGAAAAGATCCCTCAACGCTAGCAGTGCCAAGCCCCCACTACACCTCCTAGTTAAGTTTTGTGACAGAACTTAGCAGAATTAATTATTCATTTTCACTTTGTTCCCAAAAAACAGTAAACAGCATAGCATATACACACATTTTTAACTGCCAAGGATATATTATTTTACTTGAAGATTTTATTTCTATAGGCTTGGTTTGTTCTGATACTCATAAAAAAACCCTCAAGGACATTCAAGATAAAAGTGTCACTGAGACAGTTCCCTTCAGAAATAAACAGCATGTATTAGCCTAGATAGCATAACACTTTAAGTCTGTTTCAAATAACGTAGAAAACACATATGAGTATTTTGAACTTGGTTCAGGAATCAGTTTGAGAGTTTGGAGTATAGAAGAAAGGTCTGATGCAGTCTTGTTTAAGTATAACTTCTCTCTCTTCTTCTAATACTGCTCTTTCCTGGCTCCTAACAACCCACAGGCTATTATTATTATTATGGTGCAGATGTCCTGTCTGTGGTTTCAGAGGAATGTGGGAAGGACATATTCCAAAGTGTTTGTGATGGTCAGGACAACTTCCTTTGAACTGAGACCTGGGCTGTCATTGTAGGCAGCTAATATGTTTCAGAAGCCATTTTTTCCTGTAACATTTACTTAGAATGTCATGGTTTTGTTTGTTTTTTGGGTTTTTTTCATCCATTAGAGAGGAGCCATGAAGCTGAAAGTATGAAAATATAATCTGAACACGTATTGTCTTTTGTTTCTGTCCTAACAATCATATCCCTGGCAGTCAAGGTAAAAAAAAAAATGTGAAATCTTTACACATATTTAAAGAAAACTGGGTTATGTTCTGACTTCACACTTGACTAGTATTTGAGCCACTGCATTAGTGAGGATGCAGAAGCAGTTTGCTCCTTTTGGAATGGAAAGCAAAAGCAGCAAATGTGTGTCTAAGGGAAAAATGGGAGAGCTGCTATTTGAAGACTGACAAAGTTCACGTGCATATTAGCGTAAATTAAATGACATTTAGTTGCACCCACACAAATTACTTCAGTGTCATGAGAGGGTACTCAAGTCAGATTTAAACTGGAAAACTTTGATCACTGTAGATCATTCAGAGCAGTACAAAGACGCATTTTCTCTGTTTTTCTGTTTTCCCTGATGCCCCACTGACATAGATCTGCCCTGTACCATTCAAAGTCAGCTGCCCCAAACTTGTCCAGGTAGGACTGCACTTGCCTTTGTGTAAACTCTGATATGTCATAACACTGAAATTATTGCAGGCTTTTGGTTTACTTTCAGAAATGAAGAATCTTGCTAGTAACTTAAATAGGCCCCGTAAATTCCAGATGTCACCACAAAGTGGAATCAATGAATCCAGTCATTCATTTATTATATATGAAAGCAAAAATGCGTTTTTAAGAAAGGCAGACATACAAAGAAAGTGAGAACTGCAGGACTGCACATCACAGACTGCAAAGGGGTACTATTTATAGCCTACTTTGAGATCAAGAATATCAATTAAGAAAGATAAGAAGCTAGCACTTCTTTAATTTGAGGAAAAATGTTCAACTGAGGAAGCAGGGTAGACATTAAGAGGGTTCCTTTTGAGCTATGAGCTGTTTGAATTGATTATTAAGAGACTGGAGGGATGGTATCACTGCAAGCATGTTTTTAATCACTAAACTCTCCCTGACCTCAATAGTGGCAAGATGAGGCTCCAAGATAGAAGAGAAAATACCTGTAAGACTTGACCATGATTCACAATGAGGCAAGGCCTTTCTAGGGTTTTCATGAGGATATGAAGAAATACATGAAATACTTGTCTCTCTTTGCCTGTCAGGGTGATATAAATGAAACTGGCCACTAAATACCATGACTTACAGTACATTACCCTAAAATGTAGTGGATTACTTTGAATAATTGGGAGATGCAGCCACTCCTTTCACTTTCCAAGCTGTTTGATATTATCATTCATTTTCCTGCTGAAGAACATCAGCTGAATTTTAAAACCAGTGTGGGGTGAAGTGAGGTTAAAGCTGCCCACTGGTTGTTCTTTCCATGTTCCTCCATTCAAGAATACAATAGCAGCACTTTACACAATGGAACTCCTCTGGAAAGAGCAAGTGAGAAAAGCCTGGCTGGAGCTTACAGAACCACAGGGGGAATTCAGTTAATTATACGGTATAGCCATTTATGTATTCTGTTTGAAGCTGTTCTCTAAAATAATTGCTCCAGGAAGTTACCATTCTGAGCTTTAGGTTTTTCCAAAAAGTGAACATTCTGTAGGTAAGGGGTCTGAAACATACACAGTATTTGCTGACTCTTTAAAGTACTCTAACACCAAATGAAATGAAATGCAAATTTGATCAGGAGAACAATGAACTTTGCACATGTTTTCTACATAAGACTAAATGGTAATATGGAAGGTGGGGAATTTCAGGAAAAGTAATATTAAGTTTACAGGGAAAAAAACAGACTTCCTTGTTAAAATCTCTATGGTAATAAGTGCGTAGATTAAAAAGATTGTGTTTCACAGACGGCATTTTTTAATATCTAGATACACTTAAAAGATATGCCTGGAACCTTGTTGTTGTATGAACCAACAATCAATTTGCACATACACAGGGCAACATGCACTGGAAAATGTGCAATTATTTGCACATGATCAGGATGTGCTCCTGAATGCTACTTCGCTTTTTTATTTCCTAGTGGACTTTATCACGTTTCTTTCCCTTTTTTCCCCCCTGTAGATACTAATAACTCCAATATGGATGATTCAAAAGAGACAAAAGACCTATGTCTGGTTAAAGAGACACGGTATGTTTACAACAGCAAACAGATTAGATATATATGTATACACACACATAAACAGGAACTCAAAAGAGCTTGACTACACACATACAAAAGTGAATTTAGCTAATTGACTTTAGTAATGAGTTTGTACCAGGCATAATACAGTTTTCATTAGTTTCTATGCAACAAGTCCTGTTGTGTAGAGTTTTAATTAAAATATTTCAAAAACATTAATCACACTATTTCCAAAGACAATGTCATCAACATGCCGGTTTATTGATGATTTGATAAGGAAAATCGCCCTGAGAACATTTGCCAGCAGCAAACATTCCAGCTTCTCCAGACTCCTTCCTACCTAGGTGCTGATACTACATACATGTGCTGTTTGCCATAAACACATTAGCAAATACTCTCTATCTTATTTTAATTCCATCATAATATTGAATATTTTCTCACTATGAACACTTGACATAATAAGTAATTGCTGCAATTGTCTCTTTTGTAAGTGAATGACAGAACTTGTAAATTAGGGGCTCTACACAACTATTTCACAACACTTGTAACATCTAGTTTATTAGTTTCAAAAGCAAGAACTGGATGTAACATTCTTGTCCAAGAACTGTTGATTTCAGCACAGAAAACTCAAGATTTTGTGTAAAGCTGAGTTTACAGTACTGAAGCATTTTTACTGGAAAAAAACACTAACCATGATTTTAGCAGCTTGGTGATCTAAACTCAGCTATTAATGCAACTGTTCTTAAAGCAGCCTTCAAGATTGAAGTAATTTACAGCAAAACAATATAATGAGGAAGCAGATGGTTATGTAATTGTTACAGCTATGTAAGAATCAGATTTTTCTTCCTTTATAAATTTCAGGATTACGAATATTTTCTTACTCTGAGACAAAGTAAGAATTTCTCTATGCTTCTCTTGAATTTAAACTGGGAAAAATTCTTCAGGGTATTACTAACTTTTTTGGATTGGTGACACATAAGCATAATCAGTCCCTAAGTAAAAATCTTTCTGAAAAACATTTCTCTTTTAAAGAAACTACATTTTTTGATGAGCTTGAATTTAGTTATGGTTCCATGCTAGGTTTTTTTTCCTATTAATATTTATCTTTTATCACTTTGACTAAATTAATTTAATATATAAGGTAACTTCCCTCACATATTTTATGGAAGTTATCGCATACCACTTAGCCAACTTTTAAGCATGGCCATAGCAAAATAAATTAATATTTTAACCTGACAAACTATGGTTTCAGAGAGGTAATATTTTGTTTCATAGATAACTCTAAAGCTCTGGTTTAAATAAAAAGGAAGTGTTTATTGATTCCCAGCCTTTTGAACCCAAGAGATTTTATGAGTTAGCTGTGTTATTCTAATGAGAGCTGTCTTAAAGCTGGGTGTTTAACACCTGAAAGTAAGCACCCCAATAGAGCAGCTTTGCTGGCTGGCATTCTAATCCACCTCCTGCTACCTGTATCCTGCTGGCAGAGCAAAGAAAGGCTCAAACTGCAACTGTGGGCAAGGGACATATTTTGAAAGACTTCTATTGACTTCCAGTCTAGAATCAAGGTACATTAAGCAGCCATTCAGAACTGACTTCATCCTGACAAGACTGCTTCAAAAAGAAAAGGCAAACCAAATTGTGGGCTGGGCGAAATATGAGTTACTGTTCAATCCATGTCCATGTTTGATTGGTCTGTGGCTACAACCACCTCATTAGAAAGCATATTTTCAAAAATATTCTTTTAAATCAAAGGAAGATACTAAATATGCCCCTAATACAAATAGTATAAAATGAGATACCAGTGAGAACTCTGCTTTATAAATCAGAGATTATGTGCTTTCGGTTCCCCTGAGGAACAGAAATAATCACAAGGATGATGTACCCACAAGTAAAGGCTTTTCTGTGCCAAGAATTTTAATCGACAAGCAGATATGTCAAGACAGCAAGAGACAGCTGTGTAAGCTAAAAAAAAGAGAGATAATTTTAATGGAAAAATAGCATGGAGTCATTCAGCAATTGAAGCATTATTTTGTAGGTTGACACACCAGTCAGTAATGGGGTTTGGGCAGGGGAGGTAGAGCTCACCATTGTTTGAGCGCTTCTGTAGTTTATTTTCAGTTAAGCATGCGACCTTTCATGTGTTGCTGAAAGAAGTTAAATGATCAAGAACTGTTTGGAGAACTGGTCCCCTTTCCTGAATTGGGCACTGAGACATAACCTTGAAAATGCTATTGCCCACCTCACTTGCAGGCAGATACATCTGGAAGTCTTAGACTTGCTAACAGAAGACAGGGAAATCTAACCTCCAGAAAGACTTTGTTCTATGACCCAGCTAGGTAATTTACAAAGGACTAACACAAAAATGCCCGGACACCTCATTCAACAAGATGGGCAAAATGTGCAATCAGGTCCCTGGAAAACAACTGTCATTCTAATCTGAATCACAACAAAACCAGTAAGCTGAAGCTGTCAGTCACAGATGCTCTTTCATGTAGTCATAACTGAGTTGCCTCCAGCAAGGCACTGGCTCTCTATTTGTTACTGCTTTTAAGGTATCACTCTGTCAGGACAGCACAGGACATTACACCCGTGGGTTTTGCTTTAAACTTTGCCACATGGTCACAAGCACACAAAATAAAACAATTGACTTTCGAGAAAGTTCCTGGCAACTCAGTGAAACAACACAACACTGAAATGCTTTTGTCTTTAAAATAAAACAATCCGCATAGCTTTGCTCTCTGCCATATGTTTTCATTCACATCTTCTGAAGCCAATAAGTTCTCCTTGCTGTGCAGGGGAACAATTTCCCTGACAGACAAACTGCACTTGGACACCTTCTAATATCCCACACAGCCATGCTGCTCTGGGAACAGCAGGTTCATTCCAGCTGTTAGAGTGCAAGGCCTGAGAAAGGATGATCAGCAATAGGATGGAGACTTCTCTCCCACGCATGAAAATGCCGCCCATCCTCTCATGATTTTTTTTTCTGAGCAATTAGGAAACTTACATACTCTTGCAAGAGATAATTGAAAATTAATGGGTACTTGCCCTATGTGTAGCCTAATTGCTGATCTGCAAGTAAAATCCACTTTCCTGAAGCAAAAAACACTTGATTTAATGTCTCTGGGGAACTGAGTAATTGGTAAGTTTGTTCTGGCCTACTACATCTTGTCTTCAGGCAGCACTATCTCTGATAGAAGCCCTTAACTTGTCCCTCTGTACACAGATTTAACTGCTGTAGAAGCAGAATACCCTTGAGGAACCTGTTATTTATCCTGTCGTGAAAAACATGAATTAATTTCAACATATTTCATTGTAATTCTCCATCTGACCATACATTTTAGTTTGCTTTTGAGTGGTTATCAGCTGCCTGCCTCCTCTCCTTTTTCTAAGCATGGCATGATGAAATGTAAGAAGACATAGTATCATCACAATTCATTTTTCAAGCCTTGACATCTGTTTATGACTGTTGCTAGAGTGGAAAAGTGGGAATTCTCTTAAATTTCAAAGACAGTACCTGCTGCATCCAAGTATCTGACTAAAGAACGCTGCCTTATACCCAAGGACAGCACATGTGGACTGGTTCATGCAGCTCTGATTTAACACAGAGCAACACTAACACTACCAAAACACAGCATCTGAATGACCTCTGTGTTGCCAGTTTTAAAGCTTGATGTTATGGCCTCATGGTGCAATTTAGGAGCCTAGAAATTGTCTGCAAATCAGGGAAGCAAAGCTTCTTTCTCAAAGCCAAACACAAGCAACAAAACAGAGACACAAGAACATTTTGTGTATTTTTTTTCTCCTCTCCCCTTATGCTGGATATCTTGTTCATGGCATTTGTGTTTTAGCTTCTATATTGACTGAAATGAAACACAGGAATATTAAAGCAAAAATTAATTTTCTATGGTGGCTACAGGCATAGCTTTTGCTTATGCAAGTTACTGGTACCTCTGCCAAGCAGCATGTTTTTCTCCTTCTGGTTTAGCTTTGTTTACCATGTGTGGGTGTGCAGAACATTTTGTTGCAGCAACTATATCTCTTTTCCTGTATCTAAAGGAAATTCAAAATCTGAGTTTATATATTTCTGCAACTCCAAAAAACTCCTGGGCAACACTACTGGAGCAATGGCTGTGAGGGAAATTCAGAACTTAGCCAGTATATGTTTAGGGTGATGCCTTGAAGTGGCTACCCGAAAACAGAGGCTAGGCAAGATTAAGAGAATAAAAACAGGTATTTTTTTGAAGGGCCTTCAAAGGTACTTCTCGGCAGTCAAAAGCCTCCGAGGGCCTCTACTCAAGATGGACACTGGGTCACGGGTTCTTCACACTTTTATAAGTTTGGTCCATTTCCATATCGGGATAAATTCTCAATTACAATTTCAGGTAATGATGTAATTACCCCAAGTTTGCTCCCCCTGTCCAGAGGCTCAGTTTATGTATTTCAGGGCCTGGGACAACAAGGTGTCCTTGAAGTGCAAACCTAGAGAGGATTTGTTCTGTCTAACCAGCATGAGAGAACAGCAGCTAACAGGTTATATGAAGTTTCAGAGCTACACACTAAGCAGTACAGGATCTGAAAAAATATAAAATTTAAAACCTAAGACATCAAGGGCAACAGCACTCAAATTTATAAATGTATCTTCAATGTTCCTCGGCCCTTTGTTTAGGTCAGGACGACTTTCAGGTATGTTGAGATGTTACATTAGTTTAATCACTTGAGAAAAAGAAGAAAAATATAAAAAAATCAGAAACTTACCATGACTTCAAATCTGATTTTCCTACAGACTTGAAAAGCTGATTCCTTAATTTACCAGCAGAGGTGTTACCAAGCTTACAAAACAGCATCTGGCTATCAAAACCTCAATGATGGGCACAAAGAGTCTACATAAGTGCTGTCTTCAATCAAGACAACACAGCAACAGTGATTCATAAATCTGGTTTTGATTTGAAAGTAATTTTGAATTTCTACAACTTATTTCATATATAAGTACTTAAATTCGATCCTTCTCCTATGTGGCTTCTTGTAAAGAATAACAGCATTTGCAAAAATTATGGAATACAGCCCATTTTCCAGCCAGTGGAAGATCACTGTGCTTCAGCACGCTACACTGGGATTCGCTCAGAATCACTTTAAAAGCACAAAACAATTTATATTTTCTATAAGCAGGACATTCCACAGCCAATTTTACCACACTTTAAGGATCTCATGTGTGTGTATCTTCAGTGCCCATTTACTCTGTATTTAGCTCTACCTCATCTCTTTTGTCCACGTTTACAGCAAAATAATTTGACCTTGGCCCAGGCTAATTGCAACTAAACCAAGTCAATGGAGCCACACCAGTTGATGGAAAGATCTCTCCCAGGTGTTTAAGAAGTAAAATTTTCACTATCTTAAGTCATGCTAAATTACATACATTTAGCTTTTCAGAGTTCAGAAATAAAACCATGATATAGTTCAACCCCTTCCAGTGCAGCAGTATATTTATGGTAGGATATTGCCCAGAACCCCAGTTCTGGCTCCCTGTAGTGATTTTTGCTTGTACAATGATGCAACTTTTAATAACCAGTTGTGTAAGTCTCTTCATATCTATACTGTTTGACAAATTCATGTCCATCTGGTGTACATTGACATAACCTGATGTCTCTTAGTATTGTCTTTTCCCCAAAATAAGTTTTCTGCGGAGAACAAAATGCTTCAGGATAGTTTCTTGGTTCTCAGGATTTGTTTGCTTACTTGTTTTATAAAAGAATAAGCTAGTTCTTTCCAAGCTTTTCTTTTTCCCATGACATCTTTTCTTACATCATTGTCTAGACTGAGCTTCAGATTTGTAGGACTTTCGGGGCTGTTTATTTACCGAGTGGCTTAGTCCTATTTCCAAGCCAGTAACAAAGATAACAAGTGAACAAGTCCTTGCACTTACTACTTTCACTTGTCATTCTCTAAACATATTAAACACTGTTTCAATTCTCATTTTCATCATTTAGCCTTTTGCCTAGGCTTCATCCTGCCTATATTTTTATCTGAATAAAGTGGAATTAACGTTTTGCATACACTGTCATGAAGTAGTTTCCAATGAAGTACCAAAGCTGTGTATTTCCAGCACATTGCTCTCAGTCATTATGTAAAAAGGCATTGTTTTCCAATTTCTCCCCATCCCTGGCACTCCCCCAGAGAAGTCCGTGCTCCAGTGATTTAGCTCAATGCAAGGAAGCACAAACAGTAATGGTGGAAAAACTGAGCAGTGGCTGCGGTAAGGAGAGGATGAGACCATCCCTTTCAGCAGGAGCATGGATCAAAGTGATCCTGCAGCTGGTAGGGGTACAGTTCCTACTGAAATAAATTTGAAAAATCAAAACCAAAAGAGTGTTTTTTCTTTCCTTGTTTTTACACTGAATATGAAGCTTTTCAGTGACTGAAGGGTTTACCATGGTAAAAAATTCCCATGAGTATTGTAGCACTGGAGCAGGCTGATGGCCCTTTTAGAACACCATGTCCGCATGGCACTGATATAAAACCAGTTCTAAACTTGGAGCCTTACTTAGGGAAAAAAAGGTCATAAAAGCTGGTTTCTTACATGTCTTCATTCAAACTGACTAAAGATGAGATCAACCTCTTAGCCAAGCTGCTCTCCCACTCCTGCACAAACTTTCTCCCCAATATTTATGGTGACATAAATACCTTAGTGGCAACTCTGTGAAAAACATCTCTGGTTTTGATTAATATTAGCTTAACTGTAGCTTCTTCTAAGGAGTTAAAATTGAGAATTAAAGCCCTACAAAAAGCCAGAATTCATGGATCATGTTCTCCACAGACAAAGCATGTGATAATTCATATGCCAGAGAAATTTCTACATTTTCAAATGTAATTGGAATTGAGCAAAGCAAAGTGTTGTATTCGCAGGCGTATGTCTCCAAGGCCTCCATAAAGTTAAGTCCTTTAAAAAAGAGTAAAACATTTCTAGAAATAAGAGATCTATCTTGTGCTTGGTCTAGTTTATATTTGTCAGTCTATTACACTGCAGATTATCACATGCTGCTATTGATTATTTCATGTAGATCACAACACCAGCTGAGAGAAATTCTTCTCTGTAAGAAACCTGATGAAAGTAGGAAACAGAGGAGGTATTTTAAGTGGAAGCAGATGTCTGAAACTTCTTAGTAAGGCTGGTTCTTGGTTCATCTGCTCATTTAAAAGGTTAGGAAATAGAAAGGGGGCCTGAAAAATGTAGGAATTAATTTTAGATGGATTGTCATTATTGTTTTGACTTCTCTGGAGCAGCTCTCAGACCTCTGAGTTTCATTCTCACTTAATTCCACTCTTGGACCAATACATCGCATTCTTTGTTATCAATAACAACACTATTGCTACTATGTTAAAGACAGCTTAAAAAGTGTTACTGAATTAATTTTTTCAATATCCATTTCAAGCTCAGTTTTGAGAAATGGTAGTCATTCTTCCTTGTAAAAATCTTTACTAAACAGAACAGAGAAAAATATCTCTTTTGCAGAGAGGTTTCTTATAGCAAGCGTGGGAGCATACACCAAATCAGTTTTCCACAGAAGATTATTTCTTGAAACAAAATTTTCTGCGTGATGAACAACATATTCTCTCCTTTTGTACTTTGGTTACCTTCTTATACATACATCATCAATGTACTTCTGGGGCTGAACAGGGTAGAACGAAATATTCTTGATTTTTCTACATTATAGGTGTTTCTACATTAATTTTATGTCTCTCAGCTGTTATATTTTCGTTCAGAGAAAGGTTAGCATCAAATTATAACTTCCCGTGGAGAAGTTTTTTGGTTTGTTTGACAAATTCTTCTGAAAATTAGTAATATCATCATCAAAACAAAAAAATGGAAGATGTAAAATCCTATGAACATGTATGAAAATGGCAACTTCCCCCCGTTTCCAGTTTAACTTAAATAGGTTAAATTTTATGAGCACAATGAAAGGCACTTCACTACCAAATATCAGTGTGTATCTCCAAACCACAGAGGATACATAGCTACTCAAAAAAACAAATGAAGAAAATAAACACTCTCAAAACCACCTACTCTCCACCAACCTTTTTTCTTGGAAATGAACGACCTATTTTTGTAGAAACTTAGAAAAAAAGTAAATCTAATGTGACGAATTTACCATCTATGGAAAAATTAATCTTAAATTACTAAGATGAGCTGACTGGGAACAAGTGAAAGCAGAGTGCTAAGGGCAGAAAGCATGAGGCAGTGCTCACAGTCCCTCACATCCCAGCTCCCTTTTTCTGTGTTTCCCAGCATTCCAGCAGCCTGGGGAGGTCAGTACCTTCACTCTCTCCTGCTGGGACAACATCACCATCTGCTTTGCGGGGAACAGGGGATCAAGCCTGGTGCTGGCCTCGGGATCCTACTTTGCTGCCTGACATAACTCATGCAAGCATCTGTTTCAGGAGGTCAGAGGAGGAACATAAAGCAAGAAATTCTTCAACTTATTTTTCAGAGAAATCAAAGAACGTTTTCGTAAGAGAAGTCTGGAAAGTATATTTTGGAGTTGGAGAATATTTGGAGTACATTTGCAAGTTTAAAGAGCCTTGACACTGGAAACAATGAAATAATTTTTGTTGCTTTCCTGATTCTTCCGTTGCTTACAGAAAGCAGGCGTTAGACAATCTTCATAAATAAGCAGGGTTGCATTAAAGAAACTAAACCTTATTACAAATTTTTCCTCCTTTCAGGGAAAACAACAGGACCTTCTGGAAAAGCTGCCTGGGCAAAACTGGAAAGCAGTGAAGTGTTCTGATTAAAAGGCCTTTGGTTTATAAAACCCAAAGCCAAAACACTGAAAAAATGGAACTAACTGTAATATTTTAGCATGTGCTGATTGAAATGCAAAACACAAGTCTCTGGAAAGTACTTAATGAGAGGGGGGAAAAGAAGTGTATTTTAAATATACTGTTATGTTCAATCAGCAGTTAAGGTGAAATATACAACCCTTTTTATTACGTGAAGAGTAAATACCAGAAAACTACCAAAAAAGGTCTCTGTAAGATGCTGCTGAGCCTGGGTCCAGCTTGTGATGTTCTAATTACAGTAATTATTCTGTCTTTTTACTCAGGGGTTGCGCAAAATGTTCCTAAAGCATTCATCAGAAGAGGAGCAGAGATACTGTCCAACGCTTGCTATGGAGAGACTCGTTTTACAGTTTCTGCTGAGATCACGCATACGTTTTGCATGTTTCCAATGAATAATTATGTGAAATTACATAAAAACTCTTTACTGTGAGTGCCCCAGGGCCAAAAAATAAAGCAGCTCCCCTTCCCCAATCACACCGTTGTCCTAAATACCCTTATTTAACTCCAGAGTGACAAGACGCAGACCCTTGGGTGTGTGGGGGGGCCCAACCCTTGACCCTTTTCATCCTGAAACTTCCCCAACTATCATTATAACCCTGTTTCCACTGCACAGGCCCAACATATCTTAAGCATCTGCATAAATAAAAAACCACTCCCCACATTTTGGAACTAATTTAGACATTACTGTACAATATACATTTTATTTTTTACCAAGAGCTCACCACATAAATATAGTTATAATGTTCCAGTCATGACTGCAACTTACCACCAAAAATTTGAGAGTTATATTTACATTTTCCATAGCCCAAAATGGTTTAAGTGTAGAATATTATATTGATTATGCATCCATTGCTGGGTATTTGTTTTGTTTAAATTCCTTAAAATATGAATATTTATCTAATCTGGATGTGTGTTTTTCATTTTGTATCTTCAATAATGTCTCATATTGCAGTTAAAACAGCCACTCCAACTTATTTGACAATTATAATTAACCTTTATATACTATTTTGCCCATTAGTTAACAAAATACTGCAGAGGTCTCTCTGAAATGCACACCCATTCATAATTTATTCTTCTTATATTCATTTATTTTGCTAGAAAACATCAGCTGGGTAAAATTAAAGGAGGAAAAGACAGTTTTAATTAATGTCTTCTTCACAAAAAAGTTCCTAAAGTTGCTGAAGTGATCTGTTTTGACAGTTTCAAAACAAAATAATCCCTTTTGTATGTTTGAAATGATTTTTTTAATTTGAAATTTAAGACCCCAAAAAGATTGTGTCCAATAAAAATGAAATGTTTGAAAGGTAAAACATTTTTTCAGCAAAACGTTTTGCTGGCTTACTGAAATTGTATACTCTTGAGCTGATTTGAAACCTAATACAGATTTAAAAACTATTTTAATACATCTAGATATATATACATATATAAAGATATATCTCTCAGTATACATATAGAGAGATATGAACACATATGCAAATGCAAACTAAGATGGAGAAAAAAATATAAATATATAAATGAGCACACATTTATGCCCACAGGAGTCATCTTTGAAATCTGTTTCTGGGCTGTTTGAGACTTAAGGCTGGCCATCGAACAGAATCTTTAAAATTTACGTGCTTCCAGCATTCAGGTGCAACAATAAACTGCCAAATCAGTTGGGTGCTACCTTAAAAAAATAAAAAATCTATCAATAAATGCCTTTCTTTGAAGGATGAAAGGAAATAAAGGGAATTTAAAGCTTTGAAAGGAATTCAAAGCTGACTTCCGGTATCCATCTCTGAGTTTACATTAAAATCTCAAGACGTGCTTAGGCCTCTGAAAGGGGTTTGGCTGTAAATACAGACTTTTAGAGCAGCAGCCTAAAACTCCAAGGACTGCTGCCAGTATAAGAAATAGCTGATAGATACTTTATAGAGAAAATCTGAAGTGCTGGTAAGTTAGCTGATAAACACTATCTTCAGAAGAAAGCAGAAAAAGGTGGTGAGCAGAAGATTTAGGGCTTTTTGCCAAACAGCTTCCAAAACTTGAAAAACTTCTTACTTCTAAATATAATTAAAAATTTTTTAAACTCTGTTTTACTCCTGACTTTACTCAGCACTCTTTAAACGTGTAACTGATAGCATTATCCTGACTGTACAGCTTAGCAGTAGGCTTCTATTAGCCCAGCTCAAATATTTCACACAGCTGGAAGTTGTCAGCACAAGGAACAGGAACAATGGCACTGCAAACAGTCTCCTGCAAGCACATGCATGCTGGCACCCTTTCAGGTTTATTTGTTTTTAAGGTTGTGCTGAGGATGTTAGGCTTTGATTCCATCATTTGTCCTGGTTCAGTCCCGTTTACTGACAGTGGATGATTCAGATTTCAAACATACTGCCTTCAAAAGAAATAATACTTCATTTATCTTTGTCTTAATATTGGTATGCAGTGAAACCCTCCACATGCACATCTCCCCCACTGCCTGCAATGAGATTTTTAAAACAATGAAAACTGAATAGAACCTGATCTTACAGATTGGTTGGGGGTAGGAAGGGTGGGGAAAAACAGAAAATAATTGCTACAAAAATATTACCTGAAAATCATTCCTTGCAATTTTCATTTCCTTGTTCCAATGTACAGATGTGACTGGCCTGGAACACCAAGATGCTTCACCACCATCCAAAAAATTTAAGTTTGGATTCAATTGTTAATACCAAATTTGAAATTTGAAATGTGTGTACTATAATTCGTATTCAAACATAGCCCCAAAACTGGGAACATCTAAACATAAAATCAAAAGAAAATTAAAATTCCTGCTTCTATGCTGCTCTGCAGTAAAAAAGCCTGTAAGTAAAAAAAAATGGGAAAATTCTTCCACAGGTAAGAAGCCTGCAGCTTTTTGTAGCAATCACTTAGTGAGAGTTTTGCAAATTAATATTGATTCAGGGATTCATGTGTGTGCAATTTGCATTTGGTCACAAGCAACAATAAAGCATTCATGGACTTCATTCTCCATAGGGAGAGGTCCCTTCCTACTGTTTTGGTACAAAATCAGAATATTCATGCAAATGACACACAGTCAAACACAGGTCTGCAGGAAATTCTGACATTTGAGTTTCTACTGTTCATTCAAAACTATGAGACAGAGCTTTCCTTACAGCTACACTGCAGTCAGAAAAAGACAAATCAATTTTTCTCATGTGTGGCTAAGCAATCACCAAACCACTACGTGTAAGTCTAAAATATTCAGGCTTTAATCTCAGTTAATTGACCACTGTTCATCTACCAATGCAGCTTAATGAAGATCTCTATTACTCATCTCTTATCAGCTTCTGCACTAAGACAAGAAGAGCACTCATTTCACCAACAACTGCGAGGAGTTCCGGGTCTCTGGCCCTGGGAGACACCAGAAGGATGTGCCCCAGACAAAAAGTATCCCAGGACATTCAGTGCTGCTGACTTTAGAGAAAAATTAAATCAAAATCCAAGAAGCACTCCTCGAATGCCATGCCTTGCTAGGAATTCATAAAATCCAAGTGTTTCATATACAGTTATTGAGGTTTAAGGAATAAGCGTTCAGCTTTAATGGCACTGGAAATTTCTAACTTACTCTAATACGCTAGTTTTTATTTTAATGCTCTTTCCTCCTAGTAGAACAGTTAAAAGTTAAAAGGGTTTTGTGGGTTTTTTACCCAACAAACTCTGAGAAAGTAAAAATACTATTTTATAGCATGTTATTGAAACAGTTTTATGCCAAGCATTTAATAATGCCTATGTCAGGGCTTGATACGGAGGCAGAAGACAACACTGTCCCACTTTCTTACACCTCTATAGAATCAGGTGTAGAAAGTTCTTCTGCAAACAAACCACATTCTATTTATGCTTTGTCCCATCATCCCTCCAATGCCTGTCTTTTCCCCATATTTCCTGCCTACCAGGCAGCAATGAAATATATGCCTGTGTCATAATCACTCATACCATCCTTGCTCAAATACTGGCTTTTTTTTCCTACATTTCCCTGGAAATGTCAAAATATGGGAGTGTTCAATGGTTCTTTTACTGAATGAAAAGTAACAACGTTCTCCATTAGCTACAGCAACTAATATTTAAATCTGGAAGAAAGATTCCTGCCTAACATTTACATGCAAACCTGCACAGGCCAGAACAGGATGTTTTAGGACATGATTTTGTTTGTTCTTTATTTTAATAGTAAGCCGCAATGTACTCATTAAAAATTGGCAAGAACACATACAGATAAATTAAAAATGAAAAAAAGAGTTCTGGCTTAGATGAGATTTGTGTCATGGCAGAAAAAAAAAAAGGTATAAAAAAAAGTAAATGCAGAGGACAACTCAGGCCAATTTTCCAATGCAAAGAATAAAAACCTGTGTAGAAACCAGGGGAAAAAAGCTACAACTTTACAAGAAGAGAAAAAGTTAAATTTTACAATAGAAAAAGCAAACCTGATTGCAGTCAGTAAGCATAATTATTCTTTTTTTTGTAGAAAAAAATGCATATATTGTCAAAATTGTACATGGCTGTATATGGATATAACTGTATTGATTTAATTTGATCTTTCTTCATTAAGTTACAGAGTTGAAGCTTCATTTCACCAAATTCAGGGGTGTTGTATAATATACTTTTTTTCAAAATTGTGGGCATAGAACTAAAAATATAGCTGTGACTGAAAAGGAGAGAAGGTCTGTCCATGTTTGCATGGATGTTGATGTAGCAATCCTGCTCTAAGCATACAAGAGGTATCCAAAAGTTGTAGCAAAGACTCTATAACTGCCTCTGATGTAGTGGGAAAAAGAGAAAAGCTTTTAGTATTAGTTCATTTTTTCTGTCCATGAGCCCCAAAAGTTTGTCTTTCTATCCCCTGATGCTGGGCTTATGTGCTTAGAAGTATAACTGCTTTCCTCTAGTGTAACAGTAAAATAAAATATGATGCGTCACCCACAAACCCCAACTTTCAGTTTTTCCCATTTTCCTTGTGTAAGGAACACTCTTGAGAGCACTTCAAATAATACTGTGAACTTATTTCACCTTCATAGAGGTATTTTACCTTTCAACTCACTCTCTGAATGTGCCCAGGACCTTGTTTAATTAACTTCACAAAAAGATCTATGATTCATAAAAGTAAAATTGTTTTCATACTAATGTTTCCTTGTTCACTGTTGTTCTCTTCCTGCTTCCTTTATGTCTGACCCCAGACAGTCTCATTTGGCAATCCCAAAGCAGAATAGATTTGTTTTTCTAAAGCCATGGGCAGAGCTAATGGTACTCAGATTCCCATGAAGTGGGTGTTACAGAAATTGAATAAATAGCACCTGATTTCCACTGACCAAAGACAGGATCATTAAGGTGAAAAGAGAAAAAAACCCCATAAAACTCTAAAAAAAAAGCTTTTTAGATACCTTTAGAACAGTGGGAATTAGACAAGAATGTGATAATATATCTCCCAATGAGGGGAAACTGAGCTGCAAATAGTTCCAGTCAGGAAAGCATAGTCAACTCTTAACTTTGCTTTCAAAGGTGAGAGCTTTCATGCAGTGAGCTCATGTGAATGGGTGTGAATTCATGGGAAATAGCTTATGAAGAGGTAGCCAGATTAAATTTAAAACCACTCTGTGTGTGTCTGAAGTGTAAGTGCTGATCCAAAAAAGTGGAAGTGTTGATGGAGCAATCTTCTTCTTATCTATCCTAAGATCTTAATACTGCTTTCTCTGTGATATGTGAAATTGTGTAAAACCTTTCATTGCAAAGCAATAGTTATGAAAATACTAATAAAAGTCGAGCGAGAAGAGATCTTGTGTGTCTTCAGATTAATTTTCTGTCACGGTTATGTGAGAAGGTCAAATGTTTTACCTAAGAACTCCTGATGGCTTACACTCTTCAGCTCCTCAGTTTTTTTCAGTTAACTTCTGAGTCTGCTGAAGTTTGGTTTAGAGAAGACAGCATTGCATTATTAAGGAGAAAAATGAGTCTGTAAAATGAGTATCAAGAAAATAAAGAGTCTATCAAAAAACCCAGTAACTACTCACATGTAGACATCATCTACAGTCAGATGGCAAAAACATAAATACATCTCAAACTGAAAATTAAAACCCAAGTATCTTCATGCTTGCTAACATTTTGCTTCCTGTGTTTATCTAGAATAGTACAAGTGTCTCCAGCGTCCATTAGCTACATTCAGCAAACAAGTTTCTAGAACATTGACTCAGATGTGAGGCTCAGATGTTCAAACTGAAATCCAAAATACTTCTTAGCAGTATTTCCATACTAGAGAAGGTGTTAAAAGTTACTGCTCTCCTCCTGAGTTGACCTGAAAGTTTCCTAGGTGTTTGCTTTGTACATGCTTAGAACTGTCCCAGTCTAAATAGCTCAAAGCCTATTTCTCACATCCCTCCCAAGATAGGATCTAGAAATTTGGCAAAGGAATGTGTAGGTCCCCTAAGGCATCCCAAACATTAATCATTACGGAATAATACCCAAAGCACCCTGACAAGATGAGGTTCCTCAGAAAATGCTCAATTGCTCACTGTCTTTTAAAAGGCGGGGTGGGAATCTGCACCTTTCATACAGCAGCTTAAGGCTTGCAGGACTCGGCAGGTGGGAGTGCTGGATTCAATAGGTTCCTAAGCAGACAGACATTCAGAAGCCTCCTTTCCCAGGAGAGTTCCCTACCCAGACACCTCTGCTGGGATACAATTGATACCAAGCCATTCTGGAGAAAGGAATCCACCATCAAATGGGCCAGCCAGAGTGAGCAAGGGACAGCATTGTGTTCTACCTTCCTGGTTCATGTGGGAGCCATGGGAATTTATCCATTCACATCAAAGAGACAGAATTTAAGCTTCCAAGGAGACAGCTACTAAGCAATTCCAGACCCTTCCTTCTCCTCCAGCTGTCTCAGATGGAAGAAGAATGAGTGCTACTTTCCTCTGGCAGAAAGGTGTAAAGAAGACCTCTGCTGAGTCCCAACGTGGCTGTTCTGCAAACTGTGGTGCATTCAGAGATACTTAAGCCAGCTTTAAACAAGTTAGCTCAACCGCTGCAAGGAATTATTTACAGCCACATCAACTCCTAAAGCAACATATTTACCTTGATAAAAGTTTGTCTGAAGTAGACACACTGTACCACAGAGTCTGAACTCTGCATGGGTCTGGGTTTTCAGTTATACTATTGCTCCAAGATATTTATTGCTGTTTGTTGGTTGGTTTTCTTGTTTTCTAGGTTGGTGGTTTGTTGGGGTATTTTTTTGTTAGCAGTATTGCACTCCCTAATTAGTGACCACCTTGTTTGGTTTCAGCCCTGAGGCCCTGCCCTGTGTGGGGAGCATCAGTGCATAAATGAGAATTCAGGATTTTCACTCCAGAGACCAGAAAACATATAAGTTTGGGGCACCAAGGCCGTATATTAAGCCCAACCTTACAGTTCGGTCGTTGCTAAAGATCAGAGAGTACGCTAGATAAGGGTTTGATCAGAGCTAAAACCTCACCAGCAAAACCATTGACCAAATGAACGATCAAGTGCACAGCGGGGCCATGTTAGGAGGCAGCGAATCCACACAGATGCCACCGAACACAGAGCATCACGGCAGTAGAGCTATGGATAGAGTATGGATAGAGTACGGATATTATGAAAGGCAGAACCAGCCTCCGGGATCCTTACTGTTGATGTGCAAAATGAAAAATGTGATTGTCTTTCACTCTTCAAGGTTAAATTTCAGAATCAGTACCTTGAAAACAAACAAATAAACCCACCTCAGCTTTGTGCTTGCAGAGTAAGTACGGCTTAGTAGAAACCTGGGAGACACAGCATGCGTGGAACATTACAAAAGCCATTTTGGCAAGTTGCAAGTAAAAAGATATTTTAAAAATACACCTCTGGCTTATCTGGCTATACACGCTAACGAGATATGAGGAAAGAGAATTTTTCCTGTCCCAGCATGAGCGCTCGGGTAAATGAAAATTATGTCAGCACTAAATCTTCCCTTAGGACTAAATATTTGCAAACATTAAATATAAATTAAATATATGACATTCGTACTTAGAACTTGATTATAGGTTTGATTTTCAATTCAAAGTAAGCGTTTTTAATGAACTTACAGGAAAAAAGTAAAAGCAAACAAAACCCACCCCAACACCAAACAGGACAATATTTTCATTAGAGATATATGAAACAACGAGTACAGCCTCCTAACACGGTGCTTTATTTAGTTGTGTTGATTTGTTACAGCAAAACATAGTGATTTCTGGATGCAGATTATCTCCTTTGGTCACCAGGAAAGACAACTGAAGTATTTAAGAAAGCAATTTTTAAAACAATACGTGCAATTTCCTGCGTTTCCTTCCAGGGAAAACATATGTAATAGAAATTACTGGAATTAAATCTATAATCAGCATGATGGGTTCAGCTCAAAAGACTTGAAATCTTTTTGTTTTATTGGTGCAAATCTTTTCTCTCGGAGATTTACTTTCAGTGTGGGTTTTCCCTGACGAAATAAATGCTCCTCCAGCCATCACATCTCACAAAATTCAGTGTAATAAACTGTTGCTGAGTTCTGTGAAGATTACCTCTGAAACCTTAGCATTTCTTCTTTCAAATAAGAAGTAATAGGACAAGAAGAAATGGCCTCAAGTTGCACCAGGGCAGGTTTAGGTTAGATATTTGAAAAAATTCCTTCACCAAAAGGGTTGTCAAGCACTGGGACAGGCTGCCCAGGGAAGTGGTAGGGTCACCATCCCTGAAGGGATTTAAAAGGCGTGTAGACGTGGCACTTAGGGACAAGGTTTAGTAGTGGTGTTGGCAGTGCTAGATTAATGGTTGGGCTTGATGATCTTAGAGGTCTTTTCCAACAAAAATGATTCTGTTCTCAGCACCAAACAAATTGCCATCAGCCCCAGAATCTCTGAACCTGTGCTCTTACACTTGTGGAGCTCAGTGCAGTCAAAGGCAGAGCTCTGCCACTATATCATGTAGAACAAGAAAGTCTGATGGAACTTTTTTCTCTGGAAATAATGAACCTGACACCACTCTGAGGGACAGCAGATCTGCCTCACCTGTGTGTCTGTCTACCCTAAAGGATGCTCTGCCACAAAGCCCGACCCCAGCCGAAATGAAGGGGTTTGTTTACACTGTCTCAGCACACTGGAGGGAGAGCAAGACAGCTTCCTGGAAGGCCTCGGCTTTTACTCAGGTGGGGAATGCTCCAGGAGGACAGGGAGCCTGAGGAGACTTCACTGATCATATTCAATGCAAAAAGATTTGTGAAGTTGAGAGGCCAGGAAGCAAGGCTTCTCTGCATGGCTCTTCTTTCAAGAGCATGGGTATGGGGGAGAAATTTCTTTTCAGACCTTTGGAGTATTTCTAGATCAGGAGGTCAAAACTTCCTTTCTATAAAGAAATTGCCTCAGTCTGGATAAGTTTTGCTCTAACAAAAACCAATTCCAGAGTCTGACAGGCATCTAATCTCTTTTAGATCATCTGTTTTAAGGAAGAGGAGAGTAGTTTTGCATAAAAGTCAACTGATCTTCCAGTCCATGAAGAGATTTGGAAACTGCTGGAGATCTTTAACATCTGAAAATGATCCATGATTTCATAAATCCAGTTTTGGAGTTGGTTGTTCAGAAGATAGTATAACTTCAGTGAGACAAGAAAATTTTCTCATTAACTGACAATCAATGAAACCAAAATCTTCATTTCACCTTCTAATTTCAATTTCTATTAATTCAGGTTTCTGTCTGGTTACTATAATACAGAACCATAGACACACATACACACACACACACACACACACACACATATATATATATAAAATATGCTATCAAAGAGGACCTATCCCTGAAAATGAAATTATTCCATAAGTAGCTGGAGTCCTAGTCTAGTAATTTAATAAAATCCCTAGGGAAAATATCAAATGAAGATCTGACTTTATTATTTATCTCCTGCCAACAAGGGCTTGTTGTCCTTTCTGAGTTACACTCAAGCCAAAGAATAGAGAATCAGGAAATTGTAAAGTGATGGAATACAAGCATCTAGATAAGCTCATATCAGACAACCAATAATAAATAAAAATAAAATCAACTTATCCATTTCTTTGAAGTGTAATTAGTAAAAGCAGTATAGAAAAGAAGAATATATTGAAAAATGTACTGAATTAAAGATCTGAAATGAATCATTAGGGTATCAATTTTCATCTAAAGTGCCAGGTTCTTTGCAGCAATTTGGACAACAGGGGAGTTTTATATCCAGGCTCATTTATAGACAGTGTCTCATCTTGATTCTCAAATCTTGATCCCTAAAGCAATAAAACTGGAGAGTAAAGAAAGAAAACCCTAAACACATAAACTAAGTAAAACCATTTGCTACAATTTCTTTCTCTCCTTTTCTCCAAGCTTAAAATGATCCCTCTGGGCCTGTTGTATCTGAATAGACAAAACCTTTGGAAATGCACTTACATATAATTGCAGTACAGTTGTTCCTAAACCTTCAACAATTTATGAAGAGTTCAACTTAAAAGGTTCAAATGGAACTTCCTGTGCATCAGTTTCTGCCTGTGGTCTCATGTCCACTGAGCAGAGCTTGGCTCTATCATCTGACACCCTCCCTTCAGATACGGACAGATATTGATGAGTTGTCTCTTCCTGAGCCAGAACAGGCCCAGCTCTCTCAACCCTTCCTCATAAGAGAGATGCTCCAGTCCCTTAATCATCTTTGTTGCCCTCCTCTGGACCCGCTCCAGGAGCTCCATGTCTCTCTTTTACTGAGGAGCCCAGAACTGGACACAGCCCTCCAGATGCAGCCTCACCAGGGCTGAGTAGAGGAGCAGGATCACCTCCCTGACCTGCTGGTAATGCCCTTCCCAATGCACCCCAGGATACCAGTGGCCTTCCTGGCCATAAGGGTGCTGCTGGCTCATGGACAGCTTGGTGCCCACCAGGACTCCCAGGTCCTTCTCCACAGAGCTGATTTCCAGCAGCTGAGCCCCCAGCCTGTGCAGGTCAATGGGGTTATTCTTCCTCAGGTGCAGGACCCTGCACTTGCCTTTGCTGAATTTCAGACAGTTCCTCCCTGCCCATCTCTCCACCCTGCTGAGGTCCTTCTGAAGGGCTGCACAGCCCTGGGGTATCGGCCACTCCTCCCAGCTTTGTGTTGTCAGGGAACCTGCTGAGCAGGGGTCTGTCCCTTCACCGAGTCACTGAGGAATAAGTTAAACAATATTGGGCCCAGTACTGAGCCTTGAGGGCACCACTAGTGACAGACCACCTGGACCCTGAGACACTGCTTACAGCCCTCTGGGATCATCCGTTCTGCCAGTTCCCAATCCACCTCACTGTCCCCTCATTTAATCCACATTTCCTGAATTTACCTAAAAGGATGTTGTAAGAGAGAGTGTCAAAAGTCTTGCTGAAGCTGAGGTAGACAACATCCACTGCTCCCACCTCATCCATCCATCCTGCTCTATTTGACTCAGCCTTGAACAGAGGGGTTAGGGACTAGGCACCTCCAGAGGTGATTTCCAACCTCAGGCACACTGATTCTGTTGAAACACATGAGCAACACTACTGATCTGAGACAAGAAGATTCATCATTTAACTTTTGAATACACAACACCATAGTCCATGCTACAGGATACATTGCAAAGCTAAAAATGCCTTGGAAGATCAGAGAAAGCACAAAATGAATCTCATCTGGACTTTCCCTTTGCAAATTACTATGGAATTTACTATGCTCCCTTTCAGATCCATAGCTGTTCTGTGAAAAGAGAGCTAGATTCATTTCTTGAAACTATCACTGTTTGAACACTGCTGCTGTGCTTCCAGCTAATGAGCCACACAGCAAGTCAACAGACTGTTTACTTTTGCATTAATATTTAACTTCTATGAATTAATTGGAAGATTTCTTGATAAATTTTTGGAGTGGCTCATATGTACACAAGCTCCAGCCAGCTGCCAGTGTAACTAAGTTAAATGATTGCCCTTAGCAACTTCTGAGCAAACACAGCACAGTCTTCCTCAGTTCAGTCTGATTAATAAGCAAAGACCTGGCTTCTTTTCCTTAAGACCCTGAAAGCATAATATGAAGGACTACATTTTCCTCTTCAAAACTGAAAGGTTTTTTCTTTAAAGAATCATATCCCAACATCCTTAGTTCAATTTCAGTAAATTTTTATGTGTTATTACTTTTCTCTTTATCTATTCCTCTTAAAGTCCAAGCCAAGATTTACTCTCAAGTAGATTGCCCCCATTTATTAAAGAGAAGCAAACAGGGAGGACTGGATGTACAAAGGGGGCTCTGTAGACGTTTTCAGTACAGACTTATTTCATCGTTGTCCAGAACACTTCTATTGGCAGCCAAAATAACAAAATATGTCAGCCCTCAAACCCTACTGATGGCATAGCACTCACAGGGCTCTGAGATCCAACTCTGTTCCCCCATATTACCATTGAAACCAATGCACACAGCTTGTGTGCCCACAGCAGAAAAGGTTAACAGCATGGAGCTACCTAACACTCTGTGAGAAAATGTAGAATATATTTCTGTATCATGGGATCTATTGATGCACCTGGAAGCTGTGTCTGCAGCTGCCCTGCGGTATCTAGGGGTTCTCCCCGGATATAGAGACAGGGTAAATCTGAAGCATAGAGCTCTGGTGATGCTCCCCCGCCTTCTGTGCATGAAACAGTGAGATCTCCAATGCTTCAGCTCAGTTCCAGGAGAGGCTACAGAGAACAAAATCAGGTTTGATACTGAATATGTGAACATTCAGTCCTTTGGAGTGATGGAGATCACATAGTTATTTTAGACTTGTCACTATCTAAAGCTGTTTCACTGCAGACTCCTGATTTCACTTCCAGAGAAAGAAGAACTGAGCAAGCAAAGATGGAATTAATTGTAGTAAAGATGTAATTTCTGTGAACTAATACAAATGTGAGTATTCCATCATTCATGTAGAATCACATGCACATACCATATAAAAGATTGGGAAAACAATCTGGAGAGAGAAATGATCAAATAGTCTTAAAACTCTCCAATAGTCCTTATCCACCTTATGGAATATTCTTAAATTTGACTAATATTTAACTAGAAATAAGTGCTAGAAAATTGAATATAAAATTCAAGAAAAGGAGTTAAGGAGTGAATGATGGACAAAGGGTTCATTTGCTTTAACAAATGATATCACAGCTAATAATTTTAACAAAAAGTTGGTTGTTTATGACTGCCTTCTCCTCCTTTGTACAGATGTGAATGAATTTTGTGTTTACTTTTGAGAGCTGTTGGCTCCATGACAATACCTATACTGATCATGATGATAGATACTGTATGTGAAAAGAAATGTTCCAAACCTCAAATCTTACTAGGTATTTATCTATGTCATTACTAAAACAAGGAAAATAGCTTCTTGATGGAGTGCTGAACTAACAGAATAAAGCTGTCTTAAGAAATAATCTTACTATGATTTTAAAGTATGCATTCTTTTTTGTTTTTTTTTTAGTTTCTACATACATACGTCTCAAGAATTTTAAGACAGATGGCATAAAAGCAGGGTGAGACTTCAGCTGTCAGTCCAAAGGAAATTAATAAAGTTAATAAATTATTAATAACACAGAAAATACACCCCAATTTGAAGACAAAACAGAAAAAAAAAATCAAAGAAATTTCTTGGGCATTGTGGAATTCAATTCTTTTAACACAGACACCTTCCCTACAGCTCAGATATTCTGGGATGACACCACTCTAATCCCCCTCCATAACTGCGGTGAGACCTTGTGGTGCACATAGCTGAACTACTTTTTGCTTAGTCAAATACGTTTCTGCTTTTATTAAGACAGAGTACATTTATTATTTGAGAACAAGTAGACGAAACAAACTTAAATCCCATTGTTCTGAGAAAATGTGCCATTATGACTGACACTGCAAAATGCTACCTTGATTCCCCTCCCATGAAGTAACAGTGGCAATGTCCTGCCCTGAATCTTCAGGACTGCAATGCAACACAGGATCTTGTGGTGAAGGGTGAAACAAACAATTTTTCTTAACTTTCAGTATGATCCTTAGCAACTTTACCACTGTACATGGAATCTGTAGGATTACAGGTGCTTCTCCAAGTGGAAAATAGAAATAGGATGTACATGATCAGTACCATATCAGAGACACTAGAATCCTTGTAATCAGTAAGAGCATGGGTGCTGATGTTTTTCTGTCTCTGGGGAGAAGGGACTGAAAAGATATCATGCTCTGCTCGCACTTTTACATTTCTTTAGTGCCCCATTACAAAAAGTAATGTTGCATGAACAAAGGCAGCCCTGGCAAATGAGCAGGAACTGTCCCTTGCACGGCTGTTACTGAACCATAGTGATGGGCAGTTTAATCTTTGATGGAAAACAGTTGTTCAGCCCTTTCTGCTACACTGACCCCCGGGATAGTATTACTTGGAAGAATTCATTCCTGTGTTTTCGTACCACTCAGACTGGGTAACACTGGAAATTCACTGCAAACTCCATGTGGATGTGACCACGACATCTTGGAATGCCAAGAATGGGGAGGTCTTATGTTAGAAAAAAACAACACACCCTCAAAAAATAAACAAGCAACAAACAAAAATTAATGGTTCAATGTTCAAAGTCTAAAAACATACAAGATGTACTTCCATTACTTTTAGAACACTTTCCCTTGCAACAGACAAAAAAAAAAAAAAAATCTCTGTTTAAAAGTATTATTTGGGGAAATACTAGCTACTTGCTCCACCTCCACACAAAGACTCCTGCCTTGATATCCTTCATTGTCCATATCCTTCTCCAGTTGTATCAACTTCCTTACGGGCATGTTTATGTTTTCCTCTCATCCCCTACCTGACTTATACTCTTGATCTCTTCTCTGTGGTGACCAGTGACATGACCTGAAGGAGTGGCCTGAAGTTGTGCCATGGGAGGTTTAGACTGGATATAAGGAAAAGGTCCTTCACCCAGAGGGTGGTTGGGCACTGGCACAGGCTCCCCAGGGCAGTGGTCACAGCACCAAGCCTGGAAGAGCTCAAGATGCATTAGGACAATGCCCTCAGGCACACGGTGTGATCCTTCAGGTGTCCTGTGCAGGGCCAGGAGTTCAACTGGATGACTCTTGTAGTGTCACTTCTAATTCACCTTATGCTGTGATTCAGCTTCAGCTCCTGTTCTTTGAATATATCAGCTGTCCCTTATTTAACTCAAATTGTGAGAAAACCATCACTGAAATTTGAATGTGAAAAGCATGTTTGGGTTTCTTTCTGACCCTAAATATGAGATTAATTTATCTGCTTTATCTCCTGTAGGAAATACATTTAACTATATGAGTCAAACAGTGCAAAAAATATCCATCAGTAAGATACCAGCAACCAAACAAGTAAAACATAGTTATTAGTCTTAATACAACCCCTTTGTGTTCTTTGTATGTTTTTTTATCATTTCAGTCCTGTCATATCCCAGTTCCTAAGCTGTCAGCTAATATTCAGCTGCAGAGTAAATGATCGATTTGTTTGCAAATAGGAGCTGGTTAATGTTTCCAGAATCTGCATATTTCAGTCATTATAAATTCTGTTTGCCTGTTTCTTTTCAGAAAACTACAAAGACATGGCAAACAGCCACACCATGAGTAAAGCTGTATATTGTTAACTGGATCAAAGGAATGGGTCACAAAAAGGTTCGCAAAAAATACACTCTTGTTTGTACACCTATGTAAATCCTTTTCTAGTGGTTTAAATACCAATGGTCACCTCTGCAAACATTCAGAGGCAACTAAATTTGTCATAGATGTACACATATTTAGAGTTAAATCACTTCTTGATACAGCACAAAAGATCATCATCACATACCCACAGTCATGTTTCATCATCTAATTCCTTATTAGCAATACATTTTGCTGTGGAAACTAATCTTGTTAGGGCTCTGAATAACATATACGCTCTATTGTATGTTTTATTATCTCTTTGAATTTTTTTAATGGCTAATACTGTTACCCTAGTTATTTATCTTCCACCATATTAAATACAATTTTCATGATAGGAGGCACATAAATAAATTCACGGAAATAGGCATTTAGACAACATACAGGAAGATTTAGAAACCATTAGTATGTTGCTATTCTCCTAATATAAGTGCAACAAACCAGAGGTGGACTTTCTCCTCCTAGGTTTCACCAATTAATTGATGTAAATTCTTCTAATCCATTCCTGGAGATTCTCTCCCTTGACCATTACACTAATAATTTCCCTGTGTATACTGGAAGTGAAATGCCCTATAGAATGCTTTGTCTGATCATCCTCTTTGCACCACAAACATCTGCACCCTCAAAAAAACCCCCCAGAACCCAGCCTTTGCTGACAGCCATTCTTCAGCTTTGGTCTTGACCCTGTAAAATCCATTGTGAAGGCAGACAAAGAGAGATCCAGTTTAGTTTGCTTCCAAAGCTTCTAAAAACATTAGGACAAGGGACCCAGCCTGTTCAGCTATATAAGATATCTCCCCAAGAATTCAACCGTCTCTGAAGAGTGAGAAATCCAATACATTTCCCACCATACAGCTGGAGACAGCCAGGTGCACTCAGCTTCACACTTCTGCTAGCTTTCCAGCAAAACCACAGTGAAAGAAGTACAAGAGCAAGATGTTTTGAATCATACCCTGACTGGTTTTATGGATAAAATCCATTAACATAAAACAATATCACTATATCAATAAGCAATAACACTATATGCCTTAAAAAGATGGATATTGTTGTATAATAACACGTATATGTCAACACTAAATGCTGTTTTATCCATGGAGACAAAGGAGTCCAAATTTCACAGAGCCCACCTAACAAATTCCCCTATATTTATTATTTGAGTACTTGTACTAAAGGGCACACTCTTTCCCTCATAAGCACACTTCCACTGCAGTGATAGAGCCAACATTCTCTGCCTTTCATGGGACTTAAGCTGCAAAAGGTGGAAAATCAAGGTCTAAGAGACACAAGGAAGGTTCTATCCCCGGTCCTGTGATGCTGCTGTGCTTACGTAGCTGGGGTGGAGAATTTGCCCATCTATGTTTGGTTTACATGGGATATGAGCTGTCACTTTTAGTGAGCAAGGCCCCATTTTTTTAAAATAATCTATTTCCACTTGGTTAGGGAACATTCTGCACACATTATGTGTACTCTGGAAAGAGAACCAAATATAATGATGAGTATTGAAAATAGTAAACAAACTTCCTGAGGAAAACTTTTGGCTTAAATGGATGAAAACAAGTTTATTATTATTATTTTTAAAATGTATTGCAAATATTGTAAAAAAAGTAAAAACAGAATGTCACCTAGCACATAAATTGCCCATCTAAAACATTTGCTGGTGGTTATGGGATCATAATCCTTAGATGTTTTTGAGGTGTAGAGGAGAGTTTAGCAAATATGAGGTACATTTTGTGTCTGTTGTTATGTTGTTAGGGCATATTTGTTTCTCTCCTCACTAACCACCAGGCTGAGACAAACACTGCAAAATAATCTGCAGGAAGAAGAAGAAAAGCAGCAACTTTAGTCCTTTCTTGGTGCTGTTAATGTCTACACACTTAAACCTAATAAGAAAGCCATTCTGCCAACACTTCACATAATTGGAAATAAAACAGCTTTTGTTTTGGATGTGTTAACTTTAATGTGTCACAGACTCCAGTCTAAGCAGCAGGACTCTGCAGAGTTTGTCCTATGAAGCACAACACGTGGCTAACCCTGACATATCCATTCCGACTTGTCTGTGACCAGCTGGCAGCATGGGCTGAGTAGGCAGAGTTCCTCCACTCATTTTAGACCAACAGGGATTCATGTTCCAAAGCAACTGAGTTGAGAGGAGAAAAGCCAGCAGTGGGCTTGGAGATTGACTAAAAACCACCCAGAGATGAAATGAGGGTGAGAAAACTGTTACTGGCGATTTAGCAAGTTATTTTCTTCTACTATGAGGGAACATTTTAACATCAAGTCATTCTACTCATCAGCAGTTATGAATTTTCTTTCAAGAAGACCATGTTACTAGCAAAGCCTTGGGTAACTGACAGCTTTTGTAATTACTGTTCGATTTTGCTATTTACATTTATTTTATAATTTCAATTAGAAATTTTTTGGTTGTTTTTGTTGGTTTTTTTTTTTTTTTTAACATGTACATATTATTGTACATATTACTGCTGCCCTCTCCTGTGAGCTGGCATAAGCCACAACAGGAGCAGTCTCATGTGCATGGCATATGAAATCATCGCTATTGGGACAACTTGGATTACCAAGTCCAATGAGGTGAAAGAAAAGACTTATTTCAAAGGTCATTGGATCTGTGCCAGAGCCTGCAAGTTTAACTGCCTGAGATGTAAAGTATATGGTATCTTTTGGAATGGAAGATATTTCATAAATTCACATTACATTAAAGTATTAATTTTCCTACTCTGGTGACATCACAACACACACAAGGTTTCTTAAATAGTCCAGCTCCTCCCATATGCTCCAAGAGTGTTTGAAATGCCCACACTGCTCAAGGCATAGTGAAGAAGTGGACGGGATTATTCCTCCAAAGTTTTGCAAATGGATTATCTGCCTAGCTGATGAAAGAATGTCACATGAGTGACTGCAGCTACTCATGCCTAAAACAAGTCATGTTATGGAAAATACATTTCTTTCTTCTCTACGGCATGGAATATTTGGACCAACACTTGAAAAATCCTCAGATAGGAAAACTCTGCCTTAGCATTACCCTGTATATTAAATCAGAACAGGTCTGAAATGACAGTCAAAGAGCAATATAATTCATTCCCATTTAAGCCAATACCCTTGATCCATTGCATTTGGGATCAAGGCCAGCACAGAAGACAGGACAAAATTTAGAGAGATTGATGGAAGATCTACTTTCAGTGAGCAGATACCCGTTCTCATCTTCCTGATCCTTTGGCATAATCCAACATCATCTGTCCCACAGTATGGCAGAGATCCAAAGGCAATGTGTTGAAATGACTTAAATCATTCCCTCCAAACCACAGTAACAGGAAACCACATCCATACATCCATACCTATACTCTTCATTTATACTGTCAAAAAGACTTGCTCTCTCTCCAGATATTTTCAGCTTCAATGTGAAGTAAGAAAACGACACAGATGTGATGTGCCAGGAGCATGAAGATGGCACCTACCCCTGCTTGTGTGCCTCAAAACACACAGTTGGCACTGATCTGAGTACACAGTGTAGGACTGCTGCAAAATGTCTTTTGTTACCAAACGCTTGTACAGCCATGCCTATTCTTTATATATTTATATATTTATCATCTTCACATAAGAGAAAACCCTTGCAACTTCTCCTTAGTTACATGCAGTATTCATACCTCCTGTCTCCACCTCAACTATGCAAAATGCAATTTAAAGTGTCTTTTAGAACAGCACCTCAGCAACGTGGGATCCAACAAATCCATCACAACTGTTCTCCATGCTCTACATTGGCAATCCTCCTTGAAATCAAGGGAAGGTCCTTACTTGCAAAACATTGAGTGGCATGTGACAACACTAATATGAAAGACAACTTACAGAATGGGAACAGATGCCGATGGCAAATGTTCATAAATTTTTTATCATTGTATTTCTAATGCAAAGGTACAGCTTCTTTGTGCTGAAAATAAAGTTTCTTGGAGGTCAGTCCCAACCTGAAGAATGAATTCCATCAGGAACTATGACTCATCACAAGCATTTCCACCTCTCTCTCCAAATGTGTGACATCTTCCTTGTCCTGCCCTTCTCTAACTTACAGCTTATCCACTTTAAAACAGATATATTGCTTTTTAAAAACAAATTAGACCAAAACCAAACACTGCACTGTCCAGTCAATTTTCAGCTTAGAGACAAAATGAGAGAAAAGCCAAAAAAGACATTATGGACACCACATTTAATGCCTCTCCACAAAGCAGTGCAAATTATATAGAAATGAAGGCGGCATTAAAATATTTTGTAAAAATTATGTTAAGATCTTCCTTCTGTTGTAACATACATAAAGCAACTTAATTGCAATTATATGCTTACCTCCTCAGTAACAGGCATTGCTGTATTCTACTCTCCTTCATCTTATTGATACATATTTTACGCACTACCTAAGGGATAATTCTGAAAGACAGCAATTATTTAAAGACTATTACACTTCCTTTGTGGTTAAAGCTTTTTTTTATTATTTATTGAAACTGAGCCCTGGCTTTTGCATCTGCTTTATAACCTTCCAAAACATGTTTTTCACAGAAATAAAATCATTATTTTGAGTGTTCAAATTGATTTTATATTTCAACAAGTCCATTTATTTGTTTTTGAATGTTTCAGCATGATGATCATAAATTACAAAACTTTCTTTTCCTCCTAAGAAAATGTCCCTCCCCATAAATACTAGACAGAAATTAGCACCAAATATCTCATTTTTTTGTCATAATGGCCCAGTAGACTTTTCTGAGATATTTTTATTTTACTAATACAAATAACCAATAAAGAATGAAAAAATAAAGAACATAGAAAGAATAAAGCACACAATGGCACATCATGACACAGTATGGCCAGTTAGATAGACTGCCAGGGACACTTTTTGATAGGATCATTTCTTTAACCTAACTTTTCATTGTGTATAAGTGCACAAATGGATCACAAAAACCTATAACAACAAAAGACTGGGAGAAATACTGGAGGGAAAATAATTTATCACTGTGCAATGGTAGTAATTTTACAAAAGCATTTCCTCTCAGGACCCTTATTTCTGCATGTCCAAGCAGAAGGAGCTGACTGATAAACAAGGGGTTGCAGAAGAGATGCCAGTACTGTAATGGATAGCTAGACCTTGACATCTGAATTCTGTATTGTCTTATGGTTTGATCTTCTTTCTAGATAAATTTATAGATATAAATATATATTTTGAGGAAGAAAATATTCAAGGCAGAAAAGTGATGGCAGGCAGAAATAGGTCTGTCAAGGCCCCAGGCAGATGTTAATGTCAAATGAAGGAAGGCTCCATTAGCATCCAGGGGAACACGTAATCTTTGTGCTGTTCTTTAGTGTGCTCTGCTGGAAGAGGATGAAAATGACTGATTACCTCCATTCAGAGTCACAGAGATCACACTACTTGCACTAATCTCCAGTGTTTCCTGTCTGAGAAATACAAGAATGAAGTCTCTTGTCTAGGAAACCAAGACCATGTTCCACCAACACAGGTTGCTGCTTAGCACCAGCTGCATACCTGGTGGAGTTGGTTTTTTTGTTTCATTGTTGGTTTGGCTTTTTTTCTGTGATTCAACAGTATGTCAGAATTTTCAAACATAGAACAATCCTTCTGAAATCAGAGAGATTGATAAGAGATATAACTTTCAAAATGTCAGCATATTGTTTTGCTGAACTATGTTTTCTGACTAACCTTGTTATGATCACTCTGGTCTGAGCTAGCAGTAAAACAGAAAAATACACATAGGCAGCATTATGAAATGGATCACAGCAGAACACCACCACCAACAAATCAAATATATCGAAGCCAGACAAAGAAAACAAAGTGTTTTCCTGGGAGACCTCTTTATCTTTGAGAAGGTACATAAAATTGCTCACCCATATGAAACTGCCAAAAAATGAGCAGCTGCAACAGGATAAAACTGTAGGAGCAAATTCTTAAACATACACATCCAAGTAGAGAATTTTATCATAAATGCTTACATGCTCCAGGAGCTGATCAAAGATTTACTGTCAGTTATCTATTCTGACTTGACACTTCATGAAAACTGCTTTTTATTTAAGCAGAGTGAACTCCTTTATATTGACAGGCATTCTGTGTACTTCAGCCTTGCTAGACTTGATCTTTTAAAAGCATTTGTTCTTTCTGATTTAGTTGCAAGTGGAATCCTTCACTGGTAATGAGTAAGTGTCTCCACTAAAGAAAGTGGGCCATAAAGATGCCCTGGCTGCTCGTGTTGACATCTCAGAGAGGTTTCAAGGTTGACCTTTAACTACATAAAACTTAAACGCACTAAAGAGAAGGGAATAATAGCCACCCAAAAAAATCTAAACACCTGCAAGCTGATTTCTCCAAAGGTGAACTTAAACATTTTATGAGAGGCTAACATCTACCTCCAATATCATGAAGACAACTTAAGCAGCTATCCTAATGCTAATTCATCTACCACCATTTCCAAGGAGAATAAAAAAAACTCAATAAACCAAATCCCAAATCTCTCACTGCCTCAAATGCACATTAGAAAATTCTTTGACAGTATCATGTTAACCAAGTTGCTTTACAGGGGATTTAAACATGCCTTTGGACTGTCTGCAGGCACAGAATACCTGAGTGAACTGAGCAGTCTAAAAAGGCTCAGCTTCCTTTTGCTGTCTGTAAAATGTGTTTCATGGATGCAAGTGAGCACTTGCATCTTTACACAAAGTACAAAAGCAACACAGGAATTTGAATAAGTTTCTTAGAGATGGGGTTACATCTTCTAAAGGTGGTTTTCTTTTTGAATCTAAAAACTAGCAATCACTCCCTATGCAGGTATAATTTGTTACCTCAAGCATGGGGAATTTTTCGAAGTCAGCTGTGCCCAAAAATACCTCACAGTGCTGCTGCTGTCAGTTACATCTGCACAAAGTGAAATGATGGGCTGTAGGGACAAAAGTATTGCAGCAAACAGTTAATTCCCAGTGGTGAGTGAGACTCAGTTTTATACTGAGCAGGCAAAGCAAGTGGGAACAATAAACCCACTCTGTGGGTTTCTCAAGTATTGAGCCTGACTACATAAGACTGGATCCATTGTTTACTAACCAGATGGGTTAGTAAAGATGGGGAGTGAATGGGCAAAGTTTGGCCTGTTACTCATACAAAATGAAAATAAATTAACCTGAAAGTAGCTGGATTTGTGCAGACCAAAATTTCAAGAGAAACGTGAAAGGGGAGAGAGGCTCAAGAGGTTTCTATGCCACTGGACTTCTGCACCTCTTTCATATACTCTGATCCTTGCATGATGCTCTGTTCTTTGCCTTTTCCATCAGTGAAATCCATACTAAACTGGGCACATGGACCTACTTCTGTAAAGCATTATGTAAGCAGCTTCATTCCTATGAATCTTGTTATTAACAGCAATGGGATTATTTATGTGAATATTTTCTAGCACACATCAGCAATTTTACAGTCTCTCAGAAAAATCCATGAATTTTTTACCAATGTGCTTGTTATAATTTACTAATCAGCAAGAAACTGTAAATTCCATTTTAAACTCACTTCCAAATTTAAAAAAAAAAGCTGAAACCAGCCACATTTCTCTCTACATAGTGCAATCAGGTTTCTATTACCTTATAAGATGGTTCACATTAAAATGAATGGTTCATGTTATGAGAGATTACAGGATAATTTTTTAAATTGGATTACAATGAAGAGAATTAACATTCTTAAGTAGTTTTACAAAATATAAAGGGACCATTGTAAGAGCCTATGGGTAAACTATATGTTCACACAGAAATTCCCTGACCACCCAGAGAAACACCTTCAACAAACTGTTAATCAGTAACTTAAGAAATTTGACCTTTTTTTCAAGGAGTGTTAACACTAAAATCATAAAATCAAAAATTTCATGCATATTATTCTAATACTGAAGTCATTATCACAGTAACCTAACTTAATAGCCAAGTCTGCTGACATAGACAGCATACTTTTATCTCAGTAATTTAGTAAATCTGATCAGTATTTACCCAATACTTATCTGGAAGGTTTAGTCCATGTTAATGGTATGAATTGACTTATTCCCATGGAAGAGAACCCCTGGCACCACAGCTCATAAAAAATCCTATTGTCAAGAATTTATTCAAGAGAACACAAACATGGGGTGCCAAACTGATTAACTTGACTACAGCTCTGTGAAGATGTCACTCGTATGGCCTCAACAGAAACACAGCTATGTTTGCTCAAGTGGTTAAAAACATGCACCATAGGAATATGTGACAGCCTTCTCAATGGTCTCAAGATCTCAACTGCTTAAATATTTCTTATAAAAGTTTACCCAATGAATAAGAGAAGGTACCCAACTGTGCTAACACTTAAACCTTCATACTCCTTTGTTGAGGCAAGAGTATCTAAAGAAAAGGTATTTTCCTCTTGACAATGCTGAAAGCAGTTCTGAAATGTTCTGAAAGCTGGTTTTGAATCCAACCTATTAACTTTCATTAGTAAGCAACAGCTAATGGTAACTAAGCCTTAACATTATCTTTGTTTAGTCTTTCTTGCACAAATATTTACTTGCTAAATGCTTTCATAGGTCTTTTGTTTTGCTGACTATGTATTAGACTGTTAGGATAAAAGATATTAGCATTTTAATCACATTAATTAAAAAAAAGCCTTAACCACTTACTTATCTCTTTCTGTTGTGTGAGGGTCAGTAAATAAAGTGTTACAATAGGTGGACTTTGACCTTATAATTCCGAAGTTCTTGAATTTTTTTCTGGTTTGTTACCAAATAAAATTGAGTGAAAACGTATTATGTAGTTCCAGCTTTTTAAGGACTTTACCATACGAAACAAAAGATATATATGCCCAAGTCTTTTACCCTTTGGAAGCAGTATACACAACACAAAACTAATAAGAACCTTCATAACAGCTTTGCAAGGTTCTGACTGCACTCCATTTCTACAAAAGCACAAGGGATAAGAGAGAATTAAGCATCTGGACATGTTTCTACATGACATTAATTAAGAACAGAAGCGGAGATGTTTAAGAGTAAATAAAACACTTTTAATTTAAGGAAAAGCATCAAAATGTTTGAGAGTCAGATTTGGACAAAATGCAGAGTGAAAACTGTCATCTTTGAAGCTATGATGCAGAAATGGAGCCTATAGAGCAGAAATTCCTCATGCACAAGTTACATGAAGCTCAGTAGGTGATAATTTTACACAGTTCAGTTGTGACTAAAGAACTGAAGCCCCCTGTACCAGTACAGGCTCTGTTCAGTCCTTTGCTGCACTACACAAATAGCCTAATTCAAACTTTTATTCCTGCAGGAGTTAAAAAGGGCAAAAGTAAGGGGAGTTTAGTTTGAGATAAGGAATCAAATGAATAATGACTGAAAATTTAGCAGATTCTCAGAATTCTACAAACCAATCAGTCTGTGAAAAAGGATTTCCATAAATTTAAAGATGCTTTTGAGGGATAGTGTGGGCTACTTGTATTTATATCAAATGCTAGCATCTCAGTGTCCAAAGTACTTTTCAGTAAGGGTAGGTATAGATGGAGGCATTTGAATCTCAGAAATATTATACAGCATTTGAAAGAAATAATCGAATCTTCAGGGATTTGGTTATATTGTAACTTCTCTTGTTGCCTTCTGTTTTATTTCTCTGCCTTTAATACATTTACAATGCAGACACACTTTGGAGACTTCATTTACTCAGGGTTTTAAGCTGTACTTTAGAAAGTAAATTTATTATATTCCAGTGAGGTGTATAATATATCAAGGCAAACCTTTGTATTATGATAATAGGAGAGTCAGTATTTTTGTGGAATATTCTTGAGAAAAGTGTTATCCATGCAACATTCTTGCCCTTAGCAGAAGTCTGTATTAAAGCCTATCCTGCCACATGCTAAACACACTGAGACAACCTTTACTGATTCTAAATGAGAAATTGTATTTACTTAATTTCTAAATGAGAAATTGTATTTACTTTCAGAAGTCTGAGTAAGAAATGGTTACCAAAGTTCACCCCTTTGCACAAAACCTTGCTGTTACTTATCAGCTGCAGTCCCAGAGCATCCCTGCAGCACGGTGGGTAACTGGAGTCTCCTCGTACTGGGTGTTGCATGCACAGACATGCTGGAATACGAAACAGACTTATACATCTCAATACTCTTTTTTTGCTGTTTGTTGCCAGATCATTTATTAGTATCAGAACTAATTTCTACCTCAGCAGAATTTAGATTAATATAAATAATTTTTCCTGTAAGCAACAATGAGCAAAGAAGTTCAACAGCCAAATGAAATGGCATCAAGAGCACATATCTAATCAATAAACTTTTATAAGCTCTCATTGGAGCTCAAAGAAAAATAGCAGAAGCATAAAGAATGGAGATAAATTAGCCAGTTCTGCTTGGCTGAAAGAAAGAAAAAGAACAAAATGCCAATGGAAAGAATTTCCTTAAGGGAATTAATCTTGCACATTTCAGTTATTTGAAAATTACTAGACAAACCATCGCAATTACATATCATTTGCTGCTTATTATTATTGCTGTTACTACTGTTTACCAAGAGAAGTTATTTATACTGCTTTTTGACTGTCAGGAGCTTTTCAGCAACTGGTGTGAGAACAAAGGACTGCAAAGAGTGAAACCAGCTTTGTGCAAAGGGCCGTCAAACCGCATGGAGAATACACAGGGGAAAACAGAATGAAAAAATCTCTTTGTAGCTTCTTTCAGTTGCAGTATTTTTACGTACTGTTGCAACTTCTTTGAAATATGAAATGAGAGGGAAGTGTGGTCTCTCAAAAATGGAGTTCACTTTAAAATTTTCTGCATTCAGCCCTTGCTTGTGACAGGAGCCACCAGGCCTCTTGGAGTGGTCTGAACAGACCATGTGTGTTGTATCACTGTGGTCCCCCTCTCAGCTCTGTTTGGGTAAGCCCTATAATATACCCGTTTGCCCAGCTGTATTATTTCTAATCTCACAAAATCCCACTTGGCAAACATTAGTGACAGAGAAAATGTAAACCTGTGGCAATCAGGGAAGACTTTAGTTACTGGTTAACCTTCAACCCTGTATATACAAACACAGCTTGATCTCTGATCATTGTTGAGAACTGGAAGTTTCATGGCATTATTTAACCAACTCTGTTTGCTTTAAAGGATTACTTCATTCCCCACTCCCTCCCTCCAGCAGCTGTACTCTGCTGAAAGCCTTCCCTGCTGCAGCCTGCATAACCTCTCACCTTCCTTAAAATGCAACCTGGATGGATCCAGCCAGATGCCATCCAGTTCACAGCACATTGCAGGACACAGCTTTGTCTCTACAACAGCAGTTATTTGCACTGCACTGTACTACTTAAGTGGTTTTGACCACAATCCAGGCTGCAAACTCGTTATCATTTAAACTTAGCTGAACAGTTTAATCTTGGCAAGGGACCAACCAGGAAAATAACCCCACAGCAAGTCTATCTTTTCTCCCACACTTGAACAAACTCAGTCAACTGCCAGAAAAATGTTGCAATGAGCTGTGTTTTTTACACTTGAAATATTAGCTAGTGCCTAAGAGCAGACATTGGCCAGAGACACACACACACACACACAAAGAATCCTGATTGAAAAAGCCTTTCCCATTTTTATTCATTTCCTGTATTAGTTCCTCCCTATTCAGTGAAAAAAACAGATGCCTCCTCCTCTTCCACAACAATTAAAGCTGCAGCAATTACCAACAATACCTCAATGGCTATTTCAGGTGGCTTGATCTGTGAGGTGATACTTGATTAAACAACTATTGATTCGACTCACTGATCTTAAAGGTCTTTTCCAACTTAAATGACTCTACAAGGATATATTTTTTGAAATGTTTACAGCCAACATCTTCACAGATTCATAGGATATTCTGAGTTGGAAAGGACATAGAAGGATCAACAAATCCAGCTCTTAGATCTGCACAGGACACTCCAAGAGTCACACCATGTGCCTGAGAGCATTGTCCAAACCCTTCCTGAGCTCTGCCAGGCTTGGTGCTGTGACCACTGCCCTGGGGAGCCTGTGCCAGTGCCCAACCACCCTCTGGGTGAAGAACCTTTTTCTATATCCAACCTAAACCTCCCTGACACAACTTCAGGCCATTTGCTTGGGTCTTGCCACTGGTCACTGTTTTTTTTAGTCCTTCTCTAGACCCTCTCCAGCCTGTCCACAACATTTTTGTACAATGGGGACTAAAATGGAACAGTTTTAGTTCCAAGTGTGGCCTGATAAGCGCTGAGTAGAGTGGAATAATGGCTTTACCTGCTGCTGATGCAACCCAGCATCCCCCAGGCTTTCTCTGCTGCAGCAGCACACTATTCACTTTTATTCTGCCATCTTATTTCAAAGACTTCAATTTCACAATAATATTATCCTTTATCATGCTTTGCCATGCTCCTTTTGAACCACAAGCATAAGGCTTCAGATCAACTAACAGCAATGTGTTTTGTATAACAAAATATTTCTATTTGGATGGTGTTTGGCAGCATCATAAAAATAGTCTTTTTTAGAAATTATTTGTTGTGTTGATGACTACAAGGATTTTTCATGTAGTCAAACCATCTTTTTCAGCTGGCTTCTTATTTTCACAAACACCATTTACTCAAAACAACAAAAAGCACCATGTGGCTACTGGAACGTTAGTCCTGAGTTAGTTTTGACTTGAAGCACATAATAAAGAGGAATCTCTTAAACTAAATTCAAGAGATCCTTCCTCCCACCCCTGCTGGAGAAGGTAGCATTTATAAATACACATTTTTGCTTACTATGTTTTTGTGGAATCCTAGCTATCTATGTAATTATAGTGCATCTCACTGTTACTTGTTACATCATAAATTAAATGATAAACATCAGGGTCACATTCTTTGAGAATCAGAGTGTACAACTTCTATTTTAAAGAGCTTTCAGGCATTGGTAAGCTTGAATACTTTTTTCTAAACCCTACCTGTCAAATTGGTGATTTCTACTGAAACTGTGTTAAAGAAACACCCTTCAAAGCTGCATTTAACGTATTTTTCTAATGATGTAAAATGTTATCCACTTTAAAATGTTTTTACAAGTGGCAATATTCTAACCGCTTTGTAACTTTTTGAATATTATAACCGTTTGCTATTAATCATCCTTAACACCGATTTTCTATTTTCTACCTCTCCAGCCTCTGAAAATCTGAAACGTATCTTGGAAACTATAAAAGTTAGCCATGGGTCAATGTAAAATCCTATATTCTGACATGTTCCCAATTTGATTTTAATCCAAATCCTGCGTATGATCGAGTTAGTATTAGCCAACATTTATTCAAAAATATGAAACACATGTACAGTGCAGATTTGCAATTGTTAAAACACCAGGCAGAATCTTGAAGATCTTCTAATCTGAGAAAACCACTTTTAGTTTTTCTGGCAAGTTTTTCCTGATAATGAACACAGGACCTGACCCATCAATTTGTCATCTGTGTTTTAGTGATTCTCTCATTTTATCTTTTCCAGTAAAGTCTGAGTTATTGCACCAAATTAGTAAAATGCAGGGTTTTTTCTTGCAGGTTTAGCTTTCTAGTACAGCTCCTTTGCAGCTGTTCACAACAACAAACCAGGTGGTATCTGGTTTTCCCTGAACAAAAATTAAATAGCAGAAGCTTAAAGCCCTACCTAGAAAGTGTGAGAACCTACGTGTAATGCAAGGCTCTGGGGTAAACAGGCAAACTCTTGTCTCCAGTACCAAATCCTTTGGGCAAAGAAAGAAAGATTAATTAGAGCTGGGGTAAGAGGGAGTGAAATGAGAGAATCTTATAACATTTAGGACTCTTCTTTTGCTCTTACATTACTCAGCAACAACTGCATTTTATCAGCAAACTTAAATTTTAACAGTATCTGACTAAAATGCCAAGCTGTTACGTATCAAAATTCAGCAGGGCCTGACCTATCCTGTCATCTCTGCTTATTCTCCAGTAAAAAAAGGGAAGCTTCATAAAGAGTTTCTGTCAATGGGGATCTCTTAACAGAGTTGCAGGCCCCCCCAAAGGTTCACAAAAAGGTAACCACAGAAAGCTCTTCCTTCTCCAGGCTTTTCAGCACAGACCTTATTCAGTAAAATAATGCAAAAAAAAGTAATCTGGCTTTCAAGGTATATAAAATTTTACGGTTACTACCATCCAATGTATATACATGCAGCAAAAGCAGGGCTGGCAACAATTCTGAGCTTCACACACTTAGAGCTATTTTGATTCAACAGAGCTCATCTTCAGATGTGTATCTGAATAATTTTACATTTCTAAAAAATACATGAGTAACTTTCAGACCTTCCAAATTAAAGCGTTTTTACTCAGCTACAAAACTGACTTCTTTTTTTTTTTTTAACTTGGAAAAGTCCATGGAACAAGAGGCTAACGCAAGAATATTTAGTAACTCTAGAAAATAACAACTTCCTATGTATTTTCCAAAGGCTTTGAACCACTAATACAAGCCTTGTGTCTGCTGCACTGGGCTGGAAATGGTATCCAGAGCCGGGGGTTCATTTTCAGTGGAAGACGTAAGAGAGCAATTAGATTCTAAGTTTCCAAAGCTTTGCTGGCATGCAGGGCACGCTGTGGGGATATTTGAGTGACTGATTGGCCTGCCATCACAGTAACAGGGGCAAGGAAAATGGGTTCTATGCTCTCCTAAGATTCTGGCACATCACATTTGAAGAGTCTGTCTGAGACCAGCCTGCAGCAGAGGCTGCAACATTTTCAGCTGAGGGTGCCCAGTGCAGACTTGAACAGAGACACCAAGTATGTACTGGGATGACAGAGCCTTTTGATATTGAAAAGAGGTTCCCAGGATTCTTTTCTGGTCCTGTGGGAAGTTTTGCATTGTCCCACTGAAAGTCCTGACAATGTTTCCAGTATTAAACACTTTTCAGATCCAGTAAACAATTTTTTTCCTATTATTTTTGCTACTGCTTGGATTTATTTTATTTATTCATTTATTTATGTATTTACTACAAAGGCTAAAGTATCAGATTATTTCATACGGAAAAATTTCATGGTCTGGAATATTTCATTTTCAGGAAGGCTGACAGCTTAATTTAATTCCAGCAACACACTTGTACTCATTACACAGAAAAGGGAGATATTTTAATTTACTTAACACAGGTCACAAAAGTATAAAAATACCATTGGAAATGGATAACCATATTACTGTATAGTGAGTACAAATATCATTTTCTATTGAATAATTAATTGAAGACAACTTATTGATATTGAATATGGACAATAAAATGGGTGTTCCAGTCAAAATGTAAACAATAAGTGAATCATAACATATCTGGTGACATTTACATTTTTTCCCAAATAGCTTGATTCCCAGGCCACAGAAAATATGGAATATAAAAGTAGCATTAGAAAATATATTTCTAGTTTTGCCTTTGCCTTTTTTACGATGCATAATTTTGCTTACTGCTCCCTAAATGTGGAAAAATAATTTACCAAACCAAGAGTGTTCATCAAAGAGTATCTGTGATTTAATCCTGCCAAATAATGAAATCATCTCCCGAAATCTACCAATTTAAAACACAAAACAGAAAGGTGTAGCCCCTTGATATAAAGCAGCTAGCACAAAGAGATGACAACTGAAGGAAGCAGTACTTATAGCTCTGTGAAGCTCCAAGTCTCGTTACATTACAACACCAAAAACCACTGGTATTTTTGAAAGGCATAGGTCATAAAGTTTTGTAGAACACTTACCCTAAATCAATAATTGAAAGGTTGAAAACAAATAGAAAACTGGTGCTTTGTTATTGCTATAATTCTTGCTTTTTTTAATGCAACTCAATTTTTTTTTTTTTTTTTAACCTAAATGCAATTGGAAGACAACGTGGGAATTTCACAAGAGAGGAAGGAGAGCCCCATGATCCTGGAGAAAAGAGTAACAATGTCTTCCATGGTCTTGAAAAGTGAGAAAATTAAAAGAAATCACCTTTCCTTCATCTCCATTTTGCGAGTGGGGTTTTGTTTGGGGTTTTTTTTTAGAAAAATAATCCTGAATTCAAGTTCAGGATTTTGAGAGACTAATCCATTTACTGATTCCTTGAGACATTGATTACAATCAGGAATAATTACCTCTACTTCTCTGTATAATCTACATCGTCTATAGAAACCAGCTCTGGTTTCTTTGTAAAACTAAGCCTGTATTATGCAACACCCAGCTCACAAGTAATGAGTTTTTCTTCAAGATTCCTCCACCCTTTCAGCTCTTTTATTCTTACTACAGATTTCGCCTGATTTCATTTAAATTTCATCTTACTGAAATTTTCCCATTCTGTAATTCCAGTTTCAGCACGGCCTTTCAGGTACTTATACAACCTTTGGACCACAGGCATTTCCAGTATTTTTGCTCACATGCCAGGCTGACCTTGAAGCTGTCAAGACACCCTATTTCACAGCACCCAAAGGAGGCCTATTCTGTTGCAGCACGCATGTGTAAATACCTGTAATTAGAATCAAAGGTAGATGTTTCCATACAGTGAAACAATGGTAATACACAGACACACATATTAAGACTGCTGTAGAATTATTTCACATATGGTAGCAACCAATTTTTATTATGACCTTGGCTGTTTTGCCATATTTTTAAAATACCCGATAGGCTTAGTGTACTTTTTATGCTAATAATTGAAGCATTTTTATTTAAAGCTAACATTTTTCCTGTTTATTATGGTTAGAGGTCAAAAAGTATCAGTGGTTGGCTTGGAGTGAATAGATTAATCCTATTCTACCTCTTTAAGGGAAAACAATTTTAATGAGAAAGCTGAGGGGAAAATTTCTCTTCTGCAAAATAAGCAGAATCAGCATATTTGTTTAATATCTAGTACAGTAAACCCCCCAAGAAAGGGTTTTGCTGGAATGTTTGAACAGATCTCAGTCACATCAAAGAACTCTTGGAATTCGTAGTGCTGTACGACTCCTAACACAAGGCTCCTTGTGGAAAATTGGAGTCTCCAGTTTCTACCTATCATAAAAATAGATCATGTTTGTCTCTGTACATATGACTTTAACATTCTGGTTCTGGTCAGAGCTGCTTTGGTAGCTGTGGTGGGGACACATTGGACAATGGCTGAAACTACTCTGGCAGATGAGCAAAGGGCAGAGAGAGTGACAGGTAAGTGTCATCACATCTCACATCACATCACTGTGCCCAGTTGCAGGCCCCCAGTGCAGGACAAATGTTGATAAATGGGAATAATCTCAGTGGAGGCCACCACAATGGAGGGGGCTGCAGCACTGGCCCTTTGAGGAGAGGCTGAAAACATTGAACCTGGAGGCGTTGCTATAAAGCGACATAAATTAATTGTATTTGAGTGAATTTACTGAATAAAGACTGAGGCCTTACCAGCTCCAGAAGTTTTCCTCTTTTAAGTAATATGTAGCCCAGTAAACAGTACAATATACAAAGAGTACATTTAAGACTGAAAGAATACAAGGAGCAGGACAGAATCAACAGCACATTTCATACTCATCTAGGAATTCATCACTATTTGGAAAGGTAGCTTGGGAGAAATGTCCAGCTCCAGCTATAGACCACTGAACTTGATATGAGTCTGATGATCTGAATACACATGGAACAAGCCATTATCTCAGCTATAAGCAGTGCAAAGTACTTTGAGACTTTTGTTAACTCTAATCCACTGTCGTCACTGCAGTCTTCTAAGCTCTATGTTGATCAGATAAATCATGCTCTTTCTATTTGGTTACCCTTGTGAGTGGTGAGAGATATTCCACTTATCTTCAACAGGAAAATTAAGTGGTTTTCTTGAGGATACAGTACCACTGTACTGTACTATCAGCTCTAGTATTGTTAGACAATTAGCAATTTGAAGTTTCAAATGATTCAATGTATTCATCTTCAGGAAGATGTCCTCATGTCATGTCCGATTATTTTCTTAATTGAAAAGCAACAAAGCAAAATGAAGAACCCGTGCTGCAATTTATCCAGCCTCTTCATCTGCCAAGATGGGGCCCACCTTTTCAGTCTGACAGAAATATTATTAAAAAAATCAGTGAGCCAGAGGCTCTTCAAATTCCTCATGGGATTCTCCACCATCTATACTGCTCCACAGGAATGAAAAGTTTGCCACATAGATTCTGGATTACGTTTAAGACATCTTAACTAGAAGAGACCGAGCTTAATTATAGTTAGAACAGTCAGCATTTCAAATAGTATTGACTTGGCTGCAGGGGTTTTTTTCATCTCATACAAGCCACTTAACGTTTATGCTGCAGGTACATCATCTGCAAAATTAGCCTACCTAAGAAGTACATATATACAGCCTGTAAAGCACTTTCTAAATTTTTTAGCACTTGTATTGCTACTTTCCTTTCTAATAACAGCATTATTTTACCATAGCTACATGCAAATAAAGAATAGATCCCGCATATCTTGCTAATACACCCAGAGTACTTGGGATATGTATTCCTCTTGTAACCAAAACCAACAAACATTTGGGCAAGTAGCTATTCAGCAGGACCGGAATAAAGGAAAACCACACCAACAGCTATCTAGGAAGATCTATAACATTTCCTTAGAGTAAAAAAATATTATATGCTCATCAATTTATATAACGTTTTGGCAACTCTGGGGTGGTTATAAAAGAACTATTCTTTAGTAGACTGGAAACTCTGCTAACCATCAAAAAATACTAAAGGAAAAAGCATTACCATTTAATGCTGCTTAGTCTGCTCAGATCGGTGACTGTGTGGGTGGTTCTTGGAATATGCATCTGCAAAAATATGTTTTGGATCAGTTGAGCTATAAGGAGATCAATTATATCCTCTTGTGGGTTTTCTACTTTTAATATTCATTCTTGCTCCTTTAAAGTTCAGAAGTGCAGTACCTAAGAGCTTGATGAAATAAATGTACTTGGTTAAGGTGATTTCTGTCAGTTACGTGCAAAGATGCTGCTGTTCAGTGAGGGGCAGATTCCAACAGCCTCATCCACAGTGAATGGCATATAGTATCTGTAGCAGTCAATGTACCTCTTTTGGACTGTGGGAGTTTTTGGGAAGAAAAGCAAAATCGTGTCTTGGCTTCAAAATAGGTCCAAGTTACAAAATCCTAGTGTGGAACCAGACTCTGCAGCCCACATATATTATAAAAAGCCATACTGCTTGATCATACAGTTCTGGTTTAGCTGAAAGTAGCTCAAAATGCTAAGTGGAGACAAGGAGAAAGCTTTTCTATGGATTTAAATCTGGTCTGAAGTGTTTTCGGCTCGAGCCTAACTGTGGTCTCCAATATTTAGTTCACAAGTTTAACTAAACACCTAAATAAAACCCCAAAATGCCACATAAGTTAGACTATTATTGTGCACACTAAACCCAGAAGTTTCAAAATGTTCATAGCAGCCAATTAAGACCTGGAGCATTAAGTTTTTTACTAAACTGTTAAGTTTTGTGAAATGAAAGCAAATGAAAGCACATGAAGCACAGAGAACCAGATTTCTCCCCACATTCCCAACCTTTCTACAACGAAAATTAGATTGTTTGGCCTCTCTATAGTTTTCCATATATTTCCTCCATCCCTTCTTGCTCCTTTCTACTCCCCTTTTGTGAAATTGCACTAAGTTCCAATGACAGATGCCACAGATCTCTTTCCCTTTGTCTTCTTAGTTATTTTTATTACTGCCTTACTGAAGATAATCTGGATACTGACAGGTCGATAAGCAAAGTTGGCAAACCTAAATAAAGCTACTATGTGCAAGAGGAAAGTTTTCTTCCTGTTTCTTGATGAAAAGCAGAAGGAATCACCACAAAAAGAAGAGTTATTCATGTAGTTGGCTTAAAGCAGCTCCAGTCCAGTCCCTGCTCATGCTGAAACACACTCAGTGTCCAGTCAGTTTTTCATTTTCACATACCACTACTGTCTTTTTGCAGTTTGGTTGAAGATACTGCATGAAAAGCATTGCTTGTGTGAAATTAGAAGGGGTCCTGCTCTCCAGTCTTGAAAAAAACCCTTGCATACAGGGTCAGATCAGCTCTCACAGCTGGTCTGTCTTTTAAAGCTTATATTTACAGAGCAAAATTAATACAAACCTTGCTTAGGGCATTCACCTCTACTTGCTTGAGGGAAGATTGTCTAGAAATGCATCACAGCAAGTTGTCCAGTATACTTTTGATAAGAATCTCTGCAACTGATAAAATATAACTTTGCCTTTGAGATGCCCTTTGTAAACTCATCCAGAGGAGCACAAACACTACTCAGTGCGAGGTATGAAATGAAACTATTTCTATCTAAATATTTCAGAAATTAGTAAAAGCCATATGCGGAAGTGTAAAATAATAATGTGGGTAAGTTTGAAGTCTAAATCCCAACTCTTTACTCATCTGAGGAAATGAAGGCTCACATCCTAATTTTGTAGTTAAAGATCTATGTACCAGAGAAATACTCAAAATATGTAAACAAACTTAAGCTGTGAACTTGGAACTGTGTACAAGTCTCTGCCATTTAGTTCTACCTTTGCAATTAAATAAATAAATTAGCAGGACATTAAATTACCCTCAGTTTCCACAACACCAGAATTTCATAAGTTTTTATCCTCTACATTTAGTAAAACCTAAAGGATAAACTGATGATGGGGTGGAGAGGGGAGGAACTGTACGGGATTATAATACGCCATTCAAAAACACTATTAGAAAATCTTACACAAGGAGAGGACTTGGAGCCTCAGGCAGGTAGAGAAGCAAATTCCCTATTATGCAGAGATGAAATGGGATCTTACAAAACCAGCGTCAGCAGGCAATCATTCTTGTTTCTATTTTATCACACCACCAAATATGCAATTTTTTACACCACTTAATCATGGTAATTTTAGAGTGCCAAAACTGTTCAGTTTTATACCACTTTGCAATCAGTTTAAGCTCTCTAGGATCAAAACCTTCTAATATCTTCACAAGAAATTGTATAAGCTCGTGAATAATGAATAAACTAACAGATTTATCCTCATGCCATGGCAAGTCCATTTAGTCTTGTGTACAGCTTGTTTTTCTTAGAACTGCAAGTCTTGAGATTGCTAGTCTTTGCTTTGGAAAAAGCATTTCAAATAGTTTTCCCAAATACTCAAATCCTATTCTTCCTTGTCTAAGTTAGGCACAGGGTAGGAGTGAGTACCACAGCCTTTTTACACCGATCACATTCAAATGTTATAATATGTGTGAAAACCGTGGAGAAGTGTGTCCAGTGCTACAGAATGAATGAACCTGTCCGGAGGCAAGGCAGAGCTTGGAATGAGTTTAATTAAAGGGCAAATGTCTAACAGCCATAGGCATCCAATCTGAGACTGAGCACCCGAGCCATCACAGCCTGCTCTTACCATACACCTCTAAATTCTCAGGACCTGAGGAACAGAGAAGTCATTTTTGATCATTGTGAGCAGATCTCTCGAAATGTTAATGGAACTTGCTTTTAATGTAATTTCTTTAAAACTGTAAACATCTACATCTTGTAGTAGTTTTATTGCTACATGCAGCTAATACCCACAAAATTATTGCCACAGTCACCAGGTGTAGTGACAGAAACCCTTTTTTTAATGATCAACTTGTACTACGTGTCTGTTCATAGTAGTCTGAGCAGAATCACACTCTTCAGGGACTCCCCCACTGCAGTATCCTGTTTACACGGCGTACTTTTACTCATTTAAGAAGTGCACTGCACACATCATTCTTCACCATAAGATTTATAGTTTATAAACAACTTTAAACTACATTTGCCCTTGACAAGGTCAAGAAGGGCACACAAACCATCAGCCACACCTTCAACTATAAAGTAGCTCAGATCTGTCATCTGTGTCAACCAATAAATAATAAAGATTGATGAAAGTAGCTCTTAAACTACTTTCGAAATGCATTCTATTTTCAGAATCACTAATGGCTGGCCATTAAGAAAGAAAACAAATGGATTTTTTTTTTCTTTTTTTGTTGGAGTTGTGTATTCAGCTGAAATTTAGACTCTGATACTTTTTTTTCAAAGAAGTCTGCTGGCATGATGGAACCAACCTTATCACTAGGAGAGTTGTCACATGGAACTTGCTGAACAGCATGCTGCAGAGTAGTTACAGGAAATAGGATCATTAATTTGTGTTTTTAGAATATATGTGGCTTTCTATTTGCCCCTTATCCTCATGCGCATGTCAGGAAACAGCTGTCTCACTATGAAACCCTTCCCTCTTTCTCCTTCAATTAAAATTGAAACTTTGCTGCAGGTTGGAAAATACCCAGGAATCAGTAGTAGCTAACTAGTAAAGCATGTTCCCAGTTCCCAGGCCTAGATGGACTTGGAGAAGGCTTGGGGCAGAAAGTTTGTATTATTGCCAGACTGCTTTATATAAACTATTTAAACCTCAGAGAGATTTATCATTCAATGCTCCAGGCATGCTCTCGCCTATGTATTCAGATTACCAGACGGTACAATTACCAAAAACTTCAGTCATGCACCTTGAACACGGTTGTTCAAGGGCTGCAATGAGTCAAAATACCATTAAGCAACACATATTTATGCATGCAAATAACAGTGTGAAAAAACTATGTGTACAGGTTGGTTTTCATATGTAAAGTTCAGGAGTAAACAAGTGTAATTCAGGCTGGAATTCAGCTTCACATGCAGCAACTCTGTTAATAAATATGCCCAGTCAAGTTAGGAGACAACATTGTAATATTTGCTGCGCAACTGGTAAGATGAAATGGGTCTTTAACAGAGATATAAACACTGTTTTCCACTAAGAGCAAAATCTTTGGCTTTGTGACTTGTATTACAGTGAAGCTGAGCAGCTAGGGAAGAAGAAAAATGAGTGAAAAATCCTGATTGCCCCTTGGAGTCCTGGACTAGAATATAAATTATGGTCACGAAGTACACAGTCTGGTTATCAGACTGGAGCAACATAGGGGCCAGGATGTGTTTAATGTAATGGATCCTGCAGACGATGCTGCTGAATTCTATCAGATCTCAATAGGCCATGTAAATACGTAAAATTTTAAGAAGCTTACAATTTGAACAAAACTCACTGGTTTTCTCACAGAATGACAAAAGACATTAGCGGCCACCAAATTCTGACTTCCCCATGCCTGTAAAAGCTTGAAGTTACTAGAACTTTTTAGTATATTATCTACATATCTTTAAACCTAGGTAAACTAGCCACTCCTGGTATTTTCTTAGCAACGGCTGAACCATTTTTGCTGAGCATTTTCCAAAACAATTAAGCCTGAAGCAGATATCCCAAGCAGATATCCCACAAAATTGTTATTAACTGAAATTACAGAATTTCAGCAATATTATAAGCAAGTGAAGATAGACTATTATAAATATTAGGCAACTTTAATGTATTTATTTCTACATGTGCTACCTGTACATCAAATTAACTTAGACATTCTCAAGAGAATTTGAAGAAGGTGTAGTGCAATGAGTTTCTTTTAATTGCTCAGAGGAAGATCTGTTTATGGAACAGAATACATCAATCACCATATTTTGTTATGGCTTTCTGTGCACATTAACAAATTCCAGATCTCTATCAGATCTAGACCAGGTTCAGAGCCAGGACCTGGAACAGGTCTGGGGAGTCCTGTGAGCAGTTTTTCCGTGCTTTGTCTTAGATGGAAATCTGGTAAAGCAGTCCAACCCAGAGGATCTACATTCATTAGTGTCAAACAAAGAGTGCCATTGAAGCTGCTTTCACCACAGTTGCAACACTATAGCATCTCATCTGTTACTTATCAGGGAAGAGTGTTATTATATTGCACATATTGCTAATATTCACATATTATTCCTGGGAGAGTCGATAAGCAGTTTTCTGTGAAACAGACATTTTCCCTTTACCTTTCTCTCATTTCTACAATCATCATAAGTATTCTAATCCATGTAAGACCCACATAACCCCTCAAAATTAATTTTGAAAGATCACTTTATATACTGTTATCATTCTATGAACTGCAGCTAACACACACACACACCACTGACACATGAAGGGAAATAGCCTAAATTTTAATTTCAGGAGTCCCTTGGAGCACCAGGTGGATGTAACGTCAGATTGTAATTCTAGCTAGTGGCATTCAGCTATGTTTTCTAGTAATCTTGAGGCCCATTTGTCACTTGGCTCTTCCACAAGTTTATATATACATATATATATATAGTCCATCTATGTGCTTACATATGTTCATCCCTGAGCAAAAATAACCATGACTTAATATTACCATGATTCATATCAGTCCTTGAAATGTCACAAGCAAGGTTGCAGGTATATTTCCAGCTCTGTTATCTTCTATCATACAGATTCAATGGCAACAATTCCTTCATGAGAAAAGCAGCGAGCTAAAAAAATCCTCCTGTGAGCGAGCAGCTGAACTGCACTGGGTCAGCTTGCACAGGAGCACTCCTCTGAATCCAACAAACAACAGCAACAAATAAATTCACAGACATTTTTCCACAGCTTATATTAAGATGGTTCATTATTCCTATACAAAGCCATACAAAATCAGTTTGGAAAAGAGACAGGTCATATATGTCATTTGGATAATTCACCTGTGGCCAATCGTGCCAAAATTACACTAAATTTTGGTAAACTCAACACACTGTGAGCATACTTCAAGAATCCATCACTTGAAACATGAAGAAAATTTCAGTCAGTCTGAAAATTTCAGTGATTTCAAGGCATTCATATCTGAATTCAAATACTCTGATATTGATCAGAAACTATGTTTTATTATTGCTAATAATAGTTTTCTGTGATTGTGTTTTGAAAGAGAAATCCTTATTCACTGCTACAGACACATAAGTTTTGTTTGAATACTCAGCCTAAGAGCTTAGAATTAAGATGGCACCTAACTACCCCAGATGATGGAAAGCATACATTCCTAACTGCAGCTCCTAGGACATGAGAGGGAGGAATTGTGAGAGGAAAATATCAAGAGGTATTACCTGTATGCACTACATAGGTCCAACAAAGAACTTATCTGTTCAGGAAAAGAAGTTCCCTCTGACTGTGACAGAGTTAATGCCCCAAGGACAAATTGGAGAATCATTACAGGTTTACAGGAGTAATTCCTGGCCCAGTAATAAAGAACGGAACAAAGACCTCCCAGGTAAGCAGTAGGGTGGGACACAAACAGAAACCTGATGAACAAAATCTTCCAAAAGCAACAAACCATTTGTGTTCCACAAAGTAAATTCACTTGTTAGCCACTATGAAAAGCTTGAGCTATGCTACCCATGTCAAAGTTATTACAGCTTTTTACCCCTCACTTCTCTCTTGCCTCAGCCTGTGCAGGTTTCCTGCAGACATCTCACCACACCGACTGTGCTTCCTCTCATGCCAGAAACAAATACAGATGCAATTAATGTTGACCTAGGGATATCTCACACTTAACAATTAGTTTTGAGACTGATCAATTCAGTTTTCAGTGAAAGCTCTTACTGACAAATATAGATACTAAAAGAGAGCTGTGGCAGGAAGACAAGTGTAGAGATTACCAGAACAGAGAAAAAAAGACAATTACTGTGTTAAATATTTTCAAATTGTGCTTCTAATGAATTTGATACTTGTGACACTGGTAAACTACTGAACTTATCTAACAGGCTGTAATTATACTTCTTTTGTTTGTTTAGTCATTTCTTTAATATGCGATGGAATGGAGTGTGAACAAGCCAGCCTTTGCAAATGCATTTCATTTTCACATGAAAAAAACAGGCTTCTTTCTGATGACAGAAACATTCCTTTCCCCCACCCACCAGTTTGATTTATTACTCCTTCTTAAATGTCAGCATTCAGTTGTTTCACCTGGCTTCTTTTTTTAGCTATGTAGCAAACTGAAATCAGTCCCTTGTCAAATTGCACAGCTTGGTACAGCTGGGCCAGAATTTTACTACAGGTGGGAAGTTATTTATGTGATTACTGACATTTTTACCATCTACACAGACTGTTGTTTTTCAAGACAGCGATGAAATTATCTATATGGAGGAAAAATAAAGCATAAAACTTTTTTACCCACACAAAAAAAGGCATTTAATATTCTGTCCATGACTGCATCTCTGTTCTTTGGAGAAATGAGGCTACAAGCACCACATTTGGAGTTCCCAAGGGACAACTCTCAAAGCAATTGGCAACTTATTGCCTTGAGAATCCAAATGACTGCACACTTATGATGTGATTTACCATGGATGAATTCCCACCAGAGAAAACATGGAAAACTATTTCCTGACAACAAAGAAAGGAGTGTGTTCATATACATGGCTTGGATCAGATCTGCAAACATGTTTTATGGAGCTGTACTAGATAAAGAACACTCTCCCCCTCTCCCTTTATCAATATATATACATATGAGTAAAATTTGAAATAGCAGGTTTTTAAAACTGGTCTGACAGGAACAAAATAGGGCTTCTCTCTTTGTTCTCCTGAGCAGCCCCACAGTCACAAGGATGGTTGGTGCTGGGCCAGCCATGCACAAACACAACTTCCTCTTCCTCTCCAACAAACATCCTTCTTCCACCACCTGTGCTGATCTGCCCACAGAGGTAAAGATGTCACTTTGTCAGGTCTGTGCCTGAGGAAATATCACCAGCATCACCCACAGAAGTTGGGTCTGAGCAGTTCTGAACTGCAGTTCACCAAAAGCAGGCTTTACCCTGCACCCATACGGGCCCAGGTGTTCCATCACATGCTCTGCACTAATGTCAACTCACTTTTGAAGAGAGAAAAAAGGAATATCTGGCTTCCTTCCTAGCTTCAAAGTCCCAAAAATGAGTGGATAGACACATAGAAAGAAAAAAAAAAACAAAATTGTACCTGAAATAACAAGAAATTTGCCTCAGTACAATTAACAATTTTATATAAAGGTGGATATTTTATAAAACCAGAAGATACACAACAATTTTTGCTTGAGACAAGAGATTATAATTTACTTTTTTTTTTTTCACAGAATCACAGAACTGGCAAAGTTGGAAGGGACCACAGTGGGTCATCTGGTCCAACCTCCCTTGCTCCAGCAGGGTCATCTCAGAGCACATGGCACAGGATTTTGTCCAGACGGTTCTTGAACATCTCCAGTGAGGGAGACTCCACAACCTCTCTGGGCAGTCTGTTCCAGTGTTCAGCTACTGCACAGTAAAGAAGTTCTTCCTCATATTCAGGTGGAAGTTCTGTGCATCAGTTTCTGCCCATTGCCTCTTGTCCTATTGCTCAGCACCACTGGAAGAACCCAGCTCCATCCTCTGACACCCTCTCTTGAGATACTGAGAGATATTGATGAGTTGTCTCTTCCTGAGCCAGAACAGGCCCAGCCCCCTCAACCCTTCCTCATAAAAGAGATGCTCCAGTCCCTTAATCATCTTTGTTGCCCTCCACTGGACCTGCTCCAGGAGCTTCATGTCTCTCTTTTACGGAGGATCCCAGAACTGGACACAGCACTCCAGGTGAGGTCTCACTAGGGCTGAGTAGAGGGGTAGAATCACCTCCTCAGTCTTTCACGTATGTTTGTCCCTCTGCTCACAAACAATAACCCACCACTTAAAAATAAAAAATGGTTATAATCCTCTCCTAAAATTCTAGATAAAACTCAACACTGGATTTCAGTAACTGTTAATAAAGCACTCTGCAGCCCTTCCTCGTGGCCAAAAAGTAGAAACTTCTAACTTCAAAAAAGATAACAGTATTCAAAAAACTTCTGGCACAGTTGAGCTAAAAAGTGTTAGAAATTCCTTTATTTAATATGAGTTGTGCTTTCAATTAAAAACAAATTGCATTCAGGCCAGTAATTAGACTTTAAAATGTTGGGGATTCATTTATGCATTAGTGAAAAAAAATTATTTTTAAATGGATAAAATAACCTTCATTTCCAAAGAGAGCTGTACCATTTGCTCAGTTACCAGATCTGTGATGAATGATCTGTCACTGAAATGTATAATATACGATGATCTGCCTCACTGAGCATTTCCCTTTCGTTTGAGAGGGTGCCTAAATAAATGTTGTATTCTACTAAGTGCAGGGCCTGCACAGTGTCAAAGTCATGGCTGCAGTGGGCTCCTGCTGGAGACACTCCAAATCCATGGCTCCTCTTCCTCCACCAGTGTTCAGAGTACTTGCTGTGTTAATCATGACAACATTTCATGAACTGGAATTAACCAAGCACCCAATGTAAAAGCACTGCTAGATCATCAAAGCTGAAGGAGGAATCTCCCCAGTTTCAACAACAGGCTTGCCACCATTAGAATTGCTACCACTGTTGTCACCTTTGGTGGGAAAGCTTTAAATACATGAGTAACATTTTACCATCCCATTAACACAACTGTTCCCGTTTGAGCAAGTGCAGGAAACAAAGAGAACAAATATGAGAAAAATTAATAGCTGGTATGCCACTGCATTCAGCTTTTCAAGTAAATCACTGTGGACAAGCAGCTAATGCTGAAGGTCAGCTGTCTGTAGCTTGAGACACCAATCATCTCCAAAACGGATGGTCACAGGAAACTCAGAGATCAACTTTTCACTCACAGTCCTGTACAACAGCAGAAGGGAATGGTGGATGACAAATTATTACTTTCCCATGGATCAGCTAAGAGAAAGGGGTTTCTCCTTTGTGCACCACGAAGCTGAGCAGGATTCAATCAGGCTTCAAAGAGCGTGCTTCATGAAATACAACACCAGAACTGAACCAGAACTCAGGTCTTCTGGTCACATCTAGTCAAAAACACATTATTCAGTCAGAGCAACTAATAATGCTGAGGGCTAAATTCAAGCAGGGACCAAGACAGAGACCATAAACTAATGAACACACATGCCAGTCTGTACTTATGTTAGCGAATTTGCATGTGCAAATGGACAGCACTGTGCATTGACCAGTTATGGCCACACTTGACTCTCTTTGGCACCTTTTGAAAAGATACCTATATTTCTCATGACAAATCCTGGCCAAAGGCCTAGGCCAGTTCAAACTGCCTTAGCCAGAAACTGCGGATATAAAATACTTTCCAGGTGGTACTCAGTTCCTTGCAGAATCAAGCCCCAAAACAGGGAGTTCTTGTTGGAGTTGCTACAGTGAAGCTACTGATGGTTATGATGATCAAATAAGCAGTGCAGCCCAAAGGCTTGCTCACAGGCTAAAAGGAAAAGCACTGTAACTGCAAACTTGCACAGAATAACAGCTTATTTAGCTTTCAGTAAATGAAGTGTTCTATCTAATAGATTTTTTTTCTTCCTCTGATGGGTAAATGCTTCCCCTATTACTAACGTGTGAAATGATCTAGAGTATTAGTGTTTGCATTATGCAGCTACAAGCACAGAGCTTGGAAAAATGACGGCTTCTGGCAAAATTTACTGGAGAAAAAAATGTCCAGATAGAGATTTGACTTAAGGCATTACTGTTCAATGAGGAGTGGTTTGGGCAAGATCTTATTTCCACTTTTGCCTTGCAAGAAAATAGCCAATGACTAGTAAATGAGTTGGAAATTATTACTATAATTACCATGCCTTCAAAGCAGCCGTTGGAAATTGTGCATGCGGCAACAAACTAATGAAGCTCCAGTTGCACAAAAACAAAAGGTCACAACAACATGAGAGAAGCCACTGTAGAAGCTGTTTTAAGAACCTTTCCCATATTGAAGGCAGACTCTGAAGAAGATAGAGACAATGCCATCCTGCCCTGCATAGTTTCATTGTCTCGACAGTGAGTCTCCCAGTAATGAATGCCTGGTGCTGTCAGTGCACACCAAGGCATTTGGAAATCCTTGCAGAGAAAAAGAGACAGGAGGCATGGGGAGGGGGGATTTTAGGATGGATCTGGAAAAGTGCAGCCAAAGTATATTGGTGACATGAAGAGAGATTTGTTTGGTCAAATCTCATCTATTGTGTAAATAATCACTTGCCAGCATGCACTAATTTCATATAGCATGTACTGAAAAATTCAGCATACATCCCTCTCAAATCATTCAAGGTCAGTGCTGCACTTTAGCTGCTCTATCAAAGGTAAGATATTCCTGTGGGTCTCTCAAGAGTACCTCTATCAAATTGTTTCTCACCTTCAAATTCTCTGCTTTTGCAGAATAAGAGAAAAACACCTTTATACAGATTCTCCCTGTTTACTTTTTTATGAAAATCTGCATCAAATCAGTATTAAAACTTTTAAGTGCATTCTTTTAAAATAAACAGCTAAAAAGAAATAACAGTTGGAAAAACAGCACAAGCATATTGTGTACAGGTTTTACACAAGCGCCCACGCACATATTTCTGCCGTGACACCCACTTTTCCACATCATTCCTAATTTGCAATGTTCTTGTTGCTGGGCCTGATCCAAATCCCCCTGCAATGAACGTACGTTTTTCAGCTGGTTTCAGATTGCCTGGGATTCAGTCAAGGCATTTGGGCTATAAAGAGCATATCAGGAATGCTGGCTCAGAAGAGGAAGGAGGATGTGAGTGGTACTTTCACAATGCTGATAAGCAGCCAAGAGTACAAATGATAACCAAAATTTCAAGATGTATTGATGAGAAAGCAGGAACTGCCTTTCTGACTGCTGTATGACTAAATGATAGCTACCCCAAATTAGCCCTTAAAGCCTTAGACCTGCCTAAGAACAGAAGTCTGTGCCTATTAAAGATCCTGATCATTATTTTTTAAGATTCCATTATTTTAGATTTCATTATTTTAGATTTCCTTTTGGTTTGTTTTTTTTTAATCATTCCAAAATCTATTCTATTATTCCTGACAGTTATTGCTCGGGCTGTGGTATGAACCCCATTGGCAACACTGAAATTCTTAAATGAAGCTTCCTGGGTACTAAATAGTAATTTACTCTAAAGGTTCATTCAATGGGTGCTACTCATTGACCTCTGTTCTTTATGCCTTAGAGTGAAAATCTAATTAATACCCTTTCTTAAATCACCATCATTAGCAGTTAATGACAATGGACCAACAGAATTTATCACCCTCCCCCTCTGCTTTGAGTATGGAAAAACAAACAAAAAAATTACATCACTGCCAGCTTTTTCAACAAATACTGAGGATGTGAAGGAAGTCTGTACGATGCTTTTATTTACCTCTTAATCTCTAATATTTGTCATGGTGAAAAAACACCAGGTGTGATTTTGTGTCTTTCTCTTGCACCTTTAGTTATTTCTTCCAGTGATCTGAGTATATTCATGGAGCTAGTCATTATCACCTACTCTGTCCATGAAAGAGATCCACTTGCAGGAGGCTCAAACGATACAGCACGTACAGCCAGCTCCCCTGTCACAGATAGCACGCCATTTGTTAACTGCATTTTAAATCTGCAGTGGTGCAGACTATAATCTTCTTTAAAATGTCTCTGGGGTTGCTTTTACAGGCTTGGAAAGATAAGGGAAAAATATTTCTTCCTTTGGAAGTAACACTGCATGTGTCTTTCTTTTAAGGCAGGGCATGGGGCAAGACAAGGTATACATAAAGCAGTGGATGTTTACAAAATTAACATCACCTCTTAAATCTTGTGATGTCTGGGGCTGTGAAAACTTCCTAGTTTTATGAAAAGCACTTCATATTCAAAATGAAGAAACTGTTCAGACAAAAAAAAATAAAATCAAACTTCTCTAGACAAAATTATACCATCTCTGTAATGCCAGAATTTTTCACTTGCAAGTAAGGATACTTATAAAAGTAAAAAGTGATCAGGACACAAAGTAGCAAACTTTCATTAAATATTGTAAATAGGACAGCAGGAAATCTTTCTGGACATCTCACTCCCCCTGCTCCAAAACCAAGTAAAACCAAAAGAAAAATCAAAACCTAGCACCTCCTTTCTAAGTTATTTAGCAATTTCACCACATATTTCATTTTAGGAAAAGATTTCGAGAATATAATTAAATTACTTAGTAAACTTTAGGAAGTAATCAGGAGAAAAACCCACAGGACTGTGTCAAAAACTACTGGCTGTTTATTTAGGACAGCACAGCTCTCACAGCAGAGTAACAGAATGATCCATAACTGAATGTTGACACTGCATGTTTTCCCAGAAGGTTTCTTCCCCCGCAGTGAATCCAAAGACACCCAAGAAGGCAAATCTCATAAAAATATCCAACAATACCTAACATATTCCTTTCCCCTCTTGCTATTTTATAAAGCAAAATGGACCAGGTCTGACATGCAGATCCCTGATCCCTCCTACTCCCAGCAGACACTACAAGTAATAATTAAATGGAGACAGCATTAGTCTTCCTCTGTCCCAGTCTGCTGCCATGTGGCAACATCCCTGGCCCTGAAAAGCTTTAGTGGAAGAATGAGTCCTGTCCCCCCACTGCCTCATTTCCTCAGCTTGACTGCTAAGGATCCTTTAGCCTCAAACAAGTCAAAAGAAAAGACCTTCATGAGTGCAATATTATTGTAAAAGCAGTTCAAGCATGCTCGTATTCTTCTCATGAACCATTAATCTGCTTCTCTTTCACTCAGCTTCACTGAAAGATACAGGCTGTATTTGACTTCACTTTTTTCATAAAATTTCAAAATTAAAAGTTGTCTGAAGACCACAGTATGAGTTTTAACTCTGTGTTTCTCATTTTGGCTAGGTTGAGAAGCATTCACACATCTCTAACTCCATTAACTACACGGCTGCTAAAGAAGGAGGATTTTGGTTCATGTTAGAACATATGCACTTTCAGTTTTCCTTCAGTCCATCAGAGAAGTTGAACACTGCCAGCAGCCTACAGCCTTACTGGGCAATATTGTAGTTTGGACTGTTATCTTTCACTGAGAAAATATTCCACATTTTATGACACTGTCCATTAAAAGCTCTCTAGAACACTACTGTGGTATTTAAGAGACATGAAACTTTTTGATAAATAACAGTCGCTGCTGTTGATTAACTATGTAGGAAAAACATTAAAGTTTATCTAGCATTTAAAGAACAAAAAATTCAGGGCTGATAGTTTTACCTCAATAGGATATCCACCCTTAAGAATTCCTTAAAGAAGCTATGAGCATAGATGCCAGTGCTGACTCTCAGATTACCTTATTTTTAACAGGAATTTTAAGGAAATCACTAACAAGCGATGATGTTATAACAGATGATTGCTTTGGTTGAGAATGCCAGAGATTTTACAGCCTGTTTAAAATCTAGGTGGGAAATGTGTCAAAATGATTTTGCTCAACCTAATCATGAGATGAGCTGCAGAGGGCTGACTTCTTATGTGTTGTATCTACTAGCACAGAGTATATGGGAGAGGAATAGAAGCAGGATCCCTCATCTCCTGTAGCCTGCAGTTGTGGCTGCAGTGGTTCTCTATCTGTCCACACCATAGGAAAGCTTTCATCTCCGTGTTCCAGCTTCAGCAAACAAATCATGCTTCTGTACATAAGAAGATGTTTTAACTTATACCACAGAGTCAAATCTTCAGGTGCATTAAACTGAGATTTGCAGTTTGCCAGCTGAGGATTGATTCATGAATATCTTTTGATTACAACTTTCTGGTAAAACATGAACAAAACCAAACCAAAACACTAGGAAACCCTGTAAGATATTCTTATCTAAAATTCCTCCAATTCTACATGAGCATTATTTTCTTTTAATGGAGCTGAGGAAAAAAAAAAAAAGAAAACAAACTGGTATGAAATGGGGAAAAATGTGTATCTGCTGTTTCAGCATACTTTATTTATAAAGTGTTTATAGCTCAGGTCAGCTCAGAGGTGCACATAGAGATCAGTGACATGCAGAGGCATCTATTTTTAAAGTTGTTGGGGAACACAGAAATATCTTGCGTGTTTCCATCTGGAATTGTTTTTAGAAATGCCATCTAGAGGGGCAATGCAGAAACCTGCTGTCAAAGAATAAACAGCAGCTTTATGTAAGGCAATTAATTCTTCAAGTGAAGTTCAATCTGTGAATGGCTGGTAAACAAATGGGGTGACTGCCAGTATAAATATTTATTTGGGAACAGAGGCAGCTTCAAAACAAGAAAAAGTTTGTCCCAAGCAATTGGTGCGCGCACGCTGCAGAGGAAAGGGGCATGAATGCTCTAGGCAAATGCCCCTCAGAGTTCTACATGTGAATTCCAAATATACAGACACATTTTAAAGAGTTTAGTGTTATTAACAGTTCAGCGAATAGATCATCATGACTTTTTAAAATTCCTCCAGTGATAGTTGGTATAAGTTGTTATTAAAGCAAATAAAGCCCAGAAAGCTATTTGATCTGCATTACTTATACTAGATGACCCACTAAATGACAGGAGTCTAGTACTGCATAGAGAGAATGCAAATGTTAGTTACCAACTAGCAGCTATAGCCACTTCATATTTAACAAATCTTAACTTTTAAATTTTTTTTCTAAAAGGGGAAGGTCTAAGGAAATAATTAAATATTCTTTGTTTATGGGACAACTTTAAAATGAGTTAATGTTTTATTAGAAAAATATTGCCATAATTTTGAAGTTGTAAATCCAAGGAGAACATAAGAATGGTTCTTCCTCTGTTTAGTTGTTCAAGCACAACTAAATTGCTTTGATTACAGGTAATAAATTTAATTATGGGATATAACATACAAAAAATGGTAAAATGAAGGCTTCAGAAAGGAAATAAGATGGACTATGAATGTGGATTTATTTTTAATTTTTTTTTTTTGTCTGTATGGCCTGTTCTGGACCGACTGACAAGGAAAATAAGACTCACTCTAACTATGGAATAGCAGGGAGCTCTCACTGCTAGTATTATGGGAACTACCTTTTACCTGAGGCATTAGAAACCACGTGGTTTTAAAGCTGAAATGCTCAGTTGGCCGATATTAATCCCTGTGGTCACTGCACACTGACTGACAGCAGTGATATCCATTGTACGACTGGATAATCACATTTAGTAAGAAGTTATGCAGAGATACAAAGGCATATCATTAAAGAGCTTGATACTGCGGGGTGCTGAGCCACCGAGGGTGCAGGACATGCTGTGCTCTTATGGCTCAAGTCAAAACCTGTAAAATTTTTTCCACAGAATCTGAAACAACTACCGAATCTTTTGAAGACATAAAACTTGCTGAGAAACAAATCTGCTCCACAAAATCTGAATGCAGCATCAGAATAAATTAGTGTTAGACAGAGATAAAGTTAGCTACTTCAAAATACAAGGAGGAATATGAAGGACATAACCTTCAAGCACTTCAGTCTCTGGTTATGTGACATATTTTTTCAATCCGTCTCTTCACAATATTTTATTTCTTATGCAAATGAGATCCAACTATTATCTGGCTTTTACCTACTCTCACAGTTCTTGTCTCACTTGGAAGCTTTCTGTCTCAGTATACTTGAAAGAGAAGATAATTATCACAGAAGATAACAAAAATTAAAGCCCTTTCAAAAGGAATAGGAATTTTCAAACAGGTTTTACTGTGATGAGACACTCTGAAGCAAGGGCCACATCTATCTGACATGCCTGGTGCTATCTGCTTTGCCTGATAATTCAGTTATTGGTTGCTGACACAATATACAACCTTGGCTTTCCTATTTTAGGATACTGAAATCCCAAAAAAAGCTGCAAAAGAGAACCATGCAATTAAATGCATGACATTCACAGACAGCAGGCTCAGTCCCTCTAGGTCTATTTTCCATGACAATCAAAACCAAAGAGAGGCTTAGGCTTTTTTTTTTCTTTCTTGTTTAAATACCTGAAATTTTACAACATCCAGTGCCTAAGAAATTAATGCCTAAGTAGCAAAATTTTGCCATTCTCTATAGCAAAAATCTCAAATAGTTACTTGCAGTTTTCCAAAACAGGGACAAAAAGAATAAGACAGCAAAACCTTTTCCAGGACGACAGAAGATATTCTGCTGTGGACTGAATCTAAGTGTTGGTTGTCACTGAACCTGACCTTCAAACATACGTGCAGCACAAATCTGCACCTTGACTTGTTCCAGCTTGTTCCATTCCATGTGCTGGCTCTCCCAAGTGACTGACAGGAGAAAGCAATAGGTGTCCTTGGTAAATATTTGATGGTGTTTAAGCATCTAAAGGAAAACCCTGAGCTAAAAAAAAAAAGGTAAGTCTCTTTAGCTAACAGTCTTTTTGAACCGACAAGGTATTTCCATTCAATAAAATTACTGTGATTTTTTTAATAGGTGTGAGATACAACTGTAAATTTCAAAAGGAGTAAGAACTTTCAGACCTCAGAAATTGTGAGGCATTGCGGTGGTCAATTTAAAATATAAATTAAATATAAGCCCATGAAATTACCTGTTATGAAGAACAAAGAATTGATATAGATTTTTGATAGAAAAACCTATCTACTGTCATTTCTAAACAGAACAAAAACACAGAGAGAGGAATATTCGCAATAGCAAACTACTCCTCACAAAGTTACTTCATAGCATTTGATGAGGGTTAACAAGGAATGACCTCCCAAATTTAGCAGGAAAACTCCACTGTAAGTTTTTCCTTGAAGAAAATATTATTCAAAAGTGAGAGTTTAATGACATTAGGTGAACAAATCTTACTAACAAAAATGTTTTGAAAGTCAGAGGTTTAAAACACTAGGCAAAAATATCAAAGCTTATAATAGATGTACTAAAGCAACCAAAGAGTTGTTCTTATGATAAAAGAGTTTTTTTCTCACAAGGTAAGGTATATTTGCTTTTTTTAAACAATCTGCTGTTCAGAAAGACACATGTCAATAATTTTTAAAAAGTTTTCTTGGGAAGTGGGAAAACACTGTCAGTTATGGAACAGCCTATCCTAGATAGGAATACAGAAAATATTGTTCACATGTGCCTTGCCTTTATCAGCTGTAGATGTCCACAGGGGAGAGCTAGGGAGAAGGAAGGTAATATTGAAAAAAAATTGTGAGGGTTAATTCACATACTGCATCATGCACTGTGTTGATTTCTGCCTTGTATTTAAATTACATTATTATTTTGTTCTAAACATCTCATTTCAGTGAAATTAGGCATATAACACTGAGAAAAATGTCTTTACCTAGTCCTGGTGTACCTATATTATGTTATAGTGTGTAAATATAAGGATTCCTCCTAGTTCTAGGCTATGTTAATCTAATACTGTTAAATTGCTATACAAAAAGTCTAATAGAGGAAGTTCTAGAAAAAAACCAAATATTAATTCCTGACCAAGGTTCTGAAGAGGGATGGCAAAGGGAAGTTTTGGAGCTTTCCTCTTGCACAGCACAAAAATATGTTATTCAAATATTTTCCCCCGTAATGTTTTAATAAAATACTTCTGTAATGTTCCAGGGAAAAACACTTGGTCAGAGAGGCTCACCATTTCACCTGCACCTAGAAAAAGAGCCTGTGACATCAATGATTTTGTTTCTATTATACTGATCTCTCCCAAACCCAGCCCCATGCCTAACACAGCTCCTTCTGAGGTACCTGAAGGCTGTGCTGTTGTCTTTAAAGAGGAAACCAGAATCTCCATGTTGTGTAGAGCACATGCCACTACAAAGAGGTTGCAATTTATTGCTATCTCCGAGAGCAGCCACATAAATTTCACTGGTGCTAAATGACAGCAGTGCTACCACTCAGCTGTATTGCCTGGCAAGCTACAAATCTGACGTTTTTCAGTCTGTTTAATGACTGGCCTCTTAAATAATGAGGAGTAATAGTTTGATGACAACCACTGCACAAGTTCAAACAGTGAATAGAAACTTGCATGACCCACAAGAGAGGAAGGATCAGACTCACACCTGGTCTCAATATGCTCAAGTAGTAGAGATTTGCACTCACTCACACTGGGTCTAGAGGCTAAATTTGCAAATCCTTCCTCAATGGAAGAAAGCTGTGTTTATCTGCCTCTCATAGTATGTTCTGCCTTTAAAGCTTGTCCCTAAAATGTAAAGATGTATTAAAGCAGCATGGCTACACTTTATTCTACTCTTCACAATTCTAAAGCAGAATTCGTACTTCTCCCTAAAACAGAAAGTATGGCAATAGAACTGGAACTGGAATAAAGGCGTAAACAGGTTTTCCTTGTATTTTATAAACTAACATGTCAAGAACAAATAGAATGGAAAGAACGGTAAATAAGAGAACCAAAACCTTCCAAGTGTTGTTAAATATACTTGGAGAAAGACAGATTTCTAGGAGAAATTCTGCCCTTCATCCCACAGCAATAACAGAAAAATGATCTCTCTATACTTTTTCTTCATACTTTCAAAAGTCACTTGTCAATTTACAAAAAGGTGTTTGTCTAATAGCATCATTGGTACTCAGTCCACATCCTAAGAGAGTCATATTCACTTCTTGAATGCTCCCCCATTCTGTCCCCAGAATCTTTAAGACATAAACTTTTTTTAAATTAGATTTTCTGTTCCACAAAGATATGTTTATACTTTGAGATAGCCCTATGTCTATATGTTCAATAAGTAAACAACAGTGGTAACACAATGGCCTGACCCAAGTGACGGGGTCAGAATTCAGATTCAGAGCTTTGGGTGCATCCATAGGATAACTCACAGCCACACTTCCACCTCATGTGCATTCCCACAGAGCTCAAGAACAGAAGGAAAATGGTTCTAAAGTTATAACATTACAGAAACAATTACAAACAAAAACTCTCCCTGTATACGCTCCTGCCTAGACCAGGTAACAAGACATGAAGAGCTAACTTAGGGTTTAACTGTTTATCCAAACTTCATAGTGAGCAGGAAGTTTTCTAACAGTTCATTATCGTTATACATATAGTGTAATAACTTCTTTGAAATAGCCATCCTACAAAAGACTCATTTACTAGTATCATCTTGAGAGAACAGCATTTAGGTAAATCCTTTCTTGATAGGTTCACCAGTCAGCACATTTTTCTGAAACATCCAGAGTGTTTGACTTGTTGTAATCTTACTTAGGTGACTAAAACAAAACTTTGTGCCAGTTTCAAGAAACTTCTTAAGTGTTTTTATGGAACACTTGCAGAGGAAATGTCGTATAAAAGTTTATACCTTTCTGAACATATCTTTTTATGACAGAAAATCTCTCAAAAAAAGAAAATTAGGTGCTTTTTTTTTTTTAATTTGAGATATGGTACAGTTTTCTGTGGTTATAAGAGCTCAAAGTGGCAACTCAGTGCAGAAATTCCTTAAATCACTTTTTTATGCTTTACAGTCCTTTGTTTAGAGAAGCAAAGGTAAATTGGCTCAGTAGCTCAGCAAGTTGATGCATGCGAGTTATAATTGTTTTTCCTGGGCCCTAAATCAGGAGCAAATAGCATAGGATTTAAAAAAAACACGAGGAAGTAAAGCTTCTAGCTATTGATTCACAAGCTACTCACTTGTAACTTACTATCCAAGAAACACAATAAATGCTACTGTATGCCATGATTTCTGAAATATTTGTATTTTCTCAAGAAAACACAAAGTTGTAACTTTTTAATTGAAAAAGAACTATGTCACTGTATATTGGCTTTTACTGCAGTAAATAAGAATGGCATATACTTTCTTGCTTGTATATCATGCAATGCAGAAGCCATAAACACACTCGTTTTGTCTGGAAAGCGCAGTGAATTGTGAACAAAAATAAACAATTTCATGAGAACTTAATTGCAACGAAAGAATGAAGAGCAAATCAGAACCAGAGAGGAGATGAAAATATACTTTAACTCAAGCAAAAGCTCAAGAGGGAGTATTCCATAACATGATATGGTACCATAATGTGGAAATAATGATAAACTCATAGCAAAAACAAGCAGAAAAAACTCAGTCTGCACAAAAGTTAAGCAGATTCTTCCCATTTGGTAAAAATCAAAACAAATATAACTGAATTTCAATAACTGTTTTCAATGTCCTTCTAGAAAGGAGTTTCATTTTTAAGAGCATCAATTAAGAAAATTAATGAGAACAAGTGACATGCTCCCAAGATAAAACACCCCTAAATCAGCTTCACCTTCATACCTGACAATCCTGAGAAAGTAAGCTGAGGAGCTCTCTGAATCATTTATATTTACTTTTAGGTATTTTGGGATGTTTCCAATAGGCAATCTCCTGAAATTTTGTAAAAACCAAAACTCTGACTTATTCCAAGTTAACAAGTCTGCCACTCGCCCAGGAAGTTCTGATTCCTGAAGTTAAGGATGAGTTAAACACTAAATGTAATTAATGGCACTTGCTTCACATCTTTACTACGCCTTGGTAAATAAGCCTTCTTTTACTTTTTTGAGGAAGATCAGTGTGAGTTAAAGGCTGAAAAAAATATGTCTTACAATTATAGTTGCCATGTCTAACTTTAATACTGCCTGCCTTCTGATGAGGCCACCAAAAATTAACAATGAATTAACAAAGTTTAGTCTTTCTCCCTTCTTTTACAAGCTGAATGGTTGTTCGGTATTTTTAAACACTACTCACTTAACAGAAAACAGTAGCATGCTCTGACTATAGATTTTCAATCTCATTGACCTCAATGAGGTCAGAATTTCCCTCACGTGTTCCATTTAAAAGGACAACACAGCCTCCAACCAGAACACGCTCAGTGTTTCCACTGCTTCTGACTCACTAATCTTTGTCTCCCTGAATCGCAACCAGCAATGCTTCACTGTATACAGTATCAAAATGGGGGAAGAGGTGGGACACACATGGACAGACACCTCCACAAGAGGCAAAGAACAAGTCACTTCCTAAGGAAACCTCATCTTTATTTTCCTTTCATCTGTGCTCCCTAACAAACACTGTAAGAGCACAATGGAATGAAAGTCAGAATAACAAATAAAAGCTCCACAGTGAAATCTATTCCTCATATCACTGCAGGTGTTAACTACTTAACACGGCTGGATACCATCACACTGCCATGTGAACAGTACATGTTCACTTGTTTTCTGAATTCCTGGCTTCAGCTTTGGCTGTTTCAATGTTTTATTTACTATTTTGCTTTCTCTTATTACCTTGTCTATTTCTCTATTACCTTGTCTATTTCTCTATTACCTTTTCTACTGCAATTCCCAGCAAAATTACCCTGCACCCAATACGTATGTTTGTTTTCTTGTGTTGTTGCTTCCATTATGTCTGAAATCATGAATCAGCAGAGCCTGCCTGACAAACTTGTTGAGACAAATGCTACTTTGCAGAGTGACTTGAAGGCAAAAATCCCTATTGTCCCTAATTTACTGTCAAACCAGGAGGAAAAAAAGCCCAACTCTATTCAAAAGGCAGTGATTTACACCATCCTAAATAATGCTCTTCTTCTATATATGAAACCACTGTAATTTATAATGTCTGTGCATCCAAAATATCAAATTGACATGACAAATAGCAAGATTTTCCCAATTAAGAGTAAAAAGTATTACTTTTATTTGATTCCTTCTCTCATCTGGAGGTGATATGAACAATGTTATCTTGGTTTGTTGTTTAGTGCCTTGGAAAGTTGTTCTTATTCTTACTTCAAATGACAAATTAATTTTGGGGAGTGCTGCCTAGATATTATAGGGAGAAAAAAGTCTTGATCAAGCCTTGTATAGTATGGATTAATTTAACATGACAAACAGCTTAGTGTTAGGTTTCAGGGTAGAAAATTCAATTCACTATGAGAGGATGCACCCTCCATGCCCTAGGTGCATTCTTTCTACCCTACCTTCAGCTTTCTCTCCCAGTCCTAAGCAGCAGTAGTAATTACAATAATTCCTAGATGCTGGACAATTTGCTGAAGGCAACAAAATTTTTTTCTGGGCCAAGTTTTCTCAAGGTTAAGAGCAACATTGTTAATTGCAACAGAAATAAAATGGACCTTAAAGAAGAAAATATATATATCAGTTTCAGGTGATGGACCTCCTCTGAGGTGTCTCTAGCATAGAATCAGGTACCAAAGCCGTGAAAAGAAACACAAAAGGCAGAAATATTCCTCAACTTTCCTAATGCCAATTTATATAGCTGTTTATTTCGCTCCTATGAATTCTGTTCAGTTTCTTCATTTTCTCCACATGTTCTCCAGGAAGTTTAGGAATGCATTTGCCTTACAAGCTGACAAGACAAAGTTTACTGTTCACAGCACGCTCGCTGATGTGGACCCAGTGCCACAACAGCTGCCTCACTAACATCTGGGAACTCTGGAAGAAGGCTCAGCTTCCAAAACTGTTTGTATGGAGGAGAGATTTCCATATAAAAAGGGCCTATAAAAAAGACAGATTTACAATTCCCAGTTTGGAAGAGCATTGGATAGTCTCATGTATTTCAGTGCCAGCACAGTTCATTCAGGTCAGGACTTGCTGCCATACAGAGCCCTACGAGCAGCAATATGTTTTATTTTCACATGAGAAGCACTCAGGGGTGTTAATTTCTTTCTTGTCCCTCTTTGCCCTCCATTTACAGCTGTGAACCTTCTTGCTGAATATTCCATACAAACAAGAACAAATGTACAAGTGAGAAAGGATACCTTTTCCTTCAGAGAAATCAGGGTCAGTCTCAACCGAAAAAGCTTCTGTGAAACCATGAAGGCCCCATAACAGGAGCACAGGGGTCTGAGCAAGCCCTATTCTTTCTGTGACTTACACTTGTAGAATATTTGGCCTCAGGAGTCAGTACAATTTGACTCCAAAATGTCCTGACCAGAGCTAGTTTATATGGGAATAAGTTAAACCTTTTGAATCCCTTCATAATAAACAGTATTTGGAACTAACTGTTTTCCTGAGGAGCTTTCAGCCACTTTTAACACAAAAATGTTAGTACCTGGTATTTTGAAGAGGTTTAAAATGCAACCCCCAACCTACTGAAAGGCTTACAGGAGAAATCTTTCTCTTAATGGCACTGTTACTGCCATAGGAACATACTGTATCTGTCACTGCAAACCCCTGACACCAGATTTAACCTCCTACTCAAATACACATTGCAACTGCTGTTTTGCCAGACAAGACATAACTATCCAGCTAGCAAGAGGAAAACATTTTGTCTTTTAATTGCTTCCTGTACAAACTGCTTAATTCGAGTTTTGTTTTGTAATTTGGTAATGAAAACAAACAAAACTATTTGTAATCCAAAAAAAACCCCAAACAGAATAAAATCAAAGCAGGAATGAAGGAAATAGTGGGGAGGAGGAGGTGGGGAAGTAGAGTTTTTATGCCTTTTTCATTCATGGCATTATTCAGTCATAAGCTCTGTTCAGCCTGGTCTGGAAAGAGCATGATAAGATACACTCACAATCTCTTTTCTTTTTTTTTTTTT